>JARYHS010013630.1:37681346-37746869 GCA_031002005.1 Vandiemenella viatica
ACACACACACACACACACACCACACACACACACACACACACACACACATCACCTTACCATCATGAAGGTGTGTAAAGTATACCAATAGATGCTTGCGTCATACAGCCCAAATATTATCGATGAAAGGTGTTGACAGTGTGTGTGTACAAACGCCGAAATCACCATAACAACTACAACCATCAGTAGGAAGGCAGAACTTATGTTAAGTCAGGTTAATACAGAATGTTAAAGTGTTTTGTTATAGTTGGTTAGAGTAAATTCAGTTTAGGTTATTTCAACTCACATTCACATGGTATCACTGATGCATGGCAATCCAAAAGTGTTTGCTGAGGCGGCTTGGGCCCCACCGCGGCCTAAGAGACCGGTTTTTGCACGACCTAAGAAGACGGTATTTTGCGCGCCGGTTATCCGGATACAACGCGTTTGTATTTTTTCTACGCAGCAGCCGCTTACTGTGGGGCCCAAGCCACCTCAGCAAACACTTTTGGATTGTCATGCATCAGTGACACCATGTGAATGTGAGTTGAAATAACCTAAACTGAATTTACTCTAACCAACTATAACAAACACTTTAACATTCTGTATTAACCTGACTTAACATAAATTCTCCCTTCCTACTGATGGTTGTAGTTGTTATGGTGATTTCGGCGTTTGTACACACACACTGTCAACACCTTTCATCGATAATATTTGGGCTGTATGACGCAAGCATCTATTGGTATTATACTTTACACACCTTCATGATGGTAAGGTGATGTGTGTGTGTGTGTGTGTGTGTGTGTGTGTGTGTGTGTGTGTGTGTGTGTGTGTGTGTGTGTGTGTGTGTGTGTGTGTGTGTGTGTGTGTGGTGGGAGTTCTGCGGGTTAATCTGGAGATTGTCATGACAGCAGAAACATACACTTTCCGTCTTTTTGCTCAAATGATATACATTTCTGTAGTTAATGAAACTTGTGATATCGTCATCTTCAGCATGATTTGCTTAGTTCAGCTTCAAATACTTTAGTGTGACTTTCGACAGGTATATCTGATGTACTACTCGAGTTGTCCGATGTCATATAGGGACCGTGAACAGAATGAGTTTCATTTATGATGATACACCGCATCATGCCGTGGGTTTTTCTATTTTGGTGGAGGAATTCAATACACATTGTATGGTATGATGCACAACTTCTAACCATGTAAACCGATGACATCTTTCGTATAGTGAAATTACATAATTGGGGTGAAGTTTTACCTGTTTTCACGATCTTAATCCACCAAAGTTAACATGTCACACTTCATACATCCTGTAACTATTCAGTCTGGACATAGGGTGTTCAGTCACTTTCCTCCAGTTACGTGTACGTGTGTGTTGATGTATGGAACTATGTGTGTATGCGTGGACATGTGAGTGTGTGTGTATGTGTGTCTTCCGATGTCGTTGTGTGTCTATCACTATAGGATTCTACTCGACTTTGAGATTTCACAGTCACTGGCTACCTATAAGTTGATGATACATGCAATCTATTGGGTGTGATGAATAATCCGTATGGGATAAGCACTGATGTGTATGGTGAAAACATGTCATCCTTTGCACACACTCTAACGTCTGTCTGATGGTTTTTTAGTTAGTTATATTTTTGTGTGCTTGTGTGTGGTGACGTATGGATTTGTATGTGAGACCTAGTATGAATATGGGAGTTATGATATCTGTCTGATGACCATATGTCTACCCTGATACTCGTGGTAAGTGGGCAAATATTACTGAATGGCAGAAAAGGCTTGTGGTGTGGGATAGAGGTGGTGCTGAAAAGTGGTACTACAACAGATTCTAATGAACAGCCGGATCGGGAATTGAACTCTCCACCTCCACATGACAGTCCCAATCCTAAAAAACTCACCTACCGGGCACGGTAGTTATATCGGCATATAAAAAATTACTCTCAAAGGAGTACTGCACGGGGGCGATCCCGACACTAGCCTCGAGTGATTTTTGGGGAAACGAAAGAAAATCTGACTCTAAAACCGTGCTGCATATCCTCGCGAACGATATATCCGAACGTTACTGCTCACCCACCAGGCTCGGTATTCTATGATCCTCTTGACTTTCGACATCCGATGCACGTTTTCGGTGATAATAATAATAACATCGTCACTTTTATATAGCCAACGTTCAGACTGTTAGAAATTGTGTAAAATCTTTCGTATTAATCTTGGGGGATACTACAGCACGAATATAAAACTTTGTCTCGTAAAGTTTTTAGACTGGTTTGTGGAGGAGATATTACTCTAACTTCCCTTGTTCAGAACTGACTTTGCTGATGTTGTGATAAGCCAGACGTCTCTACGCATTCAATATAACCTACATCTCCAACAACTGCTGATTCATTACTTTGCTTTAAAAACTCACACATCAGAGTAGATATTCAGACCGGCATACAAGCAATAACTCTGAAAAGAAGACGAGTGGAATGCATTGAAGAAAGAACATGAAATCACCTGTATGACACTGCAGAACATTAAAAATTCACCAACCAGTCTCAAAAATTAAACCTGCATCGTCTGAAACGTGGACGAATGTAATCATTTCTGCACTGATCAGCATTTAGTCTCTGCAATAGAAAATATTGACGGTAATTCTAAAGTAAATGAAAACGTACTGGGCTTAAGATTTTTTTTTCTTTTTACTTATGGTTTTACGCCTTGTCGAAGTCGAGGTCATTAGAGGCGGGATGTGACTGGAGACAAGGAACGGGAAGGTATTCAGCCTTCGCCTTTTTTGAAGGAGGCAACGATTTTGACGTCGTGTTTGGACGATAAACCTATCTTCAGGTAGAAGATAGAACTTCAGTGTCGTAGTATAAGTTGTGAAATTTACAACTACCTATAGCAGACTGGCTGTGCAAGTGAGTTATGCGATCCACCAGTGGCTTAGTCAACTTGTCAATATTTGCAAATTGTATGTATGGAGCAATGCAATTTATGATGACGCCGCATGGGGAATCTGAAAACAATTATTGTGAACTAGTGGCATGGTTTCGGTATTCACTTTGTGTGTGTGACAAATCACTACTATTTTAGGAAATTCGCGGAATACGCAAAAAAAAACAACTAATTTCGGTTTTTTCCATAGTTTCCTCAAATAACTCCATTGAGACATTTGACTCGTGTGCAACCAACTTTATTCACAAACGCGTTTCGGTCTCCTCAAATGGTTCCAGGCGAAAAACTTAGCAATTTTGATAAAAAATGGCCACGTTTTTTCACTTTACCCAGAGACTGCCATTACAGTAGAAACTTTTTTTCCGTATTTCAATGCACAAACAATTATTGTGAAGTTGTGGCACGCATTCGCTGTACCCGCGCAAATATCTGTATTTCAAGAATTTTACAGTCACCCCTCAACAAGAATGGGAAGTGGTAACTTAGGAGGGTCTATGAGTATACATCACTGACACAGGTATTCGAGCAGATAAACCTGTAGAACTCCCACCACATACATCGCGTTACCATCCCTGGCTACAGGAACAAACACCACTAAACGCGTTTTATTTTTATTTTTGTCATTGTCGGAGTGTCCACAGTGACTCTTGGCGATAAACGGCTATTTGTATGTCTAAACTACAACAGATACTAATTAACATGCGGACCGGGAATCGAACCCTCCATCTCCCACATGGTAGTCCCGAACGTTAACAAACCCACCCACCAGGAAGAAAAAAAGTACCTCTGAAAGGAGGACGAATATATAGACCTGCAGTGAAATCACCTACCTGCCTATAAAGTTATATTGAATTGGATAAAAGCACATGCGATTCTTTTTTATGGTTCTACGCCTTTAGAGGCGGGGAAAGGACAGTGGACGAGGAACGGGAGGGAATTCTGCCATGGAAAATGATGAAATTATCCCCGGCAGTCGCCTCGCGTTATTTGGGGAAACCATGGAAAACCCAAATCTGAATGCCTGGACGGGGATTCGAAAGCGCACCCTCCCAAATGCTAGGTCAGATCTTTACCGATCACGATGCGTGATAGGACTGGTGCAGGGAACGGGGTGGAATTCAGACATGGTCTTTTGAAGGAACCAACCCGATATTCAACTGAAGTACGGAGTAATGGCTAGTCTGGTCATTATGACCAGGGTTTTTATTGCATGCGCATTCCGCACCTATCCTAGCCTACGTGAACTTAGCCGGGTGTAGAGAACCTACAGTTCAAACTGGAAACCAAACAACGGAAGTGTTCTGGTGTAACTACATTACAACGCAAGTTGTGCCAGATGTGAATGTCAGGTTAAGGGCTTTTGAAAATCGCAGCTGAGACCGGGATTAGGTGAAATTAGTAAGATTAACAGACGGTATTTCGTTCCTGGAACATACATGCTGTGCTGTAAAATACGGACATGAAATTGATCGAAATAGAAAAGTTGACATCACAAGCACAATAGAGACGCTAATTTCTGGCGATCCTCAACAAATTGGAGTGTTGAACAATGCAGGTCCTCGCGATCTTGGGGATGGTTATTTTGATGTATGTATACCGCTGAGTATGCTTTTAGGCTTTTGTGAAGACTATAAAAGAATACTTTCAAATGTAAAACAAGAACTAGTACTGATTCGTGCTAGGGATGACAACGCAACTGGAGAAACCTAGGACTGTAGTTCTGTGTTTTCAAACAAACAGGAAACGTAACACAGAAAAAAGTGCAGCCGAGTTTGATCACTGCCAACTCCGTAATGCCAAAGTGTTCCTGAATGAAGTAGCGTTCCTGTACGAGAACATGAATTTAGACTTTAAGAAAAACAGAACAACCGTGCTCTATGACAAGTACGCAAGATTCAAGCAGTCTTACTATGAACATGACCGTCCCTCACCACTACTAAAACGTGAAGAATTTAATGCAACTGCACCTCTAGTTGTAATTGACTGTTCACAGCAAAATGAAGCAGTTAAGACTGGACCTGTAGATATACGTATGGACTTTGATAGTGGCGAAAATTTCCCTGCCTACACGTCTGCATATTGTCTCATCCTGCACGATCGTGTTGTAGAATACGTACCTCTAACTGGTGTGGTTCGGAAGCTGACATAAAATAGAATAGCACCCTGAAGTTCAAGCTCATTACCATGCCGACCATCTTCTTCGACGCACAGGGCTTCAAAACGAAGGACGGTACATTCATTTTCAAAGAAGTTGGTGTGTGTGTAATACGATCTGACAATATTATCGCTACACATTGCATAAGTGTATTGTCACCAAAACCTGGCTGACACAAAATTATCATGGAATACCTTGGAATACTGATGGAGTACCTTTCAGTAAATTATGTACTATTCTACATGCAATCACCAATGAAGACGATTCAATTATTTATGTGAAAGGACGGGAGAAGGCACAATGGTTCAAAAAGATTATCATGGAGAAGGTCTGCTACAATATAAAAGATTTAGGATGCCCGCCTCTACATGAACTCAAGAAAATAATTTGATAAACTTTGTAAAGGACATTTATTTTGTAACGCTATATGCGCTGTTGAAAATGTATTTTTAATTGCCCAATGGTGGTGAAATAAAAGATTTAAATAAAATATATACTATCTTATTATTTAATTAGGATAGGTGAAATGACAAAAGAAAAATCTGGTAAAATGATTTTATTCTTTACTGTTTACAATTCTGCATACATCATTAAGTACAATCAAATTTTTGTATGCAACTATTTCATTCCTTAATTGCACAAAGTCAATTGTAGAACTGTAAGACACATGAATAGGATGAACGTTGTTGATGTGCATATCCATTAACTTCGACACTGAGGCAGTACATGTGTAGTAGTCACTCAACACTTTGTCAGCCAATTCACTCACAAACACCTTGTAGTATGCTGATGCGTTGAAGCTCCACTTTTTCCTGTTGGACAAGGATGCGGTCACTGCTGGCTGCGCGTCGACAAAGTTCCTCCAAGTAGACTGGCCGAAGAAGACACCGTTGGCAGGATCGTCATTGAGGTGGAAACAAACAGTCTTCACCCCGGCAATCGTTCGGCAGGAGACGGTGTGCTCACCAAGCGAGATGCTGTCGGTGCCGGCGTTGAATAACTCGGACACTACGCCCAATACCTGGATCAGGGACGTTCCATTCGTCGTATGTTAAAACAATTTTATTGTGCCCCACTTTTTCCAGAACAACAACAGGTTCAAACTCGTGTTTGGACGATAACCCTATCGTCAAACGTTTCGTATCACCAGCGTTGAGTTGGTAGACAGAAGAGAACAACATCACTAGACGGGACATGGCTGCAAACTGACGCCGGGTGGGGCTGCAGCTGCGAGGGAAGCGATAATTAATGGCTTCCGGCTGTGCGCATTCAATTACGAACCCGCATCATGCAGCTGCGAGGGGAGCGATAATTCGAGTGTGGTGCAGCTGTGCTCATTCAATTACGAACCCGCATCATGCAGCTGCGTGGGGAGCGATAATTCCAGTGTGGTGCAGCTGTGCTCATTCAATTACGAACCCGCATCCAGCAGCTGCGAGGGGAGCGATAATTAGGGTGTGGCGCAGCTGTGTGCATTCAATTACGAACCCGCATTCAGTTAGTTAACGGCACGTGCGCGGTGGGGGAGCGATGTGTGGTGCAGCTGTGCGCATTCAATTACGAACCCGCATTCAATTAAACTCCCCTAGTTCCTCGGCTCCCCTCCGCTCCAAGGCGTGAGTCAATTAGCATTAATTAAAATCAATTAAGGCTCCCCGCAAATCAATTAAAATCAATTAGTCTCAATTAAAATCAATTAAAATCAATTAGCATCAATTAAAATCAATTAACACTAATTAAAATCAATTAACATTAATTAAAATCAATTAACATTAATTAAAATCAATTAAGGCCCCCACGCAATTCAATTAAAATCAATTAAAATCAATTAGCGTTAATTAAAATCAATTAGCGTTAAAGGTGTTTTGGTCCGGGGTACGAGCTCACAGCCCCCTTCAGACACTACTGAGGTAAGATCACACCGCCTTTTGTTTTGTTCTCTCTTTAACTTTTGAAACAATTATTAGGGTTACATTGATGTTTAATGCAAACAGAGCCTATGTACGTGTAATTACTATCGTTAATTTAAAAATTTGCATAAAGTAGTTCTTAACATTTTATTTCATGTATGCATGGCTGTTCAGAATTTGAGTACACAATGATTACTAAAACTACGTCAAATGGTGTTATTGGAGGTTTTTATTAATGTATGTTTATAAAAGAACATATGTAATTGGGGAACTCCAAGACCAGCCTTCTCATTTCCATTATTTCCATTATAGCAAGTCTCACGGAATACTCATTAAGAACCCTTGAAGTTTTGAAGGGTCGCAGATCGTATTTAACTTCAAACGTCATCAGATATTAATTTCAGGATTTAGTAGAATGCAAAAACCTCTCAGAGCCATCTTATCAGATGACGTGTTGGTTCCAGCTATCGCATTTCTCTGAAAAACAGCAGCGTCATTTCGTATTCTCTGGTTATTCAGAGTTATGTTTAATTTTATTGATATCATCGAAGCGAATTTTCTTCGAACGTGGAAGAACGGTGAAATTTAAGTATCATCTTATGAAGAAAACGTTTATGAGGTATTTGCGCTGAAATTGCTTATTTTAAACAGAAAGTACAAATCCATCAATGATATGAATGCTTTAAACAGACAGTGATTTGCAAATGTCTAATCCTAACAACACTATGTGAGCTGACACACATGGTATTTGACGTTTCACGTTTTGACTTCTGATCACAATGATATTTCTTTAGTCCTTAATACAACATATCTATATTTCCTGTATATGAAGTACGCCATGAATGATCCGTGGTTTAAATTGTGTGTTAAGACGGTATGGCAGTTCTAGCACGGAAAGAGGTGGAATACTCGCCCGTTAAAACTTTGTCGCTAGTTCGTTGTTATTATTATTATTATTCAAGATTAACAATGTTTCATCGGTTAAGGAGGGCACAGATTAAGGAAATGATGTGATTAACCTGAAAGAATCATTGTACGCGTCGGAATGAACTTTCATACCGCTGCTCATACGGGTTATGAACGACACAATAGTGAGGCAAATATGCAGATAGTAAAAAGAAGTGAACAGGATCCATGGAAAATCAGGAATGGGTGTCGTAGCGGTGACATAGATACCCCTTTAGCTGGCAGTAACGAATCGTTTAAGGTCGTGAAATGTTTTCGCAGGATAGTTGAACATTCCAACAGGTGTGGCTTTGTCTATCGGTATTATGCGTTGATTTCTGATTTAGCGCACCCCCTTTTAGAGGATTGCCTCGACTGCGAAATATCTATTCCTGTTATTACAACGGGAACACCATTACAATTAATGATGTCGGTAACACGCTCTGTCCGGGAACAGTACAGATTTAACTTAGACTGCGGTGATGGACTCATATATAATAGATGGCGCATCTATTTTCAGAATGCATTTTACAGCTGCACACTTTCCTGGTGCCAAATCTGATTGAGACGGTGACTTGGGTTTCAGTTCACAATTTCGTCTGTTGCGAGCCAAAGATGATAGGTTGCTACATCATGAAACTTGCAGAAGCAGAAGTAAAATCTTTCCTTCACAGCATCATGGAGCGTCGTGCGCTCATATCTCCCCTGCAAAGCAGCAGACATGGCTCGTTGCTTAATCTGCACGTTCGCCACGCACGGATCCTATTCAACATGCCTGGAACACTTTACTCGCCGATGTGTTCGTAAAAGTAATCCAACAATTGGTACACTTCAACCGTGCATCTGGGGAACGATTCCCTAGGACATTGTCCAAAATCTGAGATCAAAGAGGATCTTAATTGGAAGAATTCACACCCGAGATAACAGTAGAAGCAAAACACACACAAGAGTATTCGATTTGCAGTTCAGAGTATCTTCACAGCATCAACCATCCAGGGCCGGCGCTAGGAATTTCGGGCCCGGGGTAAAATGGCCGACCTTTTTTTTTTTTTTTTAGCTCTACAAACTGGCTGGGCGACAATGGGCGGATTCATGGCTTCATGACCTGAGGGCCCCTACTGTCGGTGATAGGGGGCCCCCATCAGCAGGCGGGCCCGGGTAATTTTGACGCGCTTAACCCCCCCCCCCCCTAACGCCGGCCCTGCAACCATCGCCTCATCACCTCAGAAAAACACAAAGCATCCGACGCAGACAAACATGTCACGAGGCGGTAGGACGCGATTCGCATTATCTTGCTTGGCGACCGGAAGCAACAACGCTGCGTGGACTCACCAAACTCGAGATTTCGTGCAGTCCTCTCACAAGGGGGCGTCCATTAATTATGCGAGGTGTTTTTTCGGAAATCTGGTTCATCCCTTACGGTGAGATGAGACTTTGAACCCTCCCCCCCCCCCTGCTGAAGACTTCAAATTTGGAGACATTATTTTAGCTCTCCTGTTCTCAAGGATTTAAAAAGAATACGTGAGATTTCTGTCGGCACCCCCTCTTGGTGTGAGATTTCACCGGACCCCCCCCCCCCATCTATTTCACCTCGCGTAATGGATGGACCCCCCCCCCCTCCCCCACCAGAAGTTCAGTCAGGATTCCGACAGCAGGATGGAGAATAAATGCATCAATACAATAAGAAACTCAAGTCTAAAACTTAAGAAGTGCATTTTGTGGTACGCACAGTCCTTACTTTTTTTCATTATAAGAGTAAATCAAATAGAAATACTGTTCAGTTTTTTGATGCCGAATGTTCAAATATGCTGCGTGATGTTTCATTTTTATTACAATGAACAACAACGTGTGCATTTTGATGTACTACCTATACCGAAGTAAAATACTAGTGAACATTGTTCCTCCTACTACGATTATTGTTGTGTCAAAATCTGGACTTCATTAGCGAAAATGGTTCATAAGATCCAAAATAATTGTCAGTGACATGTATGACCGGCGCGGGCAAACAAATATTGTAATCGAGGAGGTTTTCAGGAACTAAATTCTTATAAAAACTTCGTTTCTTTATTTAAAGATTCAAATGATGTACTTACAAGTGTTTAACACATTTTTATAGGTACATAATGACAGTTCATAAATAAATAAAAATTTAATTTAATTGAGTTGGAGCATATGATCTAGTGGCGATTTCTTTAAATGTCCTTTACGAATTTAAATTCTTTCGGTTTTTCTTGTACCATTCATCCTTCCACTCACATTTGATGTATGGAGAAATAATTTGGGACAATGTAACTGGGCCCCAGGATGTTTAAATTTAATTTAATTGCAAAAATAAGCAGTCGATTAAGAAGTTCTCTGATGTTTAAGGGCTAGTGTGGCTCTGCAGCCAACAGGCTCTCATTGTGCTCATAGGGATTTTAAAATTTCTTAAGCGTCTAAACCATCAGTCTACGCCAGTGTTTCCCAACCATTTTGGGTCATGTCCCACTTTTAACATTTTTTTTTGCCCTCCATACATAATTTTTAATTAAAAAAATATTTGTTATTAAAGAAACTCATATAGGTTGGATATTGTCATAAAACACAGTAAATAAAATTAAAAAACATAATAAAATACTAAAATTCAAAAGATTATTTAATAAAGATTTATTATGGCATTTTAGTGTGATCCTTGCGCTTGATGCTTGCTACATAGAAATTTTATATTAGGCTCCAATTTAGTAAGCTTTAATCTCAAGTCTCCACGGTGTGTTATATCCAGTCGATTTCTTTTTTTTATCAGTAAATCATATTTACTGCACTAAATCCAGATTCGGCTAAATATGAAGATGGAAAAATCACGAACAACGGTGTTATTGGCGCGTTTTAAAAGGTCCGGGTTCCCGAGACAGGCAGAACAGTACGTGGTGAATCCCAAAAAGGTCATGTTGACGACTCAAATCATCCAGATGATATATTTTGCTAACATCGAACGAAACTATATCTAATAATTATTTACAGCACTGTTTTAAGAATTTGCTTTTTTGCTATATTTTGTACCTATATCTAGCATTGCATTTAAATAACCCGAAGAGAAAGCGGTAAAGTCGTATCAAGTCAATTTCTAAATTGCTCCCCTAAAAAAACCAAATTGCCTCCCTGTAGGGCGTGGGCCCCACGTTGGGAAACACTGGTCTACGCCCTCATTCCAAATCTCAGCCAATGCGTCAGCGACAGATCAACATTCAGTTCCTGGACTCTACAATATTCGCTTACACCTAAGCCGGAACCTATTCGAAGAATTCGTGAGTCTACGCGGCGCAGATCTCGCAAACGTTCAAGGGCTGCACTCAGACATTTCTCAGAGTTTGTGCTGATATTTTTCACTGTGACCACACCTCTCATATCTAGTGACAACACAGATAACAGAGATTGGCAAACATCCATATCAGCGTGTCCTTGCACCGTAATCCATACAAAGGTTTAGCGATCGCAAACCGCTCATCTTTGAGTTGAGCGCCGTGAGCCGACTAAAGACGGTGTAACTCTGTTTCATATAGCAAACGAATTTTATGAGAACTCGCTCCACAATTTATCTTGCGCATGTAACAAGTAACTATTACAAAAATATTTCACTGTCATATCAACGTAAACTGGCGTTTGTCTTGATGAATGTCATCCACCGACGGTTAGGCCATTGATGTTACACCAGCAGAACCTACTTTTATAACACAGCGATATGCGATACCATAACAGTTTCGTGAAGCTTTGACTTGACTGAATCAGTAGCAGTAATATATATTGTACGTCCTGCTGATTTTCTTAATATATTACGGAAACACAGTACCGTGAGTTCAAGCTACTTGACCGATGCAGTCCTCACCTACTGATCTTCAAACCCTCTCAAAAATCACAATCTAAGTTATTCTCCAATCAGGAAATGTGTTCGCCAGGGTTGTTCAACATTTATTCCGAGGTAAGATTAAGGAAACTGTTGAAGGACGAAACCAGTAAGATCATTATAGATGGAAAAGTAATCAATAATATCAGGTATGCAGATGACACTGCTGTCACGGCTACTGATCTACCTTCACTCCAACGGTTGGTGGACAACTTAGTTTTGCACAGTGAAGAGTTTGGTCTAGTTGACCACCATTCCAAGACCAAAGTTGTAGTTAATATCAAGCAAGTATCCTCCTTCGAATACTTAAGCATTGTGATGGACAAGCAGTGTGATTGCAAGAAAGAAATCAAATCGAGAATAGAACAGGCCAGGAGACAATTTTTAGCATTAATTTTTTTCATTGAGAATGAGAATGATTCGCTGCTGCGGTTGCCCATTTTTCTCTATAAGTGTGAAAGCTGGATCTTAGACCAAAATGTAAAGAAAAGAATTGATGCTTTTGAAATGTGTTTGTATCGTCGTCTCGTACGCATATCTTCGGTGCTGAAAATCTCAAACTAAGAAGTACTTCATCGGAAGGAGAAATGAAAAGAAGTGCTGCTAATTATAAAGCAATGGAAAACTCAATATCTTCCACACATTATGATAGGCGAGAGTTACCTGCCATTACGATTCAACTTTGAAGGAAAGATACAGAGGAAAAGATCTGTTGGAAGGAGAAGGAATTCGTGGCTGAAGGACATTCGCAGATGGTACAACTGCACGTCAGAAGAGACTTTCCATGCTGCAATGTCACGTCCAGACCCAACATCGGACGAGAGAAGGGGTCTTAAGAAGAAGAAGAATTTATCGATCTCATATCCTGACCTTTACCTCGGTCTACAGTTGTTCGCTTCTGCTGCACCTTAGTGCAACAATGAGTTTTCTCAGGGTGAGACACAACACCCAATGAGTTCTACTTACAAAATCCGATCATATCTTTCTTTCTTCACCCTTCATTCATTATTGAACACCTCATGCAACTGCGAACGCTTAGTACAGCCACGTATTAACGAGATTTTAGTCAATCCCTATAAGTTGTATAGATACCTAACAAAACGTAAAATACTTCACGTATCTCAAAAGTGTATGGATCTTAACGAAATATATCTATATATATATATATATATACAGGGCGTTCGCCGGGAAACGCTACCCTCCCAGTCTGTTGCCGTCGGCAACTTGCTGGGACAGTCAAGCCAGCAACTCCCGCCACACGGCGCCGTGAATCACTGCACTGTTTAACAACTCCGCTGCCCCAACATGCAGTGCCGCAGTATAATGGGACCATTACATTGTTAAGAACGGTTTCTTTGCATTGTAGCTAGTTTGTGACTTCAGTCTCTTATTAATCAGTGTTGAGAATAAACGTTTCTTTGCGGTTTGGCTGGTTTGGGGCTTCATACTCTTACTAATCTGTACCGTGTTTGAGTGTGAGTAAAATTATGGTACGTTACAGTTTGCAACAAAGAATATTTCTCTACGATACATATGTGAAGAAGAAGTCGTTTAAAAAGTGTCGCAGTAAATTTCGTCGCGAATATCCTGGCGCTTTACTGCCAGCTAAATCAACAATTCTGCATCTGGTTAAAAAAGTAAGAGAAACGGGTTCATTTTTTAACAAAAAGAGACTGTCGGTCAACCGTATTCTCACAGAGGAGAAAATTGACGATATCGCTTTTCGACTAGAACAGTCACCCAAAAAATCATTAAGTCAGTTAGGGCAGCAGGCAGGCGTATCTAAGACGTCAGCTTGGAAAGTAACAAAGCTAGTTCACTTAAAACCGTACAAAACAATTGTGGTGCATAAAATTACAGAAATAGACCAGGGGCCTAGGATTAGATTTTACAACTGGTACCTGCAGGGTGTCCACGATGGCACTGTTGATCCGCAACTGACGTCACATTTAAATGCTTAGCACATACAAATTTATGAAGTGTAATTATTATGAAATAGTCCGCGGCCGACGGTCGAACAATGCCGGAAGCTGACCGCTCGCTCGCCGGGAGCAGTTTCTTCCTTGTAGCGCTAACAGTGGGTAGCGTTTCCCGGCGAACGCCCTATATATATATATATATATATGACCCGGTCACGCGTTGCTGTGACTCAGTAGTTAGAGTACTTACGTTGGATCAATATTATTCTAAACTTCCTAATGTAGTCAAATTAATATTCACTAATAAAGACAAAAACGTTTTAGTCGATTTGAAAATTCAAAAGTAATTGGTAAAGTTTCGGAGAGTTGAAATTAAGGACAAACGAACATAAAATTTTTTAATTTACATTTTATTACACATTAATTAATTGAAAATATATAAAAAATGATATTTTTAAAAACAAATTATTTATTTATTGAAATTTGTTTTATAAATGAGGTAGATGAAGTTGGTTTTTAAACATTTTTAACAATCATTTTCATTGTTTTATATTATTACAATTTATAGTTTTAATTTATCTAAGCACTAATTGGTGCACAATATGTTTGGTTAGCCTGTCTTTTGCTAATACAAATAGATTTGATGGTTTCCCCACACGTGAGCAGCATTTTCCAAGTCCAATATGCAAACGGACATTGTTTGACCTTGATACTTATTTATAGTCATAGCGAAAAACAAACGAATCGGAAATTGAAGCATTTTAAATGCTATTGGAGATTGTGACAGTATAATTGGAATAAGTGGCTACAGGACATTTCTCCTTAAAACTTTCCAGTCAAAATAGTTGCTTCAAGAACATTTCCTGTGATCTTTTTGATGACCAAACGCGTTCATGATCTAGGTGGATTGAAATTACGGAGAAGAATAATCGGTGAACCAGTCTTTAACCGAACATTGTGTGGTGGCATTCCTGTTATATCCAAAGAATTTAAAAACTCAGTTGGAAAATTTACGTCTTCATTTTCATCTACAATAGTGTCTACTGATTTAAAAGACATTAGATAACCTGGCAACAGTTAATTTCGTTGACGTCAACATTTTTTTATGTCAACGATTACTGAGTCAATTATGATCTAAGTAATTATTTGATATATTCGGGAACACACTCTCCCGGTCACGCGTTGCTGTGACAAATAATAACAGTGAACAGTATGGAAAGAAATTTTTTTTCGGAAGCAGATTTCGAATATGGCAGGATTCCAAGGTAGAGAGGAGATAAAGAGAAAAAACAGTGCAATAATGAAGGAGTATTGGAGAGCCATAACGAAAAGAAAAAAAAAGGAGAAGCAAGCAAGAAATACTTACACGTTTTTGAAATTATCGTAACGTTTTCTTCAATGTTATATTCATGTGTGTAATTAATTTGTCGTTACGTATAATAACACACAAACGATGCACAACAACATAGTATACTGTAATTATAACACAATACACAGCACAATTAAAATGGAAGAAACACACATATGGCGTGGAACGGATTGTAGCATAAATAAATCGAAATACAACGCCATCCACTGGATGGTTCGATACATTAACACACCGCCATCTGTTAGAAACTTATGATGGCTTGGAATAAACTGTAGCATTAATAAATCGAAACACAACGCCATCTACTGGATGGTTACCCAACCTGTAACGATAAATTAACATACCGCCTTCTGTTAGAAACTTATAGAATTTACATATCTTATGACAAACGTTTAATTCGCAATAATAAATATTGAGGTCAATAATCGAGATAAAAATTATCCTATATTTTAAGTTGGAGTAAATTACACACATTAAGTCAAATTTCATAAAAATCGGTTAAGTAGTTTCGGAGTTCATCCCGGACAAACATCGTATATATATATATATATATATATATATATATATATATATATATATATATATAAAAGAGTTCACTTACTTGCCAACAGATGGCAACATTGGCCTTTTATACGCGGTGAATTTGTGTTTAAATCCTAAAAACTATAAAAGACTGAATTTGCGAATCAATTAGGGATTTTATGTTCTAGTGGTTATGCAGAGGCGGTAGAGTGAATCAGACAGGTGTGTGGCGACGCGCGTCGGAGGAACGTGACTGGGCGGCTTTCATGGATATGCGACATCGTCTTGTTAACAGTTTAGCACGAGTTAGTACGTGACCTGGAATAACGTTCTCAGATTAACGGAGATCCTGATGTATTCTACATCTACACTCTACAAATCACAAAATTGTGTATGACACAAGTTGCTTTGCACCAAAACTAATCTCTACCCTGTGTACCCCAATCCCGAATGGTACGAGGGAAGAAAGAATTCGATGGGCATCAGTGCGGCACCGTATTTCTCTAATTTGATCTCTCCTGTCACTGTGGCCGCAATGGGTTGGTGGGCGAAGTATTTCATTGCACTTGTAAGGGAGCGTCCATAAACCACGTAGCTCAATTTTGGCATCCTGTGAACCCCCCCCCCCTTTTCCACGTAGCCGGACGTGGCTTTTGTCTTTTAAATCCCCACCCCACCCCACGTAGCACGTAGCTTTTTTCCCTTTTGATGCCAGAAGACATTTTGTACTGTTTTATCTTGTCAGACTATTGTAAATTACATACGGAGATAATTAAATGAAGGAAATAAATATTCACATGCTGTTGTGTGTTCTGTATCTCATTTTAACTGTGAAAAAGAATATGAATGGAAAGCTGCGTGGTCTGGCTCGGAACCTCCCCCCATCTTCTCCCCCCCCCCTTCACGCATCGTATCCTCCCAGCCAACCCCTCCCCCTCCCCTTCCAAGACCGAGTCACGAGCTCCCTAAATGAAAGTGGGTTTACGCATGTTTACAAAGAAGCTCAAACGAAACATAGTCTTTCTGACAGAGAATCCCAGCCCAATCTATAAATCAATGTGACGCTTTCGTAAGGAAAATGGCAAATAGCCACGAATCAAGCGACTCATCTCTGTGCTTTCTCTATACTGTCAATCTATAACTTATGAAACGGATTTCAAACGAGATGATAGTAGTCCAAATGTGGACGCACAAGAGCTTTGTACGCTATCTCATTTGTTTGTGCATTACATTTTTTTAAAAAAATTCGACCTATTAATCGCAGATTCGAATTAACTCTACCTACGATCGAAGTTAAGTCCAAGTCCAATTTCATGTTGCTTTGTACAGTTACGCCCAAATACATCAGGAAATTAACTTAATTTATAATCCTCGACATACGGATTCTTTGTGTTAGTTATGTACAATGTTTTACACTTTTTATAACTCAACGTAAGTTTCCATTCATTGCACTATGTCAAAATAACAGGCAATATATTGAAACTGAGTCAATCAGCTTCCCGTGCGCAATGTTCTGAGCCAGCTCACGCTTCAGTCGTACCTATCCCCTTTGACAAAGAAGCACCCAAAAGGAGTGGTCGGATATGGACGTAAGACGTTACACGTACGTAATAGCGATGGGTAAGTACATGATTGTCACGGATCTGGTACGTCACGAACCGCTACCAGAAGGCATGATAGGTGACATCACGCGTGCAGCGTGGCATAAGATCAGCGGACAAAGAGGATGCCCCGTGGACGCGTTACAAGCACCTCACGGACTAGGATAGGAGATGTACTCGGGGATTGCACGAGGGCGCTATTGCCTGCCACGCATGTGGGACATGTAGATGTCGCAGTGTACCTGCGTTGGAACCAATGGGTACGTGAGGACACCCATACCCATCGTAAAAGGTTTCGATCACCCAAGCACGGAGTAAAAGAATCGGAATCTAGTCTATGGGCGTAATGGTCGCATAAGGAAACTAAAGAGTTGTGTATCTATTGGGAACTTACCATACAACGGTTTAAGAGTTTATTTTAATATCCAAAGAGAGTTGAAAAAATTAACGAAAGCGATGTTGAATGGTCGACTATATCGTTTGTGTATTTGGATAGTCTCGATGACGTCTTCTGTTTTGCTTTTGGCTTTACGCCTCGTTGACATCGAGGTCTTTAGAAGAGTGAGAGGACTGGAGACGAGGAACGGGTGGGAATTTGGCGATGGTCTTTTTGAAGTAATCATCCCAGCATTCCAACGGAGTGATTTCAGGAAACGCATGAAAAACCGAAATCTGAATGCCCAGAAGGGGATTTGAATTCGCACCCTATCGAGTGGTTGGCTCTAACGCTACCGCTCACCTATAAGGATTGGTGGTAGAGGTCAGCATTTCCTTCAAAAATGTGCGGAGATAATTCGTCCTTGTCGGTCTACCGTAAATCCCCAACGGAATCGACAACCATAGTCCTCATTCGAGGGCAGGCAGAGTGGTCTTGGGGAAATCATTCTGGACGGTGGGCTTCAGAAAATAATCCTCGATTTCATCGATATTTGAACACACTTATCTTGTAAGTCAAATAGTCAGTGATCTACTCTAAATCTGGTAAGTTATTGGCTTTTGTTTCTTGAGCAAGCATTTCCTACGTGTCAATACTTCTGCACATTCTGACAAACATGTCCGTACACTTGTCTTCTAACAAGAGGTTGACTAATGCTTTGTTTTTTTATGTATGTAAGAAAGAGACTTTTTTAAAAAAAAAAAAAAGTAACATCAAATTCTCCTTAATTTTTCCTAAATTTCTCGCGCCATAAATGATTACAAAATCGGGAATTTTTGGGCCTGAAAAGTTAATATACACTAGCACAGGGTCACTTGCTGCTTCAGGACCTTTATATAACTCGTGCCAACTTAATCACAGGCGGAAAGAGCTCGATAATGGGCGATGAAAAAGAAACCTTCACCAGATACGGTGGAAATGGACTGTAGCCTTTGCCATTCGCCATAAAACCTTAAGCAGAAGTTTTTTGGTTCAGTAGAACTCCAATTATCCGAACTCCGATTATCTGAATCGCCGGTTATCCGAATCGCTTTTTTAATTAAACCGGAAACGTACTGCGATCCAAAAAATAATGATTCTGTCTACACATCACATGAAACTTCTCACTGTCAAGGGGATGCGCGACTTTGCTGCCAGAAACAAATGAATACAGTCAAACAGTTTACTTTGACCCAGATGTTCAGCAAGCAATGACTTCTATTTACTGTTCGGTACGTACATTGTACTAATGTACGGCCCTTGTAACTATTCTTAACAAGTAAAAGTGTTGCCTTTTCATTTAATAAGCTCTTTTCCTTTAAATACAGTTTCTTCTCCCATTTTCAACATATATACAGTAGTTAAATAAAATAAACACTTTTTCGGAAAAAAATCCAATTATCCGAATTTTTGATTATTCGAATGGGGTCCGGTCTCAATTGCTTCGGATAATTGGAGTTCTACTGTATTCCAAAAAAATACTAACAAAGTGCATTCATATAATTTCTCCGCCTTGTGCGACATTCAAAGTCGCAAGCTGAAAACGGCCGACATTTTCGAGTCCGCTTTTCAATAACAATACAAAGCCCGTAACACTGATTTCACAATGCTTACATTACCAGTAGAATTCGTCATTAGCATGACAAACTGTATTGTCCCTTATGATTTTGCTATAGATGATATCGTGGTTGCAATGATATCCTCCGATGTTGTTTTGTAACATATGCTTACTAGTATTGTCAAGTGCGAATTACTCTGACACACTAAGGGATCTGTGTTCAAATTGGATATTAAATTTATTTCATACCAAAAATAAAAATAAAAAACTTTAAAAAAAATCAGTAACAACTAGTTTTTAAACAGATGTTTTACAAAATCGTCTTTCAAATGTTGCTTATAAATCAAACACACAAAAAAATCAGTATAAAATAATTCTCTCAGAAAAGTTTGAAGAAATTAAAAAAAAAACTCAACACACATCCCTCCGATGAAATTTTCCATCAATGATTAACATGGTTTTTTGACATAAAAATTGTATCAAATTTGTCAAAAATCACTTATTTATTCTTTTGCTGTTACCTGTAAACTTTAGCAGAAGATTCATCACAGTGAATTTGGAAGATTTTTTGGATAAGCAGTGTCGAAAATAAGGGGACGAGTGCACTGTATTTGTGTCATGGTTTATTCGGCAAAAGTGTCTACTAATCGTGGAACAAAAATTAAATTCCAAACATTTTAAGAGTCGCCGGGACCGATAACTCATGAACATTATGTAAAAGAAACGTTCTATTCAGCTTCCGAGTAAACTTCCTATAACTATTTTTACCATCCATGATTTATCCAGAATTAATCGTAATCGTGCTAAAGTTAGTAAGCACTAAAATAGTGCGTAACTGCGAATTTCTAAGTTAAATTGCTTAAATAGTTTTGAGGGTGACAGACGGAAAAATGAGGGAATCTATAAACCCAAACAAATTGGGAATGCAAGTTGATTATGATGTGAAATAAAATCAACTGAAACCGGTTGAATGGTCTAAGGAACGATGGTCAGTTGAAATAGCATCGGAACCTATGGCAGCAGTTTCCTCCCCCTTAGAAGTTGGAACGATTCATCCGTCAGCTGCATAGTTTAGGATGTCTCCTTCTTCGCTGAAGCTGAAGGACTTTACCGTTCGCCTTGCAAGGGGTTCCATGCTGATGGGGAATCTTGCTTTCACTACTCTTATGGATGTGACCATAAAAGAAATTAAAGCACTGGAAAATTAGCACCTCAGTGCTTTCATTTTGGTCGATAGTGTGGCCGTATGCGGGAAGAGAAAGATGTACCTACATGGGACATTTGATTTTTGTAACATTCTTTGACTTGAGTAAGAGTAAGACAGTGGCTACAAAAATGATGACACACGCACAGGAAAATCTGGTACTTCAGAGAGAAAGCGACCGAAGCCGAGCATAGGTCGGGCAATAAGACTGTTTTGAAAAGACCGCGCCCGGACATAGGTCGGGCGACTGTTTCTCGGAACTCATATGTCTGTTTCCTACCCGGAAGCGGGCCGGCTACTGTACTTGTACTAGAGCTGCGTGTAACATCTGTCTATATTCTCCTTGACTGGTGATGGATGACCTCTCTGATGTGCAAATGAAATTACTTCGAAAGAAACAGTAAGCGATACGGACAGTTTCAGTTGCGCGATTGTGTATTTGCGTTGTCGCGAGTTTTGCAAGTTCTCATTAGTTTCTCTCAAATATGTCGCGCTTTTTGAGTGAGCAAGAAATTTTTATGGCTCTAGAAGAAGAACTGAATGATTCTGGGTCCGAGGGGAAAATTTCTCTGCATGCCAGAATGCTTCAAAATCTTCAACACTGAAGCCAATTACCCGTGAAATACGCGTAATACAAAAACTGAAAACGTAATTTTTTCGGGAAACAAAAATTATACCTTTTGTGTTTGGCATTAACATTATGTAAAATAAATCTTGAAGATGGTTCTTTCATTTTATGAGTTTCTCTTTAAATATGTCAAATACAAACATGTCAGTGACATATTAAAGAATACCATAAATAGCCGATTTTCTGGGCCAAGAATGTATTTAAGCTGCTGGTCCTTAAAGTGTTAAATAACGCGGGAGCTTCTCCTTTAAAGGAAGGAAATGTGTTAAGAGACAGAAAAGCAGTGGAAGTAGTCCAAACCAGTGTAAAGAAAACATTTAGTTTGATCCTTCAAGTGCGACATATGACTTCCATTCTGAGCTGAGAAGATAATGTACTGTACGAACAATCATGTACACGATACGAGGGCTGCTATATATATTTCTGGCCTAATAATGAAAATACGAATATTTATCAACGAAAATGGTTTTATTGTTTTTAAAAATATTCTCCATCAAGATTTATACACTTTTGCATGCGCTCAAACCAATTTTCGAAGCACTTTTTCCACTCCGATTGAGACACCTCCAAAACATGGTTTTTGAATGCTTCAACAGCATCTTCTGGCGACGAAAATCGTTGACCACGCATTTTTTTCTTGATTTGTGGGAATAAAAAGAAGTCATTGGGTGCCAAGTCAGGGCTGTACGGCGGATGACCCATCACTTCGACGTTTTGGCCGGTCAAAAAGGCGCTGGTTTGAGCCGATGTGTGACAGCTCGCATTGTCATGGTGCACAATGATTCGTCTTCTCTTGTTCATTTTTCGAATTTCTCCGAAGACTTCAGGCAAACAAATGGTGGTGTACCACTCAGAATTGACCGTCCTACGTTGCTCAAGCGGAACAGTAGCCACATGACCAGTTTTGCCGAAGAAACAGGCGACCATTTGCTTCGAAGTGCTTCTTCCACGAACAACTTTCGTTGGATTTGGCTCGTCTTGGAAGACCCACACGGTCGATTGCTGTTTTGTTTCGGGCTCATACGCATAGATCCATGATTCGTCACCTGTGACGATCTTATAAACGTCTTTTGAAGCACCGCGATCGTATTTTTTCAGCATTTCTTTACACCAATCCACACGAGCTTTCTTTTGAGCGATTGTCAAATTGTGCGGGATCCAACGAGAACAAACCTTTTTTACGGCCAGGTGTTCATGCAATATCGAATGTATGCTGGTGGGAGAAATGCCTAGGCATGCCTCTATTTCACGGTATGTCACATGACGGTCTTGCATTATCAGTTCACGTAAGGCATCGATGTTTTCTGGCACAACGGCTGTTTTTGGACGACCTTCACGGAATTCGTCTTTGAGCGAGCGTCGGCCACGATTGAATTCGTTGTACCAGTTTTTCACAGTGCTATAGGATGGTGCTTCGTCGCCATACAAAGATTTAAGTTCATCGATGCACTCTTGTCGTGATTATCCACGTCGAAAGTTGTGAAAAATGATCGCACGAAAATGTTCACGAGTTAATTCCATTTTTTTGCCAAATTGATTTCTTCAAGTCCCTGTAAAAGAAAAAAAAATTGTCGTAAGTCAAAAAGTTCTGAGTACATTTATGCTAAAAAATGTCAAACTTTCCAATGAAAATGTTAGATTGCACCTGGCAACACTTAGTGTTGCCTAGGCCAGAAATATATATAGCAGCCCTCGTATAGAGAGAAGTTAAATAAACAAGGAAAACATATGTCAATTACAGGTATATGAAACGAAATTTCTTGAATCATCTTTACAGATAACGAGAAGTGAGAAAGTAAGAAATTAATGTGCAGTAAAAGAAGATACTTGAAGCTGGATCTTGCAAACAAAGAAAAATTGGAAACTTTAAAGGTTTAAGTGGTTTGACCATGCGGTAGGGATGTGTGAGTATCGACGACCAAAGCAGAACCTCTGTAGGAAACTAAAGAAGAAAAAAACCGTTGGATGTCAAAGAAGAAGATGGTTTCCACAAGTAGAGACTCATAATATTGATAACTTCAGAAACTCCACTTTCAGCATGGTGGGTGAAACTGAACAGATAACACCGATTTCTTTCACCAAGTCCGAAGCAACTCACAAATACTGTACATGATGGACCATGTGTCCTTTTTAAGCTTCTACTAACTGCGCAAATGGCAGGACGTTGAAGGTGCTCGCTAAAAAAACTAACTTCCATCTTTGCTCTACGCCGTAAAGCTGCTGAGACTGGATGATGATGTAATCGAAATATTTGTAAAACAAATTAGAATTTTCTTCGTAACGCTCGAGTTTGAAATATGCGGTGTACCCAATGACGACCTTCAAAACTTGGTTCACATTATAAAACTCGACTGCACTAGAACTCAACGTGTTTGCTTCCTTTAGAAGGAAAAATACTGGGACGCAAATATCTGGTTTTTATATAAGCGCAATGTGCTAATTTCAGCGCAGATGTGTTCACTAACTTAATATTTTGACCAAATTGTCGATAATATAATACAATTACATCCGCCATTACAAGTATCGTTCAGAATCACTAATATTGTTACCAATATCAGTCAATGGAATGAAATCACTGGAATAGCACACGAGATTTGCAGAATCTGGATTATTGTCTATTAAATCAATAAGAGGGTTGTGACATTCTCACTTTCGACTAATCATTTAATTATTAAGTAGATTTGTACACATTTATTGTAATGATTGTATCAATTGTTTTTGTAATCGAAAGGTTCCGCAGTAAAGTAGCATGTGTAGTTTTTCGGATAGCATAGGTTGGTAGTGTTAAGTTAGTTTCTTATGTGTTGGTGGTACTGTTGTTCACCACACAGAGCAGAGACAATTCACAGAGAGATCAAGTGTTGTGGCGGCGGAATGTGTGTGAGTAGAAGAAATTGTTGGAACATTTGTAACAGTTTAAGTAGTATGTCCACCAGAAATTGATTTATTTTGCATAAATGTGTAATAACAGTTGCTACCTTGCTGACGCTTTGTGAACTGAATTAACTGGTATATAGTTTAACGAATTGAGCTGCAGAATTATGTGGTCATGACAGGGTGGCTCAAAATGTCTTTGTTCACAGTATACTGTAACGTCTTTTGGAGTGTAAATAGCGAAATCTGTATCAACACGGCAGTTCAAGTTAGGCTCTTATGTTAGCCAATGAGCTCACAGGATAAGAGAAGTAAACGAAACGATAACAGAAAAGAATAGAAAATCTATCCGGTGCGCTCGCCGAATCCAGCGTGGCACTTGTGGCAGAACGTGGTCAGGAAATTACGACGTTAGAGATAGATCATAAAGTCCCCTTTCTATAATTTGCAGATGACTCGGTCGATCCAAGGCCGGTAAAACTAAACATAAGAAATTGATATTTTTATGGTATTACGCTCTGTCGACGTTGAGATCATTAGAGGCGAGAAAGGATTGGAGGCAAGGAACGGGAAGAAATTCAGCCATGGCCTTTTGAAGGAACCATCCCGACATTCACTTGTAGTGATTTGGGGAAACCAAGGAAAACCCAAATCTGGAGGGCTGGACAGGGATTCGAACCCACGTCCTTCCGAATACGAAGCCGGAGCGTTAATCACTCACCCATCACGCTCGGTGGGAAGAGATTTAGAACTTGTTTCAGTGAACCGTTAATGTTTTTCAAACTTGCGTCCGTGTGATACATCGTTTAGCACCGTCACCTTCTCCTACAAGAGACACATGTTAGATCCACACACCACCCAGTGCTGACGGAATACAGCCTTTGTATGAAAGTGGACACTGACGCTGGATAAACAGATCCGCTGTACGTGGGCTCAACTCTGTTCACTACGGAATATATTCCTATAGAAGTACCGTTACCAAGCAGCGGCAATTTTTAGTGTTCGGTCAACTTAGACCAGGAGTTACCAACCTATTTCGACAAACGGCCCTCCCTTCAAAAAGAAAATTACTCACCGCCCCCTTCTCAGAAAAAGTAACAGTTCAACCCTCTTTCTCGTAATAAATAATGCAAAATCTTGTTCTCCAACTTTTTGGCTCGTAACCAACTTTTTCAAATGGTTATTCAATGGCGTCCCTCTTATTCGAAGTGTGTAGCATCATATATGCAGAAACACTAAGACATATTTCTAAAATGGCTCTATTACCTCTGATTAGACCGTTCGTTGTTCAGTTTATTTACTGCCTTGCGGTCGTTTTAAGGCGAGATTTTAGACTACCGTATATTATTATCGGGCAACTTCCGCCGTCATTTACACTAAATGGAGGCTTTAATGTAAAGCCGTGACTGCTCACGAGTCAACTAATTTGTAGCCTCGTAATGACTGACTTCTGAACTTCTAACCCAGCGGTTCCCAACCTATGGGTCGCGACCCACTGGTGGGTCGCGGCGGGTGTTTTGGTGGGTCGCGAAACAATCGACGTTTTTGCCCCAAAAATATATTTTTATTTCATCTATTTAAAAAATATAACACGAAATTTTACAAGAGCAGTAATCATGAAAGTTATTAGCTTAAATTAAAACTTTGTGAGAAAAAAAAGTTTTCTTAGTGCAATAACCACGTTGCAGGCCCGCCGCTAGCTGTTTGAGAGCCCTCGTGCAATCCCGATTATGCCACCCCCTGTCTAGCTACAGCCAGTGGTGGATCTAAGAAATTTCCGAACCGGGTCAAAAAAACTGAGATTGCCGCCCCTTCGAACATTATTTGCCGCCCCCATTGTTGCCATCTCGAGTGTCGCCGACCACCCGAAGCAGCTGTTGAGCTAAACAAAAAAAAAAAAAGTTCACCCGCTACATAATACGCTGCAAATTTCGTTGCGCGTTGCGGCGACTATCGCGGGGCAGCGACTGTCGATCACTCGTTTTGCCGCCCCCCTTCATGTGCCGCCCGCGTGCGGTGCACGCCTTGCACGCCCGCTTACGGCGGGCCTACCACGTTGTGAGATATAGCAGCGACAGTAATCGCGCAATCCTTATGGCAACCCCTGAACACCTCCTCTCCCGCCCCGCTCTAAGGTGGAGATGTGCGCGCATACCACCAGCAGATTTACTTCTCTGATTGTCATTTTCTTGTTTATGCTTGAATCTAAACCATGTCTTTGATGCAAACAGTCTTTCTCTGCTTGTGAGAGTGAGTTGTTGTTTGCGTTTTGTTTTGATTGAGAATAGATTTAATGTGATTACGGAAAGCTTGTTCAGGACTGGATCGTGCCGTAAAAGAGAGTATTCAACCAAGTATTTGTAATTACAATGCAGGAAGCAAGAAAAAGCAAAAGACGTATTTGTGAAAGTATAATCCGGATTATTTGAAATACAGATTTGTGTTTTCGGATACTGAAGAGGAGCCAATACCTCAGTGCGTGATTTGTTGCGAAAATTAGTCCCATGAAAACATGAAGCCATCAAAATATGCAAGGTAATTGTCAACCAAGCATCCTGAGTACACAGATAAGCCTCTTGAACTCTTTCAAAATAAAAAAAGGCATTATCTTTCGACCAAATCTACAATGGAAAAGTCAGTGTCAGGCCAACAAACAGTTTACCATAGCGTCTTACCAATTATCCTTGTTAATAGCTAAGCAGGAAAATGCGACTGATGTGCCAACCTACAAACCCCATTTTAGTTGTTGACTGGTAAGTTTACCATTGTGTTTTCCGGCTCCCAGTCTTAAATATTTTCATACATTTGGGTGAAGTAAAACACAATGATAAACCTACCAATTAACCAGTAAAATTGGGTCTGCAGGTGGTTTCCACTAAAAAGCGACTTGGCAGACCAGTTGCGTTTTAGTATACTGCTCGAGTTACTTCTAATCGTGGAATTTAAGCAGTCAACTTGATGAGGTGATGGTCTGTGCAGTCGCCTCCCGGTCTATCATATGTTTGTTGTTTTATGTATTAGCAGTTCTTGTTTTTGTTGATAGCACATCCTTTGTACGAAATTTTGCCTTTTCGTAGGATAGGATAGTCGATAACGTATAGAACAGTTCCCATTCTGATATTATATAGTCTCTCATATTAGGTGGGTCACGAATTTTTTTTTTTTTTTTACTTAAAAGTGGGTCGTGTTCCAATAAAGGTTGGGAACCGCTGTTCTAAGCAATCTGAGAATGAGACAAATGATTCACCAGCACGTCCTCTACCAACGCTCTGTCATTACGATCACCATGCTGCTTGCTTGATTAAGAATCGTGTCAGAATCGTAACCCTTACCACGAAAAGACGAATCGTTTCGTTAGCGAATTAATAGGCCTGCTGTTGAGCTCTTCTCCCACCAGAAGATCAAAGCCTGCCACATAGACTGGAATAAGTATTATCTCTCTGTAGCTAAGGAATAGCATTTTAGACATCGAGGAATAAAGGCTTGCCTAATTACAGTGCTTTTTACCTTTTCTTTCCAGACAGTAAATGTTCCTAAATATTGGGATATTCAGATCTCAAATTAGGCACAGTTTTTAGTAATAAAACATGATGGCCTCATTTTACTCAAAATTCTTAACGGGTGGTACACTTAGGAAATTGATTTTGTGGATTAATAGGCAACATAAAATTCCATGAATTTTGTTTTCCATATGTTTGCAGATCTCCTGTAGACCTCCAACATGTGTTACTGGCAAGTTGTTGGCCAACTACTAAGATCTTGATTTATAGAGATTGTGTTTTAATAAACGAAAGGAAAAATTGTTGTGGTTCTCGGTTACTGTTTATAAATACACTGATCTGCCAGCACATCAATTGCAACTCGCTACTGTGTTCCTCGAATCACTCCATAAAACTTCTGACGTCGTGACATGGCGCATTATCTAGTTGAAAATGCCACTGCCGTTGGGAAACATGGTCGTCATGAATGTACGTGGTGTGCAAACAGTGTACGATACTTATGGGTCGTCATGGTGCCTTGCATGAACTCCACTAGAGCCATGGATACCCAAGTGAATGTTCCCCATAGCATAATTAGGTCGCCGCCAGCTTGTCTCGCAGTACACGTGTCAATAAGCTGTTACCCTGGAAAACGACGGATTCGCACCCTCCCATCGGCATGATGAAGAAGGTATCGGGATTCATCAGACCATGCAACGCTCTGCAACGGCGCCAACGTTCAGTGACTATAGTCACGTGCCCATTTCAGTCGTAGTTGCCGATGTCGTGGTGTTAACGTTGGCACACGCATGGGTCGTCGGTTGCAGAGGCCCATCGTTAGGAGTGTTCGGTGCACTTTGTGTTCAGACACACTTGTACTCTGCCCAGCATTAATGTCTGATGTTAGTTCCGTCACATTTAGCCGCCTGTCCTGTTTTACCAGGCTGCCCAACATACGACGTCCGACGTCCTACATCTGTAATGAGGGTTGGCCACCCAACCCCTCGACGTGTAGACGTGGTTTCACCTTGGTTACGCCACTTGTTGAAGACACTCCCCACAACACTCGACAAGTCGTGCAGTTTCCGAAATGCTCGTGCTGAGCCTCCGGGCCATCACAATATGCCCTCGGTCAAACTCAGATAGTTCGCGCGCCTTCCCCATTCTAGACACGGATAGCACGCTCGCTGATACTACATGCACCGTGCGTTTATCTGACTAGCAGTCTTTCTTCGTCAGGTGAAGCTGCTATTGCCTGGACGGGCTTATATCGATAGTAGGTAGGTAGTCATAATCAACCTCACTGAGCCATTTAGTATGTCAGAGTTGGAAAAGGTTATTCATGAGTGCAAAACAGGAAAGTCGGCAGGCCTCGATGACATACGATCACAACAAATTAAGAACTTCGGATATAAAACCAAAGAATGGGTTCTACAGCTTTTTAACAAATGTATGAGCTCATATCAAATTCCGAAGGTGTGGTGGAGGACGAGAGTCATTGCGCTGCTGAAACCTGGAAAAGAAGGAAACAATCCTAAAGATTTTAGACCTATAGCGCTCAGTGTCATCTCTTCTAAATATTTGAAAGATTAACTATGAATCGTATCCAGCCTGTGGTTGATCCAAAACTTATTCCACAACAAGCTGGCTTTCGTCGTGGCAAAAGTTGTACTGGGCAACTGCTGAACCTAACACAGTTTATAGAGGATGTATTTGAGACACGTTAAGCCGCAGGCGTGGTCTTTGTGGACTCGTCAGCAGCATACGATACTATTAACCACAAACTATTACTTGACAAGGTCTACAATCTGAAAAAGGCCACCGGATTAACCAAGCTCATCGCTAGTCTTCTTCAGAATCGTAGGTTTTTCGTTGACTTTCAAGGACAGCGCAGTCTATGGAGGGTACAAAAGAATGGTCTACCTCAAGGTAGTGTAGTGGCCCCAATCCTTTTCAACATTTATACAAACGATCAACCATTACATCCAGCTACCAGGAGCTTCGTGTACGCTGATGACCTGGCTCTAGCCTCACAGAGCACAAAACTTGAAGTTGTAGAAAAAGAAATTTGTCTGTTGCTCTTGAAGGCCTATCAAGCTATTATAGGGAAAACCACTTAAGACCTAACCCTTCAAAAACTGAAGTGTGTGCCTTTCATCTAAATGAAGGTTCCTAACATCTCAGGACCACTGTCAGTTGCAGAGCGCTTGCCACCTGGTCATGCAGAGGAGTGGAACGTCTGGCGGTCCTTAAATCGATTGCGAACAGGAGTGGGCAGGTCGAAGGAAAACCTAGTCAGATGGGGTTATACTGATGCTACAAATATTAAGTGCGAATGTGGTGAAGACCAAACTATGAATCATATGCTCGAGTGCCCTATGTGCCCATCATCCTGCAACAATGAAGACTTGTTTCAAGCAACACACAATGCAATTGAGGTTGCGAAGTACTGGGCTAAGTGTATTTAAGATTGTTGATTTTCTCAATGTATTTAACTGTGTATTTTGATTTTTGTGATACGAGAATAATAATAATAAGGTAGTCATAATGTTCTAGCTGATCAGTGTACATCAGAAACAGATCTGAAGGGCGTTTTGCTGCATCATGGCAATATAATGGCTTCTGTTTATACCAGTTTAACTAAATAAACTTATGATATGTTCCAAAAAATGATTTTTTCAGTCAATAACATGACCTTTAAATTGAAAAACAATTGGCAACTTATAAATGCTGCAACAAGGCTACACAAGATATACCTGATTGCTTTGTGAAGTAATGATTGAAAGAGCAGCTATTTGTGTACTATATATACAAAAATTAACTCAACGAAATTGTAAAGTTGGGGGTGGGAAATATTCATCCTGAGTGTTTAGTTGTTAATGAAAGCTTTACTTCTTCCCGTATTACATATCGTGCGAGGGTTTTTTTTTTTTAATGTGCTAAGTTCATGTATGAACAGGAAGTACGTTTAATACATATTTCCTCATTTTTCACCATCAAAAATAAGGAAGAAGTTTTCAGAAAGATCCAGATTTTGAAACACGTGCAACAAATAAGTAAAAGCAAGAATGTATACATCTTTACTGGGAAGAATAATTCCTCAAAACTAAAATGAGTTTTGCATAAGTGTTCATGGAGAAAAAATCTATATGCTACGATTTGCTGATGACATTGTCTTGCTAGAAGAACAGGCTGAGGATATTGAGTAGTTACTGAATGGAATGAACAAAATACTGAAGGAATATTTTGGACTTAATAAAAATCAAAGCAAGACAAAAGTGGTGAAATGTAGCAGAAATGAGACCAACAATAGTAGATTGAATATAAAAAGTTGATCGGATGCAATAGGAGAAGTAAGTGATTTCTGCTAATTGGGAAGAAAAATTACAACCGATGGCGGAAGCAGGACTAATGTTAAAAGCATAACAGCAATGGAAAAAAGAGCTTTCATGAAAAATATAAATCTTTTAGTGTCAAATATTGATCTTGGACTTAGAAAGAATTTTTTAAAACTCTATGTGTGGAGCACACCACTTTATTGTAGCGAAGCATAGACATTAGAAATACAAGAAAGAAAAGAAAATTAAAGCATTTGAAATGTGATGCTACAGAAGAATGCTGAGAATTAAGTCGTCAGACAAAGTACAAAATGAACGAGTTTTGGAAATGATGGGTGAGGAAATAAGTTTGTAGAAGAAACATACAGAAAGAAGAGACAGGCTGATAGGTCATATTTTGAGACATGCTGTATTGGTTAATTTTTTAGTGGAGGGAACAGTCGAAAGTAAGAGAGAGATTAGAATATATGAAGCAGTTAATTGAGGACGGGGGTTGTAAGGGATATGTAGAGACGAAAAGGAAGGGATGGAGGATTTCATCAAACCAGTCAATAGACTGATAACAACAAAACAAAATATGATTTTGTGAATTACGTAGCTAATTAATGCAGATCTGAATTTTGGGTGCAACATATCTACAAACGTTCACTTTCTAAACTCGAATCTAGATTATTTACCAGTGGTAAATTGAATGAACTTGGTGAAAGGTTTCATAAGGATTTAAAGACATTACATATAAACCGTGTGAAGAAAAGTGAATGTCTGTCAGCTCGCAGATTACAAATGGAGCGTTATTAAAGAAAATAAAGACAATCAGTACAAAAGAAGCAAATAATAATATATAAACAATGTTGTTTTTATGATAAGTATTATAAATTTTGTGTAATATATGACTTTTGACATGGTAAACTGCATGTACAATTAGAATTATTGAATTATGAAATTATTTTCCTCATTATATATCTCAAAATTGTAGGATATTGTAGAAAAAAAGTTATTTTGTTTTTGTTGCTTGTGCTTCTTTTTTTTACATTAACAATTACGATTACCTACGAATTATATGATTAGGTTGTTCGGGGTGATTAAAGAAAAGATAATTACTTGTAACTATGATAAAAGTGATGTTCCGAAAGTAATGATAATCTTTGAAGGAAACGTTAAAAGGCTACCTTCTCTTGTGTCTACCTCTTTTTATAGCCTTAACATACTTCTCTCTCTCAGTTACTCGTTCTTCTGCACCGTTCGCTCAAACCGTTAGACGCCTTTTCAGAAGTCTGAACGATGCCGTGACTGCACATTTCTTTACCCAAGACGTTTAAAACGAAAGAGAACAATGTTACTTCCAAGAGTTCAAATACCACAGACTCACTGCCACAAGTTTTTATGTTACACCTTTGTTGTGAGGTTCCAGTCACTTCTGTCAAACGTGATTGTATTTCACTACACCAATTAATGAGTTGCAACAACCATATAGGTTTCGAATGTTACCACCATTGTTTGTTGGTGTTTTATGTATCCTCTTAATACTTACTAACTTGGAATAAGTTGACACACTTTTCAGTCAAGCTGTAGCATTTAATGTTAAACAGAATCAGTAAATAAGTAATTTCAATATGTATGTTGCTAACTCTTTGGCCGGATAGGGTGGACATTAAAAACGCAGATCTGATGTGAATAACCTCTTGCAACGATTCGATGGTCCCAGTACAAAGCCTGGAAGGCCCAACAGAAGATGCTGGAAGTGCTTCTTGCATTGTGGTTCCTTCAGTCACCAGCATTTCAATGCTGATTAAGAAAACATACCTGTAACATTTTTGCATATCGTTTCGTTTTCTTTCATACAGTCAGCGATGAGACACTCTAGACATAAGGAATTAGACTTTCCATAAAGTCGAGCAATCCATCCAAAATTTGGATATTTTCAATCAAAGTTCAGTTTCATTTAAAAAAGGATGGCTTTCGAAACCTTTACTATTTAAATACTTTTGTAGAATTAAAATTTTAATAGTGAACATACTGTAATAAAAGACAGAGAAAAGCTTAGTTTAATCCTTGTCAGACATTTTACAGTGCCTTTCAGACAAAAAATAAGACAACGTTAGAAAAATGTAAAAAATATTCGAAAAGAAGACAAAATATAAAACTGACTAAAAGGGCATTGAAAAAAGTTTTGTTTGAAAACTGTTGTTTTTATTTTCAATCTATTTCCAAGATATTAAAAAACACCGTTATCTCTGCTGCTTGCAAAGAATGTATAAACGACTTTAAACACGATGACAGCGAAACATTTAGGACAAAAATTCAATCGTATAACGGCTTCTTCTTAATGTGTACCATAGAACTGAGCATGTTGTGTGTGCAGTAACGTCCTGGTCACCGAGTGTGGTGGTGTAACGGTTAGCGTTCTGGCCTCGGAGGACGGCGGTTCGAATCCCCGTCCGGGCATCCAGATTTGGGTTTTCCATGGTTTTCCCAAATCTCTCCAGGCGAATGCCGGGATGCTTCCTTCAAAAAGGCCATAGCCTAATTTCTTCCTGTTCCTTGCCCCCATTCCTTTCCACATCTTAAGTCCTCGACGTCAACGAGGCTTAAAGTAAAAAAAACCATAAAATTGTTGCTACCGTTCTGATATTGCATCTGATGTGCGTGGTTTACGAAAAGTGTGAAATAGTAAGCTCCACAATTGGCTTTCCAAATGGCATTTATTTTTATTTCTACGTTAATTGTGCATCATTTACTCAGCTCCTTTAGGTCTTTCAAGATAAATTTTCATTACTACTGATTCTACTAAAAAGTATTAACTACCTATAACGACAATTTAAAACAATCAATATCCATTACATTTTTAGAGATTCGTAAGAGCTTACTGTTACACATGAGAGCACACATTATTTCAACTGCTTTTTATCACTAAGATCAACAGCAAGCTGTTCGTTATGTTTTTACAAAACGAACACGAATACAAAATAGTGACTAACGTATTCTGGGTAAGCCATGATTCACATAGAAGTTTCTACAACGACGATATGAAGGAAACGAGTCTCAACCTTTTTCAACTAAAGAACCATTAAATTGTTAAAAATAATGCTGCGTACAATTAACTCATACAAGCCTATGTATTGCCCTTCAGTTTTCTAACATAGCCATAGAAATTTCTCGATGCATCAGTCAATGGTTCCCCTGCTCCGACAATACTCTTCACAAACCCATCTTTAGCCACCTTCTTAGCTATTATTAAGACCTTGTTTAGCTCTTTTAAATATTCCCTTAATTATAACTGTATACTTCTTAGCGACAGTTCCTATTATTTATATATAGTGACCCATCGGCATACTAGGGGGAGGAGGCAGGGCTAAGGGGCTCTAGGCCCCCCCCCCCCGCAAAGGTCTGCCCCTGACATAATAATTTTTGGAGACTTTTTTTTTAACTCTACATTCTTTTAAGGGCGGCATGACAATAATAAAGCCTACGCCTTCCCGACTCAAGGCCCCCCCCCCCCAAAAAAAACGAATCCACTCAAGGTCCCCCTCAAATCATTATCCACTCAAGTTCACCTTCCCCCAAAATCATTATCCACTCAAGTCCCCCCCAAACCAAAATCCGCTCAAGCCCTCCCCCAAACCAAATTCCTGGATTCACCACTGCAGTGACCAAATATATCATTTCCCACCTTAACCAACTGAAATCGACAATACCTGCAATTTTTTTCTTTAGAGAGTCACCTGATAATCAACTGTCTTCAGAATCACCACTAACTACGCTTCTATATTCACAGTACAAATCATTCATTAACAAATTTACATGAGACAGGAGTTAATTTTACTCCAGTTCATGCACGACATCGGCTGTAATTCCGTGTCATGTGGTCATTTTTCAGTTGTTGTCCTTGTCATGTACTTCTTCCCTAGTAATAGTCCTAACAGGCAGACGCGCCGCAATTACTGAATAGTTCAGGTTGTTCATAAATGTTTCACTCACGCTTGGAGTTCGAAAACGAAACTCGTGAGCTGTTCTGCTGAGTCTCCCTAGTTTGTTCTTACTGTCTTAAAACTCGATAGAGGTGAGGTGATATATATATATATATACTGGTACTATGGGCCATATGAGCTATACAGCCATTCTTAGTTTTATTCTTTATCAATACAGCCTTTTCATAACTTTTACGAGTATTATGATTCCACTTAATATCAACAAGACCAGCGCAGCAGGCTGTTTAAACCATGAGTTTTCAAGGACGGAGTCGAGCCGGTGATCGTCAATTTTGAGATCAACGATGTAGTCCTTACATTACTGTCTAGACACCCTTTACAAGTACTGCGACATTAACTTTCCTTAAGACAAATGTCGGCAGGACAGAGTTACTCCAATTTTACTTAAACAGCAGCAAAGCAGTAAAACATCGCATAACTTGCCGAGAAGACGTTAAATTACCAAACACGCAAATATCTCGGCGTCACCAAGGAATGCATCCTGTTCTGATGCAACACAAGGAAGAATGACACTAGCAACAGTGTCACCAGGAAGTTAGCTGCAATTACCTGGAAACCAAATATTTATGCTGACGACATTAGGCTTAATACTAGGCCTTTCCGCCAATGAGTATGTAATAACAATGTGAAGCGCCTTAATAACATTACGAGATGCTTGAAATCTACTCAAGAACTTCAAATACACTTGCCGGTTAGAGTAACCCCATCAGACATCTTAATGGAAATGAGTAGAGGATGAAGCAGGAGTAGCACACACCCGCCAGCGAAGAGAGCTCGAAAGAGTTTCGTATCAATAACGAGCATGCGATCGCTCACAAAAACAAACCTTACCTCCAGATAGCCGGCCTCGGTAGCATAGGGGCTAGAGCACTAGCTCCACGTGCCGAAGGTCACCGGTTCGAATCCGGCCGCGGGCATGGATGTTTAAGTGTTGTGTGTCTGTGTGAATGTCCTGTCCGTCCTGTGGTGTCTATACATAGGAAGCATAAACGCACTGGAGAAACTAAATTCACATGAAGAGATATCATAAAAACACATTGAGCTGGCAGAATGGCTTAGTCACCGAAAAAAAAAAACCTCCAGATAGTAAATTAATCCAATCGAATAACCGGTGGATATCGGTAATAAATATCGGGCTGAAGTAGATTTAGAGCCAAGGGTAGAAAACAGGACATGGTAACTAATATTCTAGGATATGTACAATACTTTCAATTATTTTTGTTTGTGTGGGAAATCACATAGTTTCCATTTAAGTGAATCATCACTGTCTAAACTCAGACACATCAGTATGGTGCAGTAAGTATTGAGCGAGAACGGCTGTTGAACGGCAACGCTCTGGATTGGCATTCGGGAGGACGCGAGTTCGAATCCTAGTCCGGCAATCCAGATTTAGATTTTACATGGTTTCCCAAAATTACTCCAATCGAATGCCGAGATGGTTACTTTTTTGTTTATGGCTTTACGCATCATCGACGTCGAGGTCATTAGAGGCGGAAAATGACTGGGGCAAGGAACGGGAAGGAATTCGTGCATAGTCTTTTTTGAATGAAGCATCCGTCATTCGCCTGGAGTGGTTTGGGGAAACCATGGAAAATACAAGTATGGGTGCCCGGACTGGGATTCGAACCCACATCCTTCCGAATGCGATGTCAGAGCTTTACCGCACACCCAGCACACTCGGTGGATTATTCCTATAGCAAAATTCCTACTTATTCTTTGATCCCGTCATCTACCGCTTCTAATGACGTCAACGAGGTCTAAAATCCTAAGCAAAAATAGTACCTAATATTTTATGTTAAACTTTTCTCATATATTCATATTCGTGTAGCTACACAGTGGTTAAATGTTGTAGTTATTGAACTGGAATCCAGTAAGATATGTTGTGGTTTCACGATCGTATAAAACCTAAGGAAAGGCGATGTAGGGAATGAAATCTGAATATACCTGAATATCGAACCAAGACTGAACGTACACTCCTGGAAATTGAAATAAGAACACCGTGAATTCATTGTCCCAGGAATGGGAAACTTTATATACACATTCCTGGGGTCAGATACAACACATGATCACACAGACAGAACCATAGGCACATAGACACAGGCAACAGAGCATGCACAATGTCGGCACTAATACCGTGTATATCCTCCTTTCGCAGCAATGCAGGCTGCAGTTCTCCCATGGAGACGATCGTAGAGGTGCTGGATGTAGTCCTGTGGAACGGCATGCCAAACCATTTCCACCTGGCGCCTCAGCTGGACCAGCGTTCGTGCTGGACGTGCAGACCGCGTGAGACGACGTTTCATCCAGTCCCAAACATGCTCGATGGGGGACAGATCCGGAGATCTCGCTGGCCAGGGTAGTTGACTTACACCGTCTAGTGCACGTTGGGTGGCACGGGATACATATGGACGTGCATTGTCCTGTTGGAACAGCATGTTCCCTTGCCGGTCTAGGAATGGTAGAACGATGGGTTCGATGACGGTTTGAATGTACCGTGCACTGTTCAGTGTCCCCTCGACGATCACCAGAGGTGTACGGCCAGTGTAGGAGATCGCTCCCCAGACCATGATGCCTGGTGTTGTCCCTGTGTGCCTCGGTCGTATGCAGTCCTTATTGTGGCTTTCACCTGCACGGCGCCAAACACGCATACGACCATCATTGGCACCAAGGCAGAAGCGACTCTCATCACTGAAGACGACACGTCTCCATTCGTCCCTCCATACACGCCTATCGCGACACCACTGGAGGCGGGCTGCACGATGTTGGGCCGTGAGCGGAAGACGACCTAACGGTGCGCGGGATCGTAGCCCAGCTTCATGGAGACGGTTGCGAATGGTCCTCTCTGATACCCCAGGAGCAACAGTGTCCCTAATTTGCCGGGAAGTGGCGGTGCGGTCCCCTACGGCACTGCGTAGGATGCGACGGTCTTGGCGTGCGTCCGTGCGTCGCTGCTGTCCGGACCCAGGTCGACGGGCACGTGCACCTTACGCCGACCACTGGCGACAACATCGATGTACTGTGGAGACCTCGCGCCCCACATGTTGAGCAATTCGGCGGTACGTCCACCCGGCCTCCCGCATGCCCACTATACGCCCTCGCTCAAAGTCCGTCAACTGCACATACGGTTCACGTACACGCTGTCGCGGCATGCTACCAGTGTTACAGGCTGAGATGGAGCTCCGTATGCCACGGCAAACTGGCTGACACTGACTGCGGCGGTGCCCAACCGCTGCGCAGCTAGCGCCCTTCAACGGCCAACACTGCTGTTCCTGGTGTGTCCGCTGTGCCGTGCGTTTGACCATTGCTTGTACAGCCCTCTCGTAGTGTCCGGAGCAAGTATGGTGGGTCTTACACACCGGCGTCAATGTGTTCTTATTTCAATTTCCAGGAGTGTATTTACATCTGTAGTATGCAATACTGAAAGTCATGAGTGGCAGAGGGTGCTCTGTGCATTCCAGTGCCGAACGGCACGAGGGAAGAAATCATTCATATAAGCAACATATAGCATTGCTTTATTTTTTTGTCTCCTGTCAACGCGAACAAAATAGGTTGGTGGATGAAGTATTTAATCGCACTTGTAAGTGAATGTTCGATTTTTTTATGGCTTTACGCCTCGTCGACGTCGAGGTCATTAGAGGCGGGAAAGAACTGGGAGCAAGGAACGGGAAGGAATTCGGCCAACGACTTTCGAAGGAAGCATCCCAACATTCACCTGGAGTGATTTTGGGAAACCATGGAAAACCCAAATCTGGATGCCCGGACGGTGAATCGAACACGCGTCCTCCCGAATGCGAGGCCAGAGCGTTAACCGTTCACCCACCACCCTCGGTGAGAATGTTCACATGTTTGTCAAAAAATTAGACGAAACCTACGTCCTGTCTGCTAGACGAATTCTGTGACGTTTTGGTAAGGTCATCTGGTCTATTGTAGACGGTGGCGCGCAGTATGCGTCAGAGCTCGCTATTCTCGTAGTAAGCGACCTCTCACCTTGCCAGTAGCAGTCACCTGATCGACATCGCCGCTGGAATTCGCGCCTGCCTCAGGCGTGTGTATCTTTGGACCCAGAGTTTGGCGTTTTCTGCCAAAATGTCTAGTTGGATAGTGCGGTTACCGTTTGAGTTGTCCGCGTGCCAACGTTTATCTACGTCAGCTTTGGAAGGCTAAGTGCCAAAGGGGAGTTTAGTCAAGTCTCTAGCGATTAAACAGGCGAGGAGTTTCAAACGCATACAATAACTCAAGATCTTCGGAAGTGCATGGCCAGAAAATTAATCTTGAAGAGATTCACATAAACCGTCGCATCTCGATTGTTTAACGATTAATCAGGTGTAGCTTCCTGATGTCGGAAGCTCTAACCGTCGCATGTTGATACCCGCACGTGTAGTAGCTGCTAAATTGAATGGTGGAATTACAAAGATTCACTTTCTCATTCAGAGAGTTATTTTTCCTGTTTTCTTGGAAAAAACGACGACCACAAAGCGTTCTGGTTTCTTGAAAGTGGCCACAACACTTTGTGGCTCATCAGAACCTAACTCTGTGTTTACTACGAATCGCTTCAGGGAGTATTTATTTAATTTATATGTTTAATTTTTCTAATATATAGTCTATGATTATTCTTACCAGTCACGTTTCAAGGCTGTAAAAAAAGAAAAAAGAAAAAAATAGTGAGGCGTCATGTGTGGAGAATGCTACCTGGAGCAGGGTAGTGTGTTGGGACCGTTGCTGTTCATTATTCTAACGAATGACTGTGTTGATGGGTTACGGTCAGAATCTAGGTATTTTGCAGATGATATAATGGTATACAACAGGATCATAGAAGGTGAAGACTGTGAACAGCTGCAGAGTCACCTGAATAGAATACCTAACTGGGTGGGTCAGCATGGAATGAAGATAAAAGCCATGAAGAGTCAGCTTATTAGGTACACAGTTAAAACAATTGAAGGTGAATTATGATTATAGGGTGGAGTCAGAAATGCTTGAAGTTTAAAAATCTTGGAATAACGTTAGATAACAAACTCAATTGGGCAGATCACATTAGGAAGGGTGATGATAAGATGTACCAGAGAAGTTAGGGAGTTGGGTTACAAATCTTTGTTCAGACCATTGAATATGGTGGTGTAGTTTGGGACCCACATTTTGGTTATCAAATACAGGAGTTGAAAGATATACGCGTACAAAGAAAAGCAGTTAGAATTGTTTGTGGAAATCATCGCAGGACCTGTCAGTAACTAATATGCTAAAGCAGCTAGATTGGAGGAAAAGAAAGTGCTGGGAACGTACAGGGCATATATTGGTGATGGGGTTTGGATGGGTATTGGTCAAAGAATTAGGAATTGTGCATGGAAAGGGAAAGGCGGCCATAGTCACTCACTCGATTTCATGCATAAGGGAGTGGGTAAATTTACTTTTGTTGGTAAGGGTGTCAGGGATTGGAACAAATTACCAAGTGAAGAGATGAATAATTTACCAAAAACGCTTTAGGAACATGAAATTAAAATTTGTAAATCGGAAAAGTAAATGGGGGAGGAATTTGACATTCCAATTATAAAAGAAAATTTAACATATATACACATAAAAAAGTAATTAGATGACTAGGAGAATTGCAACTGGAGCGTTGGCTGCACCGCAATTAAAATCAATAATAATAGATGCGAAATTCGCGTAGTGGGCTTTTTGAGTTAGTCGCAACGCATTGTTGCTATTTTTTATAAGTGCTATAACGCGAATAACATGTGGCCATTTTAAAGAAACCAGAACGCGTTGTGATTATTATTTTTTTCGGATTATCAAGTCACCATTAAATTACATAAATTAACACATTTATTTGCAAGTTAATTAATTTCTCGTAAGTCATATTTTCTCATCAGAGTTGGCACCCAACTAAAAAAAAAAAAAAAAAGAATTACTATTCCACAACTTATGCTGAAGCTTTCTGTGCATTTTTACGGCAATGATGTTTCTTATTTTTCTCAAGCCATCTACAGTGTCTCTATGAAAAAGATTTATACTCACTGACTGTTGTTTACCGATAACAAGATTATTTTGCTTCATGCTGTTCTCTAATTACATTTTGTTAATAAGCAACACTTGTGAATGCGAAGACCACCAGAGTATTTGACTCACATAATCTCGTACAAAGACGATGTATCATTAGTCTTATTACACTTTTAAATTGTTCTAGTAAATCAGCTTTCACTTTAACTACTAAAACTTCTTTTATACAAAACTGCCAATTTCCGGGAGCAGAAACGCCAAAATGAAGTTTGCAACACACATATTGCACAACGTGTCATTAGAAAATTGTATCAAGATGGGGAGCTAGTAGCTCTATTTATACCTAAATTTCCTTACCTCAAACTTTCAGTAGCGTTTAAATGTAACATTTAAAAATAGTAATGATATAATTATGTAAATGCTCATCCACAGCATATCGATCATAAATCACTCCTAAGGGTGAAAACATGCCGAGCAGGTCGCCGTGCAGGTGCGGTGGCGGTCGCGCTGTAGGTCGATGTCGCGGTAAATGGGTAAAAACATGCCGCGCAGCTCGCGCTGGAGGGTAAGCTAGATGTCGAGGTACTGCTGCTAGTGTTCACCAGTGTTTTTAAAATCCTTGTAGGTGCCACACGTTGTAAATCGTTAATATTTTGTGTTTAATGCGAGTATCATTTACTTTATTTGATCTCCAATTATTTGTGGAAGCGATAACGATAGGGATGATGATGGTCTGTCAGTAGCCACAAAGTGGTGGCTACTTTCTACGGCTGGTATCGGAAAGTTCAGTTAACAGCAAATAAATGAATGTAGACAAACTCTTGGTGAATTTCACCATTTAAATCAGGATCTGAAAAATCATCCAGACTAATTCCATGCCCACCTACGAAACACACAACAAACTTAACGGTAATATCCTGGACAAACTGAAGTCAAATGTTTATAACAGTTACCACAACAATCCAATACATGCTGAGTGAAAACTCGTCGTGACTATAAATTAATGGTAATTATTGTAAATAAAGTAATGTACCGTTTAACAAAACATTTTCGAGTCAAATCTAAAATTTATCAATTCCAAAATCAGAATTTCTATTTAAAAATCAGAATTTTCCATTTCAAATTCAGTCAGTTTATTTTAAACAATAATTAACACGAAAATTTTTTTTTTTTACTTTCTTTAAATTTATAATGATTGTTTGACTGAATTGTCTGATGTTCCATATACGTCGGTATATGATGTGTAATAATTTCTGAATAGTCAATCAAGTCATCAACAATAGATAATTATTTCAATTAGGGCAAATGTAGGTGGGAGCAGGAAAGGAGGAAAGCTGGATGCGTAGGAAAATTGCCACCGGAGCGTGCACTCCATTGCAATTTAATTACATATTATTATTATTATAAAATTTGTTGTAATTTATCTGCCGCTGACTTGCTTGAAACATTCACTTTTCCGTAGTTGTACAATTTATAAAAATCTGTACTTATTTCATCAGTAATTTATTTAAAACAGAATGTAGCATTGTCAGTGTTATTACTTTGTTAATTTATATCTGCAGTTGTGTAAAACTAAATGAGATCCATTAAATAAAATAATATTTAGAACAAGACAAAATTAAACAACACCACTCTGTATAATACGAAAGCCGAACTGCGTAATCTATTGTAGAAGCTGGATCGCGTGGCCTTGACATAGCTCTGCCAATCAGAGCCAAGCAGACCTCCAGCGGCGTGCTAGGCCGCGAGGTGAAAACAAAATACTTTGTTCTGGCATCGACCTCCAGCTGAGTGGCGAGCAGCGACGGCGACCGCGAGCGCCTCGGCGTGTGCTGACTCATTACTAACAATGCTTTTGTTTCACGTGGATGAAACATCTACCGCGACCGCCAGCGCGACCTACACCGCGAGCTACTCGGCATGTTTTCACTCCTAAATATTGATTAGCTTAATTACTGGTACCAACATTATTTATTCTCTCATGGAATGATTCTGAGGAATTCAAATCCGTAGATGATAATGATCTGTTACGGTAACTTGAATTCAGTGTTCAAGTGTCTTTACCAATTTCCGGCTTCAGCTCGGAGGTTTCGGTGTCTCTGTTATTTCTAAGAGCAGAAATGTTACTTTCAAGCATAGTTTTCTGCCCTAACTGACAAACTTTTTTCAAATAATTAACTAATTAATTTTAATTGCGATGAAGCTTTTGCTCGAGTTGCGATCTCCCTATACACATATTTTCCCCTTTCTCTCTTTCTTTTTTTTTTTTTTTTTTAAATATCTTTAATTCTTTGATTGAAATTTTCCAACCAACCTACCATTTCCCTTTGAGAATTTTAATTTTCCCAGTGATTTTAATAAATTGTTCAGCAGTTCCCTTGGTTATTTACAAGTATTCCAGTCTCTGTCTCCCTCACCCACATAAGGAAATTTTTGGAATCCCTTGTGCCTGGAATCGAGTGTTACTTGTGTTTTTGTAAATTTTAAGTCAGGGTGTAAAAGTATATGAGCGCAGTATAAGAGACAGTGGAGCCGTTGGGAGATCTGGAGCGTTCCCACGCCTCCGACCTTGCCTCTTGGAGAGCACACACCGTGTGGTGTCAGTTTTCGTGTTGGACTGGCCCGTGTCCAGGCCCTCAGCCGTGACATCCTCTGCTCCCGTAACCGGCAGGATGGACCTTCTGAGTCATCCGCAGTGCGCCTTCACGAATTTCTCGTGCTGACCGCTGGCTTACTGTAAAGTACAAAATAAACGTGAATTTAGTCGAAATTGGTCACTGTAGGTCAGTTATCTCTCTCTCTTCGATTTTGGATATCTGAATACCTCTAAAAGAAATCCTGTGCATTCATCTATTGACTTCCAATAGTTCTCCATTATTTCACTTTGCTGATTTCTCCTTTCTTGGGATCAGATGTTATTATGTTTCCTCTTCTCCTTCTCCTGGAAACCCATGAATTTTTTTTCTTCAATCTTCCGAAAATTGCTCTGTCTTGTATCATATATTATTATTCCTATCTCTATCATATCTTTCTTTACCTCTTGGATCCACAGGTTGCTATTCTAACTCGTGTTCTAAAATTTCTGTTGTAAGCCAGCTGTTATCTATTGTCATTATGTCACCAAAACTCGTGATTCTCCTCTTTTTGATTGTGGCTTACATCCTTTCATTTTATTCTTCCATGTATCATATTATTATATTAAATATTCATTATTTTTAAAGTTATTACTATTCAGGGAGAAGGTCTCTATCCCTCTTTAATATTTCCAAGTCCTTTCAGATTCACAAGAAATGCTTCAGATTTTGCAGAGCGAATCCTTAGAGTCAAATACAGACCAAATTCGTCCAGATCAGCTAACGCATCACCACTTACTCCAAAAAATCATTTTTACCACTTTTAGACTGTTTGCAATACGTATTTCCTTTAAATCGACCTTAAGCTGTCGGATAGTGATCAAACTCAACAAATTGATCAGATCATGTCGCGCAGTCTTGAGCTGTGACCATAGAAACTCTTTTCTCGTTCCTTAAAACATCGCAGCTCGATTATGTCTTAAGCGCTAAGTGAATCAGCGGGGGTGAGGTTGTGTTTATTCCACATATAAACCTGCGGGCACCCGAAAGAGGTGGTGACCTTCCCCTTAAAATGTAAAGGAAGCAGTTCACTGTCAAGTTGGTATTTGCCGTGATAGTTTACAAGTCCCAAAGACAGACCCTGGACCTGTCTGCCAACAGGGAACCACACAATGCCCGTGACGATACATAAGACTTCGTCAAAGGTTTATGCCTAGTATAATGCTGCTGCAGGGTGACCTGGATAGAATATCTAACTGTGTAGGTAAACATGAAATCAGTATAAATGCAAAGAAGAGTCAGCTCATTAGGTTCACAGATAAAAAAACCTAAAGGTTGTTTATGATTACAGGTTGAGGACAGAACTGCTTGTTGAAAACGTGAAATGTAAATACGTTACCATAACGTTTGATGGTAAACTCAACTGGGCAGAGCACATTGGGCAGGTGGCAGGAAAGGTATCAAATACAGGAGTTGGACGTTGCGTAAGGGAGAGCAGCTATATTTGTTTGTGCAAATTATCGCGGAACCCACTCAGTAGCTGATATGATGAAGGAACTGGATTGGAAGTAATTGGAAAACAGGAGGAGAGTGAAGAGAGTGATTGTAGTGTACAGCGTAGGGCTTGGAGGGGAATTGGTCGAAGAATTAGGATTAGTGCATGGAATGGAAAAGATGAACAAGTGAACAATCTGGAACACGATTTTATACGTAAGGGATTTGGAAAATTTTCTTTTGTGGGTAAGAGTGGCAGGGATTGGAATAAGTTACCAAAGGAAGTAATGGATAATTTACCAAAAACGGTGAAGAAATTTAAAATCAGAATTTGTAAATTCCAAAAGTAGACAGGAAAGGAATTTAACACTGAAAGTATATAATAATGATAATAATAATAATATTAACAAAATGCCAAATGCACAAAGGCTTAACGTGGTCGTAGTTGGCCTCAACGAATAAATAAATAAATAATAACAAAATTCTAAGAAAAATTTAGTTAGATGACAAGGGAAATTACCACATGTTCATGCGGTTCATCGCAGTAAACTGAAAATTGTTGAGAGTGATAGCTGAATTAACAAACATGCGATGTTATTTTTGCCATTTACTTTAAGCTTACTATTAACTCAACGTTTTGTCGTTATCTATCATATCCTTGCCTGTATTAAATTGACCCCCGACCTTTAATCGATGAAGGGACGAATAATAAATGCGAAAATGGATCGTTACCACTATTTACTGAAATAACAGTAAGCTGACCCTTAATTCCGGTCCGAACTGTATAATTATTTTCTGCCATCCATCTTTCACTTAAGCAATTTTGCAATATGAGACAGTTCCATTAGTATTAGTGTAGAAGTCGAATTGGAAAAAAAAAAAAAAAAAACTATAGAAACCGAGGAAGTGATGATACAGAATCTACGCTAGGCCCTGATATCGTCGTGACTGATATACAATAGTTAGTACGTGTATATATCAATCGTTTGAAATGAGTGGGAACCATCATCTCACGCGAGAAACGTTGGTGCAACATTTCACCTACTGTAGAGAATGATTGCAAGGAAAATCATCCGCCTTGATGACTGCGCATTCAGGACGGCCAGAACGCAGGAACCAGGACTTAAACAAGGTCCCGTAGTACCACCCGGACCCAGCGTGGTGGGCTCACTTATAGTTAGCTGAGTTAAGTTACAAGGTTAAAGTTTCTTATATAAACGACGGTGACGTTATTAGCCAAGTATCCTGTTTTTTGCGAGTGTACCAAGTTGACGGCAGAGATTTCCTATTGAGTAATCTGGATACGCACACCGTACAGCCTGAGAATCCCTGCACCATGTGTTCTCATTTTGTAATCTGCCCGGAAGCAATTAGGGTCAATAACAGAATCAGGACTTCTCCAATGACGAGGCTTATTGTGGTGCTTAACGGAAGACAGCGTCATTCCGATTGTGTTTCACAACAGCTGTCCGATCGCCATCCCGACGCGTGGAACGCATTGTCTGCACGCGGAACCGATAGCAGGCTCGCTCAGTCGAGGTCAGTGACAGTCTGCGACCGATAAAACGCAACGCAAAAAAAAGGTATTTTTAAAGTACCCCGCCTCTATGTCGCTGTACCTCCTCATTCTGTCTGGGTAATATCCGGTGATGTATTTTGTCCCAGACAAATGTAATCGCACGTGATGTCGCCTCTTCAGAGACATGGAATCTCATCATATTTGAGGGTGTGAAGCGACAAGCCTGCTTCAACGACGGGTCGGTAATATTATTCCAGTGGTGGAGCCAAGTGTTGACGACTAACTGCGAAACGTGTGACTTACATCTCGTACAGTAAGTTAATCTTTGTTCGTGAAATTCTGAAGTGTACTAGGCTGGATTTAAGGACTGTTCCAACATTTGCTTAGATGACTGTGCGAAGCAACCTAAAACTTCCTGATAGGTAGTAGTTGGAGCTACTACCACAAATGTTAGCGTGAATACATCTACAGTAGCCAAAACACCAGTAAATCAACAAATATTGTTTACAGCTTAATATTTTATAGTTTATTATTTTGTTTAGGTGCGCAAGAGAAACTTTTTCTCAGTTACCAGTTATCGACGTTTCCATAGGTGTATTTATTAATTAGTTGTAGATGCCTCTGAAGTCGTTAAAGGTAAAGTAATAGCAACCGAGTGGTTTAAAACTTTCCATATATTCCCGTGTCGTTCTGTCGGCATCAAGTAAGTGAAACGAAGCTTACGCGGATTGCAACAACACTTCTATAAATAAAGGTAAGACTTAACCGTAATGTTCAGTTAGCGTTGTTATAAAACTATTACGAAATAATTTAGGGAGGACGTGGTTTCGAATCCCCGTCCGTCCATGCTGACTTAGTTCTTCCATGATTTCCAGAAATCCCTCCAGACGAATGCCGGTATAGTTCCCTCACAAGGCCACCGCTGAGTTCCCTTTCGTTCCTTACCTCCAGCTCTAATGACATCGACGTCGGCGAAGCGTAAAAGTGTAAATAAAACAAACTTTTATCCGAAGATATTTCTGTTTTGTTACTGAAAAGGACATAATTTCGGTTAAATTGCAATTACTGATTCTAACAAAAACTTTTCATTAATATTTCATCAAATGTATTCCATCCTACAGGAAACGTGACAAGATATCTTTATGTGCAGTAATCAATCAACTGATTTACGTCAATAAAATCCCAATAAGTCAATGTGAAGTTCTGAAATTTTTTGATGCTTGCGTTATTTTAATTTTGCTTATTGATGTTATTTCTGAGTGTTGCCGTTAACTGACTATGGTTTACAGTGGTTCTTCTTAGTGTTTCTGCTTATTCTACTGTCTTCGTAGTACTCTTTATACTTTTAGTGTAAAGAAGACACACTCTTAATTTATACGGTCGCCTTTAGTTTTTCTGCTTACCAGAATATCCATAGAAACGTTCACAGAAGTAGTACATGTTTCTTTAAGAGGAAAAGCTTTAATTTAATAAAATGTTTAGAAGTATTTACCACGAAAATTCTCAGCACAGTTAATCATAGACAAACGGACTTGTTTACTTCCATTGAATTGGCAGGATTCTAATTGGAGCTAGTAATACAATTGTGGTACAGCTAAGTAATGGATGGTAGTTCAACTTTATCGAATATTAAACAGTTGTGTCCTCTGTTGTAACTGCTTGTACAGTCCCTCAGAACCTCAATTACAAAACTTCTTTCATTCTCTTTCGGAATGGGAAATATACACATCTGCGTAGAATACGGTTTTACTATACGACTTCGAGAGAGAGAAATAATAATAATATATTATTATTATTAATATTTACTCGTTGCTTTACGCCTCGTCGACAGCTAAGGTCATTAGAGGCGGGATGGGACTGGGGACAAGGAATAGGAAGGAATTCGGCCATGGCCTTTTCGAAGGAAGCATCCCGGCATTCACCTGGAGTGATTTGGGGAAACCATGGAAAACCCAAATCTGGATGCCCGGACGGGGATTCGAACCCACGTCCTCCCGAATGCAAGGCCAGAACGTAAACCGTTCACCCACCACGCTCGGTGAGAGGGCCATGGAATAACTAATGGCACGGTAATATTCTGAAATAACCTTGAATTAAGGATTGTATTTGAGAGTTTACTGTAGTAAAGAAAATGGTTTGTTTAAAATACTCTTAATATCTACGGTATCACCACAAGTTCTTGTTCACATTCCTTCATGGCAGCGATTTTATTTGGGCCACACAAATGAGTAGTATCGCTGACAAATGTCGCTGGCGCGGACTCACGTGGCTCGCGTTTCCTAATGGCTCGCTTCCTCGAGGCGGCCCTGCAATTAAAGGCGTCCGCTCCGACTACAGCGCTGGCCAGTATGTCAACATGAATAACCACGGAATTTCTTAAATTATATTACACCAGAATTGGGAAACTCTAAAAGTCGTTTCTGGATTTTTTGATTACGCGGCTCTAGGTTTCGTCCACTGGAAATATTATCAACCAAACAGTTTTTAAAAAAAAAAAAAAAAAAAAAATATATCCAACGGCAGAATACGGCCGTTTGTTTTGTCTTCTGCTACCACTTCAAACAATGTTCGATTGATAAACTAGAAGTTGTAATTAAATACAGCTTCCATGACTATCTTCGAACGAACTGCTTAGCAAAGGCTTGTAGCGTCTGGTTTTTAAGACGTTATTAAAAATTAAAATAAAATAATGAGATGCATTAATTAATAAGTTAATTTTGCAAAATTAATCCCGGGTAGGCGCCAAGAATGGAAGTGTTCTCTATCCGAGTGAAGCGACATTCAAATTCTGAAATACTTTTTATCAATTATACTTTTGAAATTACCATTAAAAATACATATCTTCATCTATTCAAATGACATACTGATACATGGTAAAGGAAGTTATTGAAAGCAGGGTTTAAAACACCGATATTATTTTCTTTGAATATAAAATTGGTTGATTTATTTAACAGAACTGTATATTTAAGTAGTTTACAAAGTTAAACGTTTCTTTTGAACAATTTAGAACATGATTCAAATCTCAGAGCATTGCCTAGGGTTGAATGACGCAAGAGTGTCTATACATCGCCGGAGTTCTTTACCGTTGCAGATGAGTTGCGGAGAAAACAGACGGACTCTGTTGATCAGCTGGGCGCAAGGTCATTGGTGTCGTCCACTTGACGAGGTAGCTCCCCGCAGGTAGTGACCTCTCCGGCAGTCTCCCGGGGTGCGCCGTTGCGGATTGTTTGCAGGCCAGAAACAGAATGTCTTCTCCCTCGCTTGTTGGCCCCGTCGAAAACTTGCAGGCTCCGGAGTTTTAGCTGACGCGGGAAATTTCAGCTTGTGGCAGCGTTTGGTGGGTCGTCCTCGATCTCCATTGGCATTCCTCATACAACATAAAACTTATGGTTTATAAAAGTTCGTAACACACTGTTTGATTCGCTGGTTCCCAACAGAGGTGTTCCGCAACCTGACTTTTTCTCCGAAGCATCGTTTCTCTAGTTTCAGCTTTCTACTCTACCAGGAATACTTCTTTTCGGCACAGGTACTATACTGCCCTTTGAATTTCCTTGAATACGTAAAGCTTTTAACTTTTCGGCCTGCCATAAATCGTTCGGTCTTTCAGCGCAGGTAGGAGTCGCCTGGCCCAGCCGATGACAAAGAAACGTTGATGTTTCGGCTCGGCCCGAAACTGGCTAATTCACACGCACAAATTTCCTATCACCAAGGGTCATTACAGGCTACATGCAAGATATTTCAGATGAAATGGACAAGGGAGGCCAAATTGATGGTGTAGCACTAGATCTTTCAAAGGCTCTTGACAGAGGGAGCCATAAAATGGTGCCAAATGAGGAAAAAACTATTGGAGTAGGTTGAAAACGTGATGTGCTGGGTAGAAGAATTCTTGAAAGGTAGAAAACAAAAAGTTAGAGTAGTAAAAACAGTACCGAAAAAGGTGGAAGTGAATATGGGCGTTCCACAGGAAGCGTATTGGATCCGTTGATATATATTATTCTAATTAATGGTTGTGTTAATGTTTTACAGTCAGAAGTTAGGTTGTTTGCAGTTGACATAATGTTATAAAATAGGATCAAAACGGAGAAGACTGTTAACAGCTGCAGCATGCTGGTAGGTCAACATGGGATGAAGGTAAATGCAAATAAGAGTCAGCTTATTAGGTACTAATAAAAAACTAAAAGTTGATTATGACCATTCGGTGGACAAAGAATTTCTTGTTGAAGATTCGAAATTTAAATACTTTAGCATTTAGCATTTGATGATAAAGTCAACTGGACAGGACACATAGAGCAGGTGGAAGGAAAAGGTTTCAAAATCCTTCACTTATTGGTGAGAGTGATGAGGAGATGTAGCAGACAAGTGAGGGAATTGAGTTACGAAACTTTATTCAGGCCATTGATTGAATATGGCAGTGTAGTATGGCATCCGCATTTTGGGTATCAAATTATCAAATACAAGAGTTGGTGAGGATGCAAGAAAGGGCTGCTAGATTCGTCTCTGGACATTACTGTGGAACACACTCAGCAACTAATATGACAAAGAAGCTGCGAAGACGTGTGAAGAGAGCGGTGGGAGTGTACAAGAATGAGGCGTGGAAAGATATTGGTGGCTGAGTTGCATAAAAGGGAAAAGATGACTATGACCACAAGCTGGCACTCGATTTCAGGCATAAGGGCGTGGAAAAAAATTATTTCTTAGGTAAGGGGGTTAGGGATTGGAATAAATTACCAAGGGAATTGATGAATAATTTACGAAAAATGATGAAAGATTTTAAAATTCACATTCGTAGAGGGCAAAAGTAGGCGAGAACAAGAAAGAGGAATAATGGATGTGTAGGGAAATGGCCACTGGAGCATCTGTTCCATAGCAATTAAATTAAAAGATTTAAAAATTGACATTTCCCTTCTCTCCTTAGCTCTTTTGTGACGTACAACATCGACTCTTTTAAGTTTCTAAAACAGACTCAATACTTGTTCCATCTGAAATTGTAAAGGTGTACAAGGCTCCAAAATTCAATCCATTTTCGGTTACTTTGAAATTAAATATTGTTAAGGGATGGACCATTTATTTCAGTTAAATGACTAGCAGATCTTTCCGCAGGCTACAAGTCTCACCTGACCGGCTGGTTCACTTTTTTGGACAGTGAAAACTTGTGGCTTAACCTACCATATGTGGAGCAGCGAAGAAGCAGGTGGCGAGACAGCTGTTCGTGTCATTTGTTCCCGCACAGCTGCGGGCGGCATTTCGTTTTGCTGAGGTTGACCGGCAGGTGCCACAGACTTTCGTATTATACAGAGTGGTGTTGTTTAATTCTGTCTTGTTCTAAGTATTATTTTATTTAATGGATCTCATTTAGTTTTACACAGCTGCAGATATAAATTAACAAAGTACTGACATTGACAATGCTACATTCTGTTTTAAATAAATTACTGATGAAATAATAAGTACAGATTTTTATAAATTGAACAACTACCGAAAAAGTGAATGTTTCAAGCAAGTCAACGGCAGATAAATTACAATAAATTTTATAATAATAATAATATTTAATTAAATTGCAATGAAGCGCACGCTCCTGTGGCAATTTTCCTACGCACCCAGCTTTCCTACTCCCACCTACATTTGCCCTAATTGAAATAATTATCTATTGTTGATGACTTGATTGACTATTCAGAAATTATTACACATCATATACCTACGAATTTGGAACTTCAGACAGTTCAGTCCAAAAATCATTATAAATTTAAAGAAAGTAAAAAAAAAAAAAAAAAAATCGTGTTAATTATTGTTTAAAATAAACTGTTGACTGAATTTGAAATAGAAAATTCTGATTTTGGATTGATAAATTTTAGATTTGATTCGAAAATGTTTTGTTAAACGGTACATTACTTTATTTACAATAATTACCATTAATTAATAGTCACGACTAGTTTTCAATCAGCATGTATTGGATTGTGGTGGTAACTGTTATAAACATTTGACTTCAGTTTGTCCATGATTTTACCGTTAAGTTTGTGGCGTGTTTCATAGGTGGGCATGGAATTAGTCTGGATGATTTTTCAGATCCTGATTTAAATGGTGAAATTCACCAAGCGTTTGTCTACGTTCATTTATTTGCTGTTAACTGAACTTTCCGATACCAGCCGTAGAAAGTAGCCACCACTTTGTGGCTACTTACAAACCATCATGATCCCTATCGTTATCGCTTCCACAAATAATTGGAGATCAAATAAAGTAAATGATACCTGCATTAAACACAAAATATTAACGATTTACAACGTGTGGCACCTACAAGGATTTTAAAAACACTGGTGAACGCTAGCAGCAGTACCTCGACATCTAGCTTACCCTCCAGCGCGAGCTGCGCGGCATGTTTTCACCCATCTACCGCGACATCGACCTACAGCGCGACCGCCACCGCCACCTGCACGGCGACCTGCTCGGCATGTTTTCACCCTTAGGGTCAAATATAGGACAAGTACGTACTTCTATTATTATTAATACTCCACGATCAACTAAAAGTGGGTGGCGGAGGGTGCATTGCACCTATCATAATGTGTAACCGTTTTCATAGGAAGGTATATACGGGATATGGCAGGAGGCGCCCGTGGGCTATTTTGAGGAACCATTTCGGCATTCGCCTGGGGTGAGCTGGGGAAACCATGGAAACCCCAGATCAGGATGGCCGGAGCGGTTTATCGGGACCTACTCCTGTCGCCTTCTAAGTTTCCTCGCTTGTCAAATCCTTCCTATTCCATTCCCTAATCGCTCGTGGAAAAAACGAGTATATAAGTGATTCGGTTCTGGCACTGATTTCTCTTATCTTATTTTCCCGGTAATTCCTAGATAAGTGTTTTGCTGGTAGTAATATGTGTACTTCAGCTAAATCATGTCACTCAGTCACGACCTTTGAAACTAAAATCTCATTTATTTCCCCTAAAAGCACATTTTTATCACTTTTAGACATTGTGCATTAAATGTTTGGTTTACTTCGACCGTAAAAGTTCCAATAAAGTCATGGTGTCATGACCTGTGGCATAAAAACTCATTTTTTGCCCCTAATATCCATTTTTGTCGTTTTTGGACCCTGTGAAATGCGATTTCGGTTTAAGTTAATCTTTAGAGGTCCAGAAATGAATAAATTCAAGGCATAGATCAGATCAAGTCACGCCGTCACGCATGAATAGTGTTGTAAAAAAGCGGTTTTTTCTGACTTGAAAAAAAACTGAAAAAACATATTTTTTTCTGGGACATGTTTTTTTTCATAACTACTAAATTTCATATTTTTAAGGCATTTATCATTTAATATGACTGTTTTAGAGTTTATACTAAGTACTTATCTTAATTTTTAAATCTACTATATTTTTCTAGTTCAGTAGAAAAAAAATTACAAAAATATTAGCAACTGAAGTATTCTTTTACGAACGGGGATTTCCCGAATAGGCCAGGCTGCACGTTGTTTGGATTGATACTCACTATTTGAACTAGTGCTGCCAGTCCTACAAATTTATCTGTAGACCATTTCAAAAAATTAGGAATTTTAAATTTATCAACGGTTTTTTGCCTCTTTTTATTACTTATTGTGCTTTCCTTGTATTCGTATACTTATTAAACTCGCAGCATATAGTGATACTGAGTCATTGAATTGTCAGTTCCTTGCAACCGTTGGCATAAACCAACGATTGAAAAGAAATAAAGCTCCTATTTTATATGATAATAGATTTAAATTCAAACTTAAAAGACCGTAATATGGAACTTTCGGTGCAGTCTTTATGCACAGTGCGTAGGCCTACTTTGCTCACAATTTAAAATTGCAATCTCAAAATCTTTTGTGTACAATACAACCAGCAAAAAAAAAAAAAAAAAAAAAAAAATTAATAATAATAATAATAATAATAATAATAATAATAATAAAAAAAAATGTAAATGATTCTGAAGTTATGGATCTAGAGGAGAGAGAAGAAGAAACAGAAAATTCCGACTCTGACCGAACTAGTGTTGGTAGTGCTGATACTAGTGAATGTGGTACTGACCAAGAGGATGGATAAAAAATTATGTTACTTATATAAATACATTTATGAATCATTATGTAAGACATTATATGATTTAGGAAGATTTAAAACACACATGTAAAATGTAACTTCCGTAAATAAAACTATAATTTATCAAATACATTGTTTTCTGAAAAAAAAACTAAATTTAGAAAAAAAACCAGGGTGCTAGGTTTTTTTCATGTTTTTTTCACAAATCTGAAAAAAAAAACATTTTTTTTTCAATTTGAAACACTACGCATGACCCTAAAAATTCAAACTTTGGACAAAGTAGGCATTTAGCAACTGAACTTGAATGGCAACTGGTAACAACTGAGACCAGTAACCCGGCCACGGCTTTACAACTAGTAAGAATTATAACGAAAGCGAGAGGAAGGCAGCCTCATTACTACAATAGCTGTTTTGTGGGGCACACAATAAAGAGAGAGTCTTTCACTGCAGCTCTATCAGTACTTGATCACTGTCAACGTATGACTTTCCAGTGGAAGGTATGAGCATTTCTTAGCATCTCATTTTATAGTTAAGGAACCAGTTGATTCTTTATAATCCTAAATACATTTTGTTGGTAAACGCTTACTAATGCCATTGTATACAGCAAGTAGGAAAATTTTCCGATTTCAATCGCCGGTTTCATTTATTTCCTTTTTTTGCGTTGTATCATTATACCCAGGAGACCATGGAGAATACGAAACGGGAAGGAGTTCAGCCACGACCTTCTTTGAAGGACTATACCGTCATTTTCCGGGAGTGATTGCGGGAAATCATGGAAAACTGGAATCTGGATGGCTGGACGGGGATTCCAACACACGTCCTCCCGAAAGCCAGACCTTTTATTTGTGTAAAGAGCTCACAGAATTTCATCACATACATACTTCGTCTGTTTAGTGAAACCGAGCGTGGTGCATGAGTGGTTAATGCTCTGGCCTCGCATTCAGGAGGACGCCCGTTCGAATCCCAGATTTCATGGTTTCCCTAGATCACTCCAGGCGAATGCCGAGAGGTTTTCACCGAGCGTGGTGGTGTAATGATTAGCGTTCTCACCTCGCATTTGGGAGGACGCCGGTTCAAATCCCCGTCCGGGCATCCAGATTTGGGTTATCCATGGATTCCCAAATCACTCCAGGCAAATGCCGGGATGCTTCCTTCAAAAGGCCATTGCCAAATTCCTTCCCATTCCTTGCCCCCAATCCTTTCCTGTCTCTAAAGACCTCGCTGTTAAGAGACAGTTAAAAAAAAAAAAATCCCTGAGATGTTTCCTTCGAAATGCCATGACCGAATTCCTTCCCGTTCCTTGTCCTCAGTCCCATCCCGCCTCAAACGACTTCAACGTCGACGAGGCGTAAAGCCATAAGTAAAAAAAAATGGTGAAACATGTATAGCTACTCTCTTGATTCATGGAGAGGAAGAGCACAGGAATTATTTCCTCAGCGCAGCAGTTATCACTACAACATTAACGGTTTGTAAAATGTCACCACACCGTTACCATATTTCCCGCTTATGAGACACTCAACAAAACACGATACATGCTCCTAGCCTTGTGGGTGAGTGGTAAGGAAAGTACTAGGGTTCGGAAAGAACAAGGGTTCGAATCTCCTTCCGGCCATTCATATTCTCCATGGTTTCCCAAATTCATTCCACACAATGCCGAACGGTTCCTTTAAAAGATCACGCCAAATTCCTTTCCCGCCTCTAATGACATCGACGTCGACGAGGCGTAAAGCCTGAAGGAGGAAAAAACGGAACGTACTTTAATTTAGATAGACTCATAACTCTTTTTGTGACTATCTTAGGGAGCAGTTACAGGTAGTGGAGACACGAGTTTAAGGAGAAGGCTGATGTGAGATTCGCATTTACGAACTTCATGCTTTGTCCAGGTCATCATAATCAAAATATTTTTGTAATCACAATTAATTTTGTTTGACAACAAATACTTTAAAAATTAAGAGGCTATGAATCTTGCTTCAAATGGTTAACCACATACAGGGCCGGCGTTAGGGGGGGTTAAGCGGGCAAAAGTATCCTGGGCCCAGGCCACCAAAGGGGGGCCCACCGGCCTGGGTGCCTAAATAAATCGAAATCAAACACAAATTTTAAAATCTGCACCAATAATTTTTGAACGTTTTTGTGGAAATTTTTTCTTAATTTATCAACAAAAAAAAAAAAAAAAAAAAAAAAAAAAAAAAAAAAAAAAAAATTTGTAAAGTAAAAATATTTGGGGGGGGGGGGCTAAGATCGCTTACCCGGGCCCGTGAATCCGAGCGCCAGCGCTGACCACATATAGTTCTACCTGTTGTGAAAAAATGTTCAATTCCCTTCCTGAGTTACTAGCGAAACCCAGGGTTTCACGCCATCAGAGTGAGCTAATGCAGGATAGCGGAACTGATCTGTTCTCCTCGGAAGGCTAAAAAAAAAATTGACTGAGAAAGTCAGCCGATATTTATGAAGGAGGATGTGTCTAGACTGGTTAAATGAGCAAGTAACCTTGAGCTGCAAAGAGGTATATCCAGAAAAGACGGGCCAGTTATCTCCGAAGATTACATTTCTTGCTGAGTCGGCAGTAAGATTATAATAGCTGAATATCCGTCGGTCTAATCCAACAATACGTTGAGGTAAATAATTCTGTTATAAGGGAAGGTGGGTAGTTTCTTGGTAAAAATTTAATATTCCATTATCCAATAGCCATTTCTATTAGGCTACTGTGATCATATACAAAGTGATTTAAAGTGGGAAACATGCTTTACCACTTGTTACTACAGTCCAGGAACTGTTACGTATTTTTTAATTCCTTAGGATAGAACACTGCCAGGAAAATTATTTAAAGAAGTCCAACATTCTAGTATTGCTCATCAATGTAACTGAAAACTGTTGTTAACTACTTACTTATGGTACGGTTACGGTGGGAAGATAGATGTTACAAATAATCACGGACTGTAGTGGAAGAGTACATGAGAATGCACTCTTAGCTCCACTTGTTTTTTATTCTCTCGTTTGCATGTGCCTTCGGGCCAACAGACTGGGCAGCTATGTTATGCTTTTGCGCTACTTCTTGACTTCCTCAATTCCATATATGGGTCTTTTATTCTGGTATATAACCTGTCAGTCCAGAGTGATCTTTTCCCTCATCCCATTTTCATAACCAGCATGACATCCAGATTTGGGTTTTCCATGGTTTCCCAAATCACTCCAGGCAAATGCCGGGATGCTTCCTTCAAAAGGCCATGGCCAAATTCCTTCCCATTCCTTGACCCCATCCTTTCCCGTCTCTAAAGACCTCGCTGTTGAGAGACGTAAAACAGTAAAAAAAATAATTCAAATATGCACTTATTCGTCAGCCATGTTTATGGTATTGAAAGTGTGTTAAATGTTATTCGTCCTATCACATTCGCAGTTAGTAAGTGAATTATCTACTATATAATTTCGTAAGGTCACCCACTCACCTCGATAGCTATTGGCTGGCGAACGCTGTCACGTGTCAGCCTTCGCTCACAAAACAGCGACCAGAGATACCATTAGAAGGAATTCGTGTTTATGTCTACAATTTAATAAGTAAGCAAATGCTACCAAATTAATTGGCATAATACGTTCATTAAGTTTGCTTTTCATAGCGTTTCATAGTTAAAAATTTTTTAATAAGTTTTGCGGCTGAAAAAAACGTGGATCTGCTTTTCAGTAACATGTTACTAATTAAAGCAACTTAAAAAACTTAAAAAAAAAAAAAAATTTCTCATAGTCTCTGCTGTAACCACGAATTGTCATTTCGGCTTAGGATAAATTTCAGTTTAGTTACAACTTTCACTAATGTTGTTGCTTGACCAAAATTTATGAATTACGGTTTATGTGAGTTATTATGTTATTTTAAGTGGACAGCAGACCAAATGTGTCACCTAATCGACTATTCTGGCAACTTATTTCTGCGGAGTTGCTCAACTGTTTCATGATATGGAATATATATTAAGTTCTCTGGCCATCATAGATACTATGACCTATGTTTACATTATGAATGTTTGCCTAGTCTCAATAATAAACAACATGATGCTTTTGAAGCAAACAGGATTTTTTTTTAAAATTTTGCAGAGTGAATTTTAAGGGTCAAATACAAGTCAAGTTCGTATTTAAACAAGCTGGAATGTATGACCTTTGAAACAGTTACACTATAGCGCTATCGTTCCTGTCCGTGTTTAATACCTGCCTCTATTAATGCTTCTGAGTTCTTCAAGCTCAAGAGATTTTATTCATCCTAAGGGTGAAACACGGATGAAGCTTATTGTAACATAACAGTAGCATTCCGCCGACCCGCAAGTAGCGCCGAAGTGAGCGCATGATTACATTGTTTAAAGTCAGTCGTTATCGAGGTTTTGTAGCGAACGGCTCGCGTCGCGTAATGTGAGACGCTATACTAACTGTGCGGGTGTAGCAAGAAGTAAGAAGAAGAATGAACTTGTTTAACCATTGCGACGTATGTTTTAAATTGATTTGAACAGTGGGTTGAGTTACCAGAACAGTGAAGTGTGGCATCGAAAGTAATATAGTGTGGACTGATTTGGATTAAAAAACTTTCCTTTTGTTTCTAAGAATCTTGCAATCGACGGATTACGAAGTTTCAATAGCCTTATCATCTAAATTCTGATAGTGGCCAACTGGTTCGATGTGTACTTTATTCAAATAAATGTGTGGAGAACAGATTTTCATTACTTTTGAAGATTTCTCTTAGTTAGTTATCCTCACACTTTTATCGGACTGGTTTGGACCCTGTCTGGCGACCGGCGGCGACTACGAACTCATTTATCCAACTTCGGGTGCTGTATGTTAGTAATTAAAACTTTAGCAAGCACGAAGTTCGGTCTACAGTAAGTAAGTATCAGGTCAACCCCAAGAAAGGCAAGTAGTCTTACATGGCGACGAGTGACAGGACTGTGTGGTAGAAATCAGTACTAGGAGGAGAGACAATTTTTCTCAAATCCTAGGAAAACACACAAAAGAAAGAAAAGGAAAACTAGTGATATCAAGACGACGACAATCAAAACAGTGAGTGTCGACAATACCCAAAGGTGCGGAAGAACTCCCACTCGACGAAGGCAGCGCGGCTGGTCAAGGAGCAGCGGGGAAGACATTCTACATTGTTCGGCGCGGAGCTGGGCAGCCGAGACGACGAAGGCGGGAGAAAGAAGAATCGTCGTGCAGAGTCTCCGAAAGCTAAGAACGCGCTGTGCGCTGCTTGTTTGGCTATTTTTGAAGGCTTAAATCCTTTCCTAATTTTTTCTGATAATTTTCCTTTTTTTCTGTGAAATATCGAGGAAGAAAAATCTGGACCGATTTTTTCTCTCCTAACTCGACAATACATTTTACTCTCCTTTGTCATCAGGGATGACAGAAGCAGTTATTTAAATTCCACCTGTAGTTATGCCTATAGTACAACCTTTTGTTTCCTTTTTCTTTAAATGGCATGCTTAGCTAGATAGCTTGCAGCAGCTGGCGCTTCGTGTGTATAACGGCGTTGTTGTGGTCTGGTTGTCTGATTCGCGGGAAGCGAATTTACAATATTTTTTGATCCAGTTTTCTGTGTAAAATTTATAATTATGCCGGGTACGGAAGGAGACGCTAGTCTAAGTCTCACTGAGGTGGTGGAAATCCTGAGAGCGGAAATGCGCTCACTAAAGTCAGATATGAGTACGAATATTGAAAGCTTAAATTCCAAGTTTGAAAATTTAAACATAAATTCTGAGATTCAAAATTCCAAATTGGAAAATTTAAATACGAATTCCGAGATCCTAAATTCCAAGTTTGGAAATTTAAATTTGGATCTCAAGTCAAGCACTGAAATCCTCCATGATAAATTCGAAAGGTTAGATTCAGATCTTAAGTTAAGCACTCAAACTTTTGATTCCAAGCTCGATAATCTAAAAGCTGAGCTAAAGTCTGACGCGGAAGTGTTACATTCTAAGTCTCTGAAAGAACACAAATCCCAAATAGCAGAATTACGTAAGGATATGGAAGAGTATCGTGCTTTGTGTAATATGCGAGCGGAGGACTTAGCAACCCAATTTTCCGATTTAAAACAAGAGTTAAAGTGTGAAACTGGTAGTTTGCGCCAGGAAACAGACGCCTTGCAAGAACAATATGCGCAGTTGCAAGAAAAAAGCGATAGTCACTGCCACCGTATAAAGACGATTGAAGGACAGTTCCAAACATTGCAAGAAGGTACCCGACAGGGCTATGCGGAAGTGAAATTTGGGATGAAAGAGATAACTGCGGAGGTGGAACAGCTGGATGAGAAGTTGGAGAAATTAAAAGTGTCAACTGCCGTATTTGTGGATGAGAGAATGAAGGTACATGCGCCGCTAATTATAAAGCAAGAAGTATTAAAACAAGTGCCGGGTGTAGTGAGAGAAGAATTCTGTAAATACAAAGAAACCGGAAAGGGCACCGTAATTCCTGTTCAATGCTACGACGAAAAGATTGATTGGGAAGAATTTTCGGACCGAAATGGCATCCATCCTGTAAAGTTTATTAAAAATTTCGAAAATTTTCCACCTTTTATGGCTGCTAGTGAGGAGAAGAAAATTAATATGGTAATAAAACATTTAAGAGCAGGACCCCGACTGTGGGCAGAGCAATTAGAGGAGGAATTTTCATCTTTCGAGCAGTTCAAAGAAGATTTCTTGAATCTTTACTGGTCGGCAGAGCGGCAGATCGCCGTAAAATCAGAATTAATGTGCGGTGACCGTTATGACCCGAGAAGAGGATCGCAAACCGATTTTTTCATGCGGTGCTATGCATCTTGCCGATACTTAGACCAGCCTCATAGTGAAGAAGAGTATGTACGAATGATTGCGGCTAGGTTACCGGAACAGACACAGCTAATACTTACTAGCCACAAGATCCGCTCCATAAAGGATGCTGTAGATATGCTGGGAAGATTAGATGTACAAGAGCAAAGAATGTACAGAACAAGATACCAGGGACAACATAACACTAATCATTTTCAAAATAACGGATTCAGACAGGAAAACCACCGAAGAGAAGGGAATAAAAATTTTCGGCAAGAACCGGAAAACTCAGGCCGGCAAGACGGAGTTCGAAAGGAAAACATAGAGGAAGGAAAATCTCATAGGCGGTTCCAGAATCATAACTACCGACCGCAAAATGAAGAACATAGGGTAGCAGTGGTTTCAGAAGACAATACCAGACATTTAAACTAGTGCCTGCCACTGAGAAGGCTTCGCCAGCGGCGGAGGCAGAAAAGAGGCCGAATACAGAGAAAATAGTATTAGTAAAAGAAGAAAAAATAGGCTTGAGGCGGAAAAAGGATCAACCAGAAATATGTCTATATGATACAGTATTTAATAACGAAGTTGAAGAAGAACCGATAAGATACGAGAAAATTTTATTAACCAGTACAAGTGAAGAATTGAAGGCGGATGAGGTAGAAGATGAAAATAAATTTGATCAGGAAATAGAAGTCGGAGAATCTGAGATCAGAGGAGAAGGCGAAGATGACATTTTTGAAATTGAAAACGAAAGAATTCAAGAACACATTTGGAGAGAACAAAGGAAATTACGCGAGGGTGAGATGATGTTAATAGGAATTGATGGTTCGGAAAATATGGATACAGGCGAGGTAAGCCTGGACGGGATTAAAGTTGTGCGGAAGTCTTATGTATTTCATGACGGCGCAGCCGGCGAGCGCGACGGCAGCCAACACACGCGTAACAGTCCAGGCGTAAACAGTGTTGGTACCTGTGCCAAAAATAATTTGAAGCACGCGGCAGCCGCTGGCGCGGTATACGAACAATGCGGAACATTTCTGTCAACTAAAGCGAGCTATGGAAAGGAAAGATCAATACCAACAGACTACGGAACTTGTAAAGAAGATGTCGGGAAGCTGAAGCAGTCACAGATATATGAAGAAGAGAAAAGAATTGACAGGAAGTCAATAAAATGGAAGAGTAAAGATAAGTTGCGGCGGGACGAAGATTTACCATATAGTGACAAGCAATTAACGGACATTACTAGTACTTGCTACTCAGATTTGAATAATGAAGCGAATCTAACGGCTCGCCAATCACAAGTCTTTTCAGTCTACAATAACGACCCGAGAGAAGATTTGTTGGAAGAAGAAGGAATTTTAAGGAGAAAAGAAGCCCGTACACCTACTGTTTTGGTGAAATTTAAATCACGACAAGTAGAAGCCTTGATAGATTCTGGCGCGGACATATCCTGTGTGTCGGAAAGCCTATTTCAAATCCTTGTGAATGAACCTGACGCATGTTTACACTCGGTACAAGGAATGACAGTTACGGTAGCAAATGGGGGTAAAATTAAAAGAATCACCCAGCAAATTCGAGTAGATGGTGAGATTGGAGGACACAGGATTGAAATAAAAGCATTTGTTATCCCTAAATTAACCGTTGATCTAATTCTGGGAGTCGATTGGCTTGCCGAGAAAATGGTTAAACTGGACTGGGAAGAGAATAGTCTGCAATTTATTACGGAAGGAAAAAGAGTGAATATAAGTTATGAAACCAAAATTCGTGAAGAAGGAAAGGAAGCGGTTCAAGTTAGAGTCATTTCAAGAGGAGAGGTGCAGGAGTTTGTATGCTATGATGAGCCTAGTGAGGAAGAAGTGCAGCTGTCACAATTATTGGTCGAAAAGGACAGCTGAGGATTTAATGTACTCGCAACAACAGCAGATGAAGAAGAAAGCTCAGAGGAGGAAGAAGCGGCATGATCAAAGAGGGAAGGCAATCGACTATAAGCCGGGTGATCTGGTACTGGCGCAGACTCATTATAAGTCCTCTAGCGTAAACAAAGAAATTAGGAAGTTTAAGTATTTGTATGAAGGCCCGTATCGGATTGCTAGCTGCCCTAGGAAGAATTCCTATTTATTAGTGTACCCTGTTGGTCAAAATATCAGGGGTACTTTCAATGTTACTTCCCTTAAACCCTACAAAATGTTACCAGAAGACTTATCTGACTAAAAGGAGGGGACACCCTTTATCCTTATTTTTTTTTCTAATTTTTATTTGGCGTAGGCCAGATTACCTCATCGCTGCGGCGAACAAATCTTTAATTTTTTCCGGCTAAAGCCAATAAACTAAATCCACATTTCCACTCTCGTACCCTGCCTGAAAAAAATGCCAAAGCAGCTGCAGCAACAACAGTAGGCTTTGTGTAGTGCAGTGTAGTGCGTGAAGTGCTTCGACAAAAGTCGTATAGAGGTTAATGACCTCTACCAGTGTCGCAACCGAGGACTCCACCCATAGAGCCTACGGTAGAAGCGGAAATATTATTTTTTGTCATGTTGTATATATGTTCTTTCTTTTCAGTTTTATTTTTGTGAGAGTTGACAGTCTATTTGAGAACTGTGACCACGAAAACTATGACAATTTCATGTGGTTCCTTCGTGTATTTTTTTCTGTATATGTTTTCTTGATGTTGTTTGTGTGCCTGTTTTTTTTAATTTAAATATGTTAAATGGCTTTGTGTATCTTATGTTAGTAGGTTGGCCACACTTGAGAGTCTGAAACTTGGTATTTGTAAATTTTCTTTTTTTATTGTAATGATAATTCTTCAGTTTCTTTTGAAAAAAAAACCTGAACAATTATCACAAATTGGTAGTTGGGGAATGTAACATAACAGTAGCATTCCGCCGACCCGCAAGTAGCGCCGAAGTGAGCGCATGATTACATTGTTTAAAGTCAGTCGTTATCGAGGTTTTGTAGCGGACGGCTCGCGTCGCGTAATGTGAGACGCTATACTAACTGTGCGGGTGTAGCAAGAAGTAAGAAGAAGAATGAACTTGTTTAACCATTGCGACGTATGTTTTAAATTGATTTGAACAGTGGGTTGAGTACCAGAACAGTGAAGTGTGGCATCGAAAGTAATATAGTGTGGACTGATTTGGATTAAAAACTTTCCTTTTGTTTCTAAGAATCTTGCAATCGACGGATTACGAAGTTTCAATAGCCTTATCATCTAAATTCTGATAGTGGCCAACTGGTTCGATGTGTACTTTATTCAAATAAATGTGTGGAGAACCGATTTTCATTACTTTTGAAGATTTCTCTTAGTTAGTTATCCTCACACTTTTATCGGACTGGTTTGGACCCTGTCTGGCGACCGGCGGCGACTACGAACTCATTTATCCAACTTCGGGTGCTGTATGTTAGTAATTAAAACTTTAGCAAGCACGAAGTTCGGTCTACAATAAGTATCAGGTCAACCCCAAGAAAGGCAAGTAGTCTTACATTATATTTGGCCAGATAAGATCAACCTCTCATAATCTTTCGTCGTAAAAACTGCAACTATTCTAGACCCGTGACGATACGCAAAAAACAGTCATGGGTTTACACTAGTTTATATAAATTGATTGAATTAGTAAATCACTATGCGTTCTAGTAGTGCTGAACTTTTATTTCTTATGGCTTTACGCCTCGTCGATATCGAGGTCATTAGAGGCGGGACGGGACTGGGGACAAGGAACGGGATGGAATTCGGCCATGGCCCTTTGAAGGAAGCATCCAGGCATTCGCCTGGAGTGATTGGGGGGAACCCATGGAAAATCCAAATCTGGATGCCCGGACGGGGATTTGAACCGGCGTCCTCCCGAATGAGAGGCCAGAGCGTTAACCGCTCGCCTACCACGCTCGGTTAGAACTGGAGATCCTCTTGAGTATCCATTATGCGTTCCTTAGAAATTACCTTTGAAGCTCTCCCTAGTTCGATTGGAAACTTGCACCGGTTGCAGCGAGTGTAAGGCAAACCATGCCTGTTCTTTCTGACTCTTCATTGTTCCAAGTTATCTCGTAGTGTCCTTCAGCGTCCTGACTAGTCTGAGGAGGAGAAACTGTGAGGCATTCGGCCCTAGCGGTCTGGTGCACAGGGCGCCTTGCTTTCTCCGGCACAATAGGACAGGCCGCCCCTCGATCTACTTGCGGTTAATGATGTCCGCAGCCTCATTGTGCCATATCCTGGAGCTGCCGCGTTGCCCAATGCACTGCACACTGCATCTCGGACTAGGTCGTGCTGCATACGAGTCTTGCGAAAGTGTCCTTACTAATGTTATGAGCGGTCTGGTGGCTCAGCGGTTAAGGCAACTGACTGGGAATCAAAAGGTCGCCGCATCGAATCCCTGTCAGGACGGGGAATTTGAAAAGCCCTTAACCCAACCTTCACCTGTGTCAGAGCTTG
>JARYHS010013630.1:37747869-37810892 GCA_031002005.1 Vandiemenella viatica
CGGCCACGTCACGAGAATGAAAATTTATCCCACTATCCTGGCCCGCAGTGTGCCAAAGTGTGAAAAAGTCTTTTATAGACACCTTTTTTTTTTTACTTAAGGTCTTACGCCTCGTCGACGTCGAGGTCATTAGAGGCGGGATGAGACTGAGGGCAAGGAACGGAAACGAATTCGGCCATGTCCTTTTGAAGGAAGCATTTTGGCATTCACCTGGTGTGATTTGGGAAAACCATGGAAAACCCAAATCTGGATGACCGGACGGGGATTCGAACCAGCGTCCTCCCGAATGTGAGGACAGAACGTTAACCGCTAACCCACCACTCTCGGTCTTTTATAGATCCAAGAATTTTCGTATTTAACATTAAACTTAACGTATACAGAACCCTGTCGGAGAAAGCCATCTAGTTGGTGATCTAAAACGAGCATTACTTTCAGCACCCATAAATTTTAAATCGCGTAAACCGTGAATAACGTTACGAACAAGAATGTTTAATTCCGTTCTCCTTAATCTTCGACCGTTGACCATACAAAATTTCTTGCTAAGACCAAAATACCTGTCACCACCACACAAAACTGGCCATCCTATTAGTGATAAGAAGTATACATTATTGAATTGAGACGCGTGAATCGTATTCAGTCTGAAACTAGAAAATTAAAAGTTTTAATGTACGATGTTACATCAGGTCCAAACAAATAGCCTCGTTTCGAGTTCAGAAACTATGTAAGAGACATTCAATAAGCCCCATAGTATTGTAACATAAGCATTCTACAAAATGGACAGCAATTACCTTGTTTTGCCATACCACTCTTCTCGTAGGTTCACTAATTATCTCTGCTGTAAATGCTTTTGGCGAACACAGAAACGTAGTGAAATTTTTCCAACTAAAAGTAACTCTGCTTGGGAAAGGAGATATTTTTCATAAGGCTATATGGCTGACGATGTCTGAGTCATTAGAGCCAGGGGAGGTTGGGGCAAAGAGCAAGAAGGAATTTGTCTGTAGAGTTTTTGGGAAACCATTGAAGACCTAAATCTGGATTACCGAATGCCAAGCCCGATAAGCATATAGAGATGCGAGGTGTCAATTACATCTCCGGGTCTCCCCTGAAGAGCTCCTAGTACCTTGACATTGTTCCCTAGAAATAAGAAAATTGTTTTCCTGTTTATTTGGATGCCGTGAATTGAAACGCGGCTCCATCGGACACAACTGTTCCTGCGGCAAACATTTGATACGCACGAAAACTGAGTAGCCCTATTTTGTTTCCGTCTGTGTGGTACAGGCCCCTGCGGTTTGTGTTACTGGTACGTCACAAAATATTCTTACGTAACAATAATCAGTGAAAGTCTCCTTGTGGAGGAAGAGACTGCTTTAACGAAATAGGCCTACTGTGACCCAAGAATTCCAGGAGGAACTGAATTCAACATTATCTATTTTCTTCTACCTGATGACGCTATTGATATAAGATTTAAGCATAAAAGAATTCCACAATTAAATTCGTCAGACTTTCACCTAATCAGCGCTGCCAGTACAGCCAACTTATATTATACCGCTGTCTCTTTGAAATTATACAGAATGAAACCCAATTATACAAAGGGGTCATCCATTGATTACATACGTGAGTGAAAGTGCTGGGAGCAAAAAAAGTCCACGAAAAGTAAACAATGTATACATTGATAAATTTTGAATAACAAAAAGGAAATAGATACGCAGGAAGGGTTGCCAACTCAATGAAACAAAGGGCAAACACTTTCAAAAAGGTGCTGGAATGTACTTTACTTTTAAGTGCTCATTTTTGTATCCAATTATACAAGGAAACAGTTATACAAACAGGATACAAGAGGTAACCAAATTATACAAGTTTTGTATCCAATTATACAATCTGGCAGCCCTGCACCTAATTCAGTTAATAGTAATGTAAACCACTTACAATAACGTTAATAACTCGACCTCAAGAAATTTTATAATTTACCAAAGTATGAAGAGTACCTTTTTCTTTTATTTTATATTTTAAGCCGTAACATATCGACTGCGAGAAGCACATTACGTTTTGTTGGCCGCGATTATATCTGTCTGTCTTTCCGTTCTTATGTCTATTTATGTCTGGATGAACGGAATTCACGGAAAAACTGTCGTTCAGATCTGGTTGTGGTTTGGAAAAAATGTACAGCCCATAGTCCGAGGGGGGTAAAGTAGGGTATTTTTAATTTTGTTGTGAAGTCGGAAAGCTGAGACGTTTATGAATGTGGGAAGTAATAACTTATTGAAGACTTGAAATGTAAATACACTGGCATAACACTGGATAAAACACTAACTGGGAAGAAGACATTGGACGGGAAAAGGGTTCGAAATTTTTCACTTGTTGGAAAGAGTGATGAGAGGATGTACCAGTTAAATATGGGAATTAGGTTACAAAACTTTGGCCAGACTATTGCTCGAATGTGGTGGTATAGTATGGGACCCACATTTTGGGTATCAAATTCAGAAGGTGGAGGATGGTTCTAAAGCTACCGCAGAGCACATTCAGTAACCGATCTGATAAAAGAGCTGGAATGGAGTTCATTGGAAAACAGGAGGATGTTGAGGAGAATGGTGGTAGTGTTCAAGGCGCATGCTGATGATGAGGAGTGGAAAGATATTGGTTGGAAAAAAAAAGATGACCATGACTACAATATGGCACTCGATTTCAGGCGTAAGGGTGTGGGACGATAATCTTCCGCAGAGAAGGGGACCAGGGATTGGAATAAATTGTCCAGAGAAATGATTATAATTTACCAAAAACACTGAAAGAATTTAAAGTTCAAACTACTAGGGGGAAAAATAAAAGGGAAAATTAGGTGTGTAGGGAAGTTGTCACTAGATTGTGCGTTCAATAGTAATTAAATTAAAGTATTCACAAATTAGTATCCTTTTTTCATTGAACACTATTCACACAACAGTACTTGTCGCATTTAGTTATAACAATAATAATATAATATAATGTATAATTAAATTGCAATGGAGCGCACGCTCCGGTGGCAATTTCCCTATACACCCATCTTCACACTTTCCTGCATCCACCTACATTTGCCCTCTACAAATTTTAACTTTAAATTTTTTAAACGTTTTTGGTAAATTATTCATTATTTCTCTTGGTAACTCATTCCAATCCCTGACCCTCTTACCTAAAACAGAGAATCTTCGTACACCCTTGTGCCTGATATCGAGTGCCATCTTGTGTCATGGTCATCTTTTCCCTTCTATGCATTCCTTTTAATTCTTACACCAATTTCTTTCCGTGCTTCATCCTTCTGGCATCTGAAATGTTTACCGTGACTGTAGCGTACGTGCGGCGTCGTGTTTGTTTCTCTCTCTATCTCTAACTCTAGGTATATGTTAACTGCATTTAAGAGAAAGACGTCCGTACGTTAACAGTTCACGTGAACGAAGTTGCTGCGAGCAGCTAATTTTAAATAGAGTTTACTATACATTTTGTGACACTATCTTTCAAATGCTATAAATAAATGAACAAAAAAAATTGCTGTGTGTCTTGAAATAATTCTGAAAATTTGCGAAGAAAGTTTTTTCACGACATATTTACTAGGCGATTTTGACATAATCCATTAAATAATGCATATAATATTTTGCCGAAAAATGTTATCTGCTGGAATATCATGTTTCCCAAATGATTCATTCAGTTACTCTGCAAAAACGATAGACTCTTCAAATATCGCTATAGTTTTGCTGTAAATTTCAGCAGCCAACATATCACCGTAAATTTTGAAGGAATTTTCAGGTCTATAGTTTCTGAAATGCCCGCCCCGTTGGTTCAGCTGGCTGCGGCATCGTGATGGTGTCCGACGCTGACACGTGGTTAGCCGGTTCGAGTTCTGGCAGGATGGGAGAGAAGGTGGGGCACACCTCCTAATCACCAGCTTGTGCACCAAAGTCCTGGTTTAAATCCCAAATATCTCTGCATTGCGCATGGAGTGAGGGCGTACCACACTGTTGAAGCTGATTCGCCCGTCGGATGGGGACGTTAAGCTCAGCGGCCCATCGGTGTGTTTTGGAAGAGTAGGCCTGAATGGGCCGGCACCGCATTTCGCACTCTTCCACCCCTCATCCACAACACAAACAACAATCTACAATAAACAGACACACCATCACAGTAATCCATGCTTAAAACAACACGAAAACCGTGAAACTTTATTTTTAATAATCTTGTTCCACAGATCCCTGCTGAGGAAGGACCTATAGGATGTCAAACATGTCTTGTTAATATACATATATACAATATGAATAATAATTACAATGAAAAATATTATATTTTAGAACGAGAAAAAAAATTAAATTAAAAATAAACATTAATTTTAATATTTTTGCCCAAATTCATGAACGCAGTAGGAGTTGCCAATACGATAATCTCTTAGTTTTTCTTTAAATACATCTTTACCTTCTACGAACTTTTTTACACTTTTAGGAAATTCATTAAACAGGGTTGTCCCAGAGTAATAAAACACTGGTGAAAGAAACGTGGAACACCCCAGCATATCTTCTCGGGAGTTTTCATATAGCGGTAAACATCCTACATCGTAACCTCTTGAGCCATACATGGGCGAGGCGTTCGTAAAAAGAGGAGCTTCGAAAACAAAGTGAGTACGGTATCTTTTTATGGTTTATCTGAGAAAAATTTTCACAAATCGTAGAATAAAAAGGAAAATGCAAACAATTTGAGGGATACCAGATATCATTTAATACCCATGAAGATTATCCGAGTTAAATCTTCTCTTCTGCCTGTCACTAAGCCCCTATAATTATTTTCACCCCCATCAATTTTCTCGGTATTAAGTTTAAATCTTGTTACGGATAGTAAAAACTAAAACAGTGCGCAGTTAGAAATTCCTTAGTAAAAATGTTTAGAAGTTACGAGGATGCGACGGACTCAGAATATACGGAATTCTAAAAACATGAAATTTAGTCCAAAAACTGTTTAATGGAGATTACCTAAACTAACAATAAAGTTGATATAATTCGCAGCTTGTTTTGAAAATATTTAAAATTAAATAAAAAAACGGAACTTTTGCGCAGTTATGTACTTATTGAAAGTTAAAGGCATAAATGTTTCAAGAAATTTTTAAATAGTACAATGTGTTTAAAAATACAGTAAAACTATGACAATTTTCGTTGACTTCATTTTATATCCGCAAACATCAAATTGGCTTCCAAGTTACTCGTTCAAAAATGTTTCTTGATTCAGTAAAAAAAAAAAAAAAGGTTTGTTTTTTAATTTGTTTTTTTTATTTTTTTTTAAATAATTGCAATGAGCGCACGCTCCGGTGGCAATTTTGCTGCACACTCATCGTCTATATTTCCTGCACCAACCTACATTTCCACTTTAAATTTGGTAAATTATTGATCATTTCTCTTGATACCTTATTCCAATACTTGACACCCTTAACTAAAAAAAGAGAATCTTTCTACACCCTTGTGCCTGAAATCGACTGCCAGCTTGTGGTCATGGTCATTTTTTTCCCTTCCATGCATTACTTCTAATTCTTACACTAATACCTTTCCATGTCTCATCACCAATAAACGCCTTGTACTCTCCTATGACGCTCTTCATATCCCTCCTGCCTTCCAATGAATCCCATTCCAGTTCTTTCTTTTATCATATCTATCACTGATTGCCTTAAACTGATTTCAGTGGTTATATGTTGTAAAATAACATCATAAAAACACAAACAGTTCAAGATTTTTACTAACTGTAAATCAAAATTTATTAAAAATAAGGTGTGCAAAATTAGATGTAATAATTCTAAGAGGGTGAAAAAAATAATTCTTCGTTGTATGGTAGAGATTTGATAACGCCTCACAGAGAAACGTTAACTATTTTTTTCTCCTCTCTGTGTTATCATTTGGTCGGATTAGATCGATAGTCGTTCGCTGATTCAGGTCCAGTTATGCGAAGAGCGAGTGGACAGGTTTCCCAGTAGCGCTACCTCAAGGTTCGTTAGTCATAATAACGTGATACCTGTCGTCATGCGATACTCGCCAGCAAAGTAGATGATGGGTGCTGGCTGTGACGAGCTTACAGTCAACTCATCAAGGCCGAGGTGTAATCAGGTAGAGCACCGTGTGAAAGCAGTCGCAGCGCACTACAATATTGTTGAAAAGAAGTGCTTCAACTGCCGGAAACGTGGTCAGCGTAACCGAAGCGCTCGCTCCACCGCGTGTGTGCATGGTCGCTGAATCAGCGACTTGAGACTCCAGTCGACACCAGCAAGTGGTACCAACGCTTCCCGCGAGTTAGCGATAACCTTTCCACTGCCCATTCAGTCACTAATTTCTATGTTGCTTTAATTCTGAATATGGATTAAGGATCAACATAGGAGATAAGCATTTGGTTACCACTTTTTTCAGAATATATTTGATTGGATTGTTACCGTCCAGAACCGGTTACGTGTCCCTGTCTGAGGTAATCCTTTTATTCATCTTGCCCATCAACCGATAGTCTTAATCGACTACCTTGAATTTAAGTAATACTATCGATGTAAGTCAAAATCGTTTCCTGGAATACACAGCCGTTTGACTCCATCGCCGAGGTTGGTTGTTTTTGTTATCATTAGTAAGAAATCTAAGTTTCTGAGCAGTAACGTTCGGTCCTGTCATTTAGGATGATGCGTGTTAGATCTCTGATCCGATCATCCACATGATTTCAGGTAAATGCTAATGGCGTTCATTCATGAAGGACGTAAGCCCTTTCCCTGCTGGCAATACTCTCGCGATTCAAATAAACTTTTTGCCGACGTGCCGACGTGCCATAAAGCTCTGCTTAAAACAATAATAACCGATCCAACAAAATCTGATACCAAACATTCATGGATAAAATTTGCAAGGAAGGTAAAAAATTAATCCAAACACTTGCCTGATTTCTTCAGAGAAACCAATGACACTAAAGCAGCGAATTAACATTTGTCTTGTGGCACGTGTCTCTTTTTTCTTCTTCTTCCCTTTTTATGGATTTCGCCTCGTCGACGAAGTCATAAGAGAAGTACTAGGAGTAAGGAACGGGAAGTAGTTCATCCAGAAGCTCTTTTTCCTAAGGAACCATACCGAAATTCACTTGAAACGATTTTGGGACTATGGAAAATCCAAATCTGGATGGCCGGACGGGGATTCGAAACCGCGTCCTCCCGAATGCTAGGTCATAATTTTACAGCTCACCCACCACGCTCAGTTCGGCAAGCTTCGAACCAATTTTATTAATCTCGCATCTGGCGGCTCTTCTATAAGGTGTCTATGACATGCTCAAAAGGTACCCGGTTCATATCCTAGTGCTACTTGCGATTTAAAAAGCTCTTTAACCACTCCTCCATATCTGTTAAAATATATATAATATGGTAGACCACTTGAATAAGTCGGATTACCCCTAAAACTGTAGATACTTTCATTCTGTACGATTGCCTGCTTATGTTAGGTGGCTATGGCGATAGCTGCACGGTAGAAACTCTCTTAACAATTGATTACACCGAGCGTGGTATGTGAGCGGTTAACGCTCTGGCCTCGCATTCGTGAGAATGTGGGTTTGAATCCCCGTCCGGGCATCCAGATTTGGGATGTCCATGGTTTCCTCAAATCACTCCAGGTGAATGCCGGAATGTTTCATTCAAAAGCCAATAGCGAATTCCTTCCCGTTCCTTGTTCCCAGTTCCATCCCACCTATAACGACTTTGAAGTCAACGAGGTGTAAAGCCATAAGTAAAAAAAATAAAATAAAAAAAAAATATTATCATTATTTCAAGGCTACGAGATGAGGTAAAAAAAAATAAATGTTATATGATTTTTCTATATCGTGATTAGTATTTCAAGTGAAATGTGTCTGAATTTCATAGTAGCTTAGCTTTCGATAATTGTCTTGTAAGCTCAGTTGGTTGTGGTAGCGCGTAGTGTCCGGCTCCTACCATGGGATTAACTACTTCGAGTCCTCATGATGGAGGAAATTTGATCATCAGGACGAGATCGGCATGGTAGGAGAAATGGTGGCTCACAATTCCTTATCATCAGATTGTGTACTAAAGTCCTGGGTTAAATCACATCCCTTTGCGCATGGATTGAGGCTGTACGATACTGTCATGAGGATTCGTCATTTAGATGGGGACGTGAGGCGGCCAACTTAATGATTTGTGGAAGAGGCCTTCCATCCTTCACTTTTCATTCATTTGCAACGCAGGCAGCATACTGCGTTGAACATATTCATATCACAGTCATCCACATAAAACAGTAACACAACAGGAGACTATCCCAGTTAAATTTACTAAGAAACTTTCCAGAACAGCCAAAAAGTTCATCCATTTCTGGAATATAGTACGTTTTACTAATTTTAATTTCTTACTTTTACTGAGACATTGACCGTGGATCCGTAGAAGACGAGCTGACCGCCGGTTTGATGCACCTCCCGTTAACAAGGCTTTTGTCTGCTGGGTCATACAGCCAATTCCTTTTATTTTTATTTTGCTTATGACTTAACGCCTCATCGACGTCGAGATCATTATAGGCAAGTAAAGACTGTGGGCAAGGTATGTGAAGGAATTCGACGACGCATTTGAAGGACCTATCACGCCTTACCCCTGGAGTTATTTCGGAATATCGCTAGTACTACAGTATTTTAATTATCTCAGGGCGCTAATGACCCCGCTGTCGACGCGCCCTAAAGCAAAAACAACAACAATTCTCTCAGAGTATATATGATTGATTTTCTGTGTTATATTGCTTTGGCTAAGTACAGATGAATCAAAAACACCGGTGCCCGAGGCCGGATTCGAACCAGCGAACCCTGCAACGTGAGGCTATCGTGCTGGGCCCTACACTGGCACTGCCTCTGCCGAACCAAATCCAGGTACACTTCAAGGCGGAGATTAACAGTTTAAAAGAAATATATTAGCTTCATACATAGAATATTTACAGTCGTGTGAATTCCGTGAATTCGTTGCACTGAAAATTTTCGCACTGTTGATGAGTTAAAAGTTGCGATAAGTAGGGTTTAGATGTCACTCCTGTTTCAGCATAGCCCGTAATTCAGTTGACATTAACCGCCTGTAAGCAGCAGTTGCAAATCACGTAATAATTACCGTTATCAGACGTAGCATTAGTTTATAAACTCACGTGATTATTATGTTTCTAGTGAGCGTTTATTTACGTCTAGATCATTGAGGCGAGGTAGAACTGAAACTAGGAACAGAATGCAGGGCCAGCGCTAGGGGGGGGGGAGGGGGTAAGCGGGTCAAAAGTACCCGGGCCCGCCGGCTGATGGGGGGCCCCGATCACCGACTGTAGGGGCCCTCAGGCCATGAAGCAATGAATGCGCCCATTGTCCTCAACTATAAGGTTCGCTGCACCCTCCCGAAGGAGGCATACTAAGCGTGGTATCAGAGATAAGATGGCCAGTTAGTTTCCTCCTTATATAACTGAAACCGGTAATCCTACCGGACAAAAGGAGGTTTACAATTGAATGTGGAATCCGAACCACATTTGACAGCAAGTTATGCCACAAATGAAGATCGGGGCTTTTAATTACCCCCCCCCCCTCCACCCCCACCCCGAGACAGGGAGTCGAGCTGGAGTTCTTTCGATCTGGAATCATAGGTGTTAATCACTGAGCTCTCAGATGTGAGGCACGAGATATATGAAAACTAACAGTAAACGAGTTTTGCGCATTGAAAATAACTAGTTTGGGAGCAAAAACAAAGTTTTGAAACCTGAAATTTCATAAAAATGCGAAAGATTATCAAGTAGATCACCAGTGTCATGTAGAATTAAGTAGTCCAGGAACAGTTTAAACATTTTGCGTAGGTTTCAAGCTTCCGAGTTACTCGACCAAACCGAGTCTGTTGGTAAAGTGGTATCGCTCTTGCCTGGCATTCGGGAGGACGCGAGATCAGATCCCTTTCGGTCATCCAGGTTCAGTTTTCTATGGTTTCCCGAAATCGTGCTAGGCCAATGGTTCCCAATTAGTTATACCAGTAGCACATCAAGAAACAACTCAGCCTCACGTACCCCTTATGGCTTCAATGATAAATAAATAAATAAATGCGGTCATCCCAGTCGAATGCTTCGCATAAACCAGCATTGCAGTAATATAGTACACACACAGCTCGATTGTCTTAAATTATATTTTGGCGTTAGTAATGTTTCCGTAATTGTTTTTTAACTGCCTTAGTGATTAACTCAGCCAAGAGATTACTTTGTGTACCGCTTGAAGCAACCTCACGTACCCTTAATTGGAAATAGTGTTGCCCAAATGCAAGAACAAGACGAGACTTGGCCAGTCTTGGTCTTGGTCTTGCATCAATACACCTGGTCTTGGTCTTGGTCTTGCAAAAATGCAAGACCAAGACCAAGACTGGAAGACCAAGACTGCAAGACCAAGACCGATTTTGAACAACACTAGTGTTGCCCAAATGCAAGAACAAGACGAGACTTGGCCAGTCTTGGTCTTGGTCTTGCATCAATACACCTGGTCTTGGTCTTGGTCTTGGTCTTGCAAAAATGCAAGACCAAGACCAAGACTGCAAGACCAAGACCGAATTTGGGCAACACTTATTGGAAACCAATGTTTTAGGCGAACAAGGGTAAAAATATTTATCAGAGGTTGTTCCAAAGTACATTTGCAGTGCCTGTGTAACATATTTCTCGAAATTTTGTGCTACTGAACGGTGCTGCCATAAATATATTAGTTTTAACGCAATAATAAAATATAGCGAATGTGGAAAAGAAGAAAAAGACAAAAGAGAAATGTGCAGCGTCCGTTTTTAATCTCCTCCTACAAAAAGCAAATAATAGTCTTAAATACAAAATAAGCTACTATTACTTGATATCTGTTTATGTTAACGTTTTATCGAACTTAGTAGGGACGGAAAGAAGTGCGCAAACAATGAGTATTAAAAAGTTAAAAAGAATAAATTTCTGTGTGAAATAGCAAGAAGTTGATTAAATTAATTTTTTTTATTTTATATGTCTAAAATAATGTGTTCTAAAAGACTATTAGTTGGTATTCATACATTATACGTAACATCTAACATTATTGGCTCTAGTTTCATTTGCACAAAAACTGCTGCAATTCCTGGACTGTTCCAGAGTGAAATAAAACAAAATTTTCTGTATGTTCCCGCCGTCTGTAACACAGATGTCGTTTGGTGTCTCAGTATCACAAGAAATTAGGAAGAAAAAATCAGCAATACAATGGTGGTGGGAACAATTACTTAAACATGAATACATTCTGTGCGTCGTTTGTTTATTTTGGGCCTTAAGCTAGGGTCTGTTAACATAATCACAGCTATTTGGAAAACCCTTTTTTTTCAGGCTTTACCCTAGTCGACATCGAAGTCTTTAGAGGGGCAAGGAACGGAAAAGAATTTGACCACGACCATTTCAAGGAACATACCGCCAATCACCTGGAGTGATTACAGAAAAACTGTGGAAAAAAGAAAGTTTGATGGTTGAACAGGGATTTGAACTAGCGTCCTCCCGGATGCCCAGAGTTATCGCTCACCCACCAGGCTCCGTGCAAACTAGTTTCAGAGGTCAAGTCTCCTAGACGAATCAACATTTACGATCAAATTTTCCAGTATCAAGTCATTTGTAGGGATTAGGCCAGTGACAGAGTCGAAGAATTTAAGAATTAATGCAAATCTAAAACAAAGTAAATTTGTAAAATCACTTGATTTTTTTCAATTTTTTTAAAAAAAATCAAGAACTGTTTTGTGTAATACTTCAATTGAAAGTATGGAGGTAGTCATTCGTTTCTTGTGATCTCGGATTATTCTTTTTACATATTATATACATCAAATAAAAAACGGTGAAAGTGGAATTCCTAAATACTATCTTAATTTTTGGTGTTGTTTATATTCTTTATAAAAAAATGGATTTTAAATTACATATATGAAGAAAAGGATATCTTGAATACTGAAACGAAAAGATAACTGGAATCCCCCCTATTTTTATGTGCTCTCCAAGGATGAACCTGAAAGAATGTAAAAAAAAATTAGTTTAATGAAAACCTTAAGAAAGTTGAATTATACGCTAATAACCCCTGAGTTCATAGGTATTCGGGTTTAATGTCGCCTGTGTAGGTCTCGACTCTCTGGCCTTTGTTCGTTAACTCGGCACGATACGTGTGTGGCTTCTATCATCTTTGGACATTGTGCCGAGGACTGTATACAGCTGACGTTACAGGTAAGGGCATCACGTTTCTGGAGACACGTGTGTATCAGGACCGCTCAGTCAATATCGCCTCTCGTTTCGACGTAGATTCCAGCTGGCCTTCCACTTTTTAGTCACAGGCTCGCTTCCAGGAACCATTTAGTGGCTAGAAATTATAGAGAATAATAATGCGTGTGTTCAAAGAATATTCAAATTTTGGACTGGCTTAACTTAAAATGAATAAGTTGATGGATAATGTGACATGAAGATGGTGTTTGCTGTTCTGATCGCACCATACACGGTGCTATTTTTTTGTTTGGATGGCGCGAAAATACGGATAAACAGAGTTCGTTATCGCAACGTTCTATTAATGCCCGGTTGTTTACTGACTGAGCACCCTCTGCCACCCACAGTTTTGTGAATTGCAGAGTATATATGTAGATGTAGATGTAGATTCATATATCTTATATATATAAATAGACGTGTGTTTTCATATATTTCACTTTTAAGCCACCACTACCAAGCACAGATCACTGATCTTTGTGTGTGGAAGTAGCATGGAGTTTCCTGTCGTGCACCACGTTGGCCGAATGTCGATACCTATGGGGATGTGGGAGATATGATGATTAAAGTTGGCCAATATAAGGCGTTTCCATATTTCGACCAAAAATTTGTGTATTCTTATGCTTCTCTTTCCTGCCACAACTTCATAGCATAGACCATTGGTGTTTGTGTGTGACAGTAGAATCGTGTCTCCTGTCATGCACTATGGTTGTTAGATGTCGGTAGCTATGGGGGTGTGGGAGATATGGTGGTTGAAAGTGCTCGACCTGCGGCAATTTCATATTTCTGCCAAAGACGCATGTGTCATGGTGTATCACTTTTCAGCGAAAACTGTCTATCACAGATCACTGGTGTTTGTGTTTGGTAGTAACACAGAGCCACCTTTCGATCACAACGTCGGCCGAATTTCAGTAACTGTGGTAGTGTGGGAGATATGGGGGTTGAAAGTGGCCGATCAAGGATATTTTCGTATTTCGACGAAAGACATGTGTCTCCGCATATGTCACTTTTCTGCCACAACTACATAGCATAGCCCATTGGTGTTTCTGTGTGGTAGTAGAATCGTATCTCCAGTCGTGCACTATGGTTGTTAGATGTCGATAGCTATGGGGGTGATGGAGATATGGGTGTTGAAAGTGGTCGACCTGCGGCAATTTCATATTTCTGCCAAAGACGCATGTGTCATGGTGTATCCCTTTTCAGCGAAAAGTATCTATAGCAGATCACTGGCGTTTGTGTGTGGTAGTAACACAGAGTCACCCATCGATCACAACGTTGGCCGAATTTCGGTAACTGTGGGAGTGTGGGAGATATGGTGGTTGAAAGTGGTAGATCAAGGACATTTTCGTATTTCATCCAAAGACATGTGTGTACGAATATTTTACTTTGCTGCCTGAACTACATAGCGCTGATGGCTGGCATTTGTGTGTGGTAATAGCATCGCGTTTTCCATCGTGCAGTATGGTTGTTAGATGTCGGTAGCTGTCGATGCAAATTATTTACAAACACGAAGTCGTGGGTACCAGCTAGTATTTCGTATAAACTTCTTCTCACCAAAGAAAAGTACCACAGTTTTCGAAGGAAAATGATTGAGGACACTCCTCAGGCACGGCACAGGGGGAATCGTAAAAATAATAAAATGGAAACTTTTGTCGACAATCGAGTTCACGTCAAACTTATATTTACAATTAAGTCGCTTTATGTGAAGACCGGATAAATATATATTTATAGTTTAAGTTGTTAAGCTATGGAAAGTCTGACTTCATGACATTTGATATACTGATAACAACTACGAAAAATTGGTTATAAAGGTCACACCGACGAATTTGCGAACATATTTCATTACATTCTACCGTCGTCAACCATGGAGACCTTCGCTTGAATAATTTTCTGAACTGTGAAAATTTTTACAGTAATGTTATTCGTAATGACTCTGTTGTGTAAGCTACACAAGGAGTAAAACTATAAGTTTCATGTATAGGTAAAATGATACGTTAAACATGAAACCGCATTATATGAACTGACACAAACTTTATCATTGTACCAAAATAATAATAATAATAATAATAATAGTTTTCCACTCCTTGCTCCTAATCAGAGCGCTGTTGCTGTCTTTATAAGAAGTTTCCGGCAGTGCTGGCACTCACATCTGAAGAAATATTAATACTTAATCTAAAAATAGTCTATTTATACTAGCAGAACTAATGTTACTATTAATAACAATGCTGAAATCGTCTCTGCACCATTGAATACTTCTAAGTTAATTCAAACTCAACAAAATATCAAATTTTGCAGGGTCTGGTTTGTATTTCAGCCAGATCGGATTAGTCATGACGTGTACCCATAAAAAAATATTTTTTGTGTGTCTAGAAACTAGTTTTTTGTCTCTACTACACTTTTTGCAAAATATTTTTGGTTTAAATCTACCTTAAGATATCCAACAATGATAAAACTGAGAAACAGATCAGATCAAGTCACGTGGTTTTGACTTGTGACCCTAAAAACTCATTTTTTTTGTCAGTAAAAACTTATTTTTTGCCACTTTTAGTCAGTGTGAAAAGAATTTTTGGATTAAGTTGAACTTATCAGTTCTTTGTGTCCATCTGTGAAAATGCCTACTTTGGTCATTGTGCCATCGTGTCCGTAACGCTAACATGTGTGCCCGGCCTTCATTACCGAAATAATTGCGGCCAAAGATATTACTGCAAAATTGGAGTTATGGACATTATTTAAAATTAATTCTACTTAGTTAAGCAACTGCGAAGAAATGAATTGCCAGAAAACTGAAAAACGTGTGAATTGCGTTTAAATTAAAATACTAAATATTAGTTTGTTTTCGTTTATATTTAGTCAATATTTATATTTAATCAGTTTATATGTTTTCTTATACTCTGTCCAGAGGCTGTTACAGTAAACTAAGATATATATATATACCACATTACATCATTTATAAGGTTATGAGCGTTATTTAATAACAGTTGTATGTAGTTAATCAATTAGGAGGAAATGAACTACCACAACATTGCGTTCAAGCCGTTAGATTTTACAGGCTTACAAAGTATATTCATGATGTAGATGTTTCCGCTGTACTCTATATCACTGTTGTAGTAAACTCGAAGAAATTAATTGCCAAACTCTGTATTCAACTCGTCATTTTTGATTGCCTTAGAAGCTTGTATGATACAAAATTCGTGACCTGGGAACAATTCTCTATTCTTGAAGATATCCAAAACACGCTCACGAAGCTCCTTCTAGTTTTCTAATATTTCCTAATGAAGTTCGCAGCTAGGATAGTCTCTGTCCATTTTGTCAACACATTTTATAATAATAGAGGGAGCATATTGATAGGTAATTGGTTGTGTGAAATAACCATTTCCCACTTTTGTTTATTTTCCTTTCGCGAGCTCTGCGCAGCATTGGCATCGACTCGACCAAAGATATTAAAGTACAAACACAAACAAAAGTTCGAGCGATTAAGCTCATACACTTCTCAGAATTTCTGACTGACAACTAACTCTGCTCGCCATTTCTGCGCGCTTAAATAGAGAAAGTAGAAACATCCAGCATTGTTCAAAAAGTGTCGACCGACGTTTCTCGAATTCTAACAACACTTTAACAATTAAATCCATACAAAACAATCAGAATAATATAAAATTATTCACGACTATCACGAAACACACAGAAATGATAATCAAAGATATTTACAAGTCTTTACACACAAAATTATCTACATAAACCAGTCCAAACCACTGCAAATTGTCCTCCAAACATCGTTGCGCACAACAATAATTATAATCACAAACTTTTAATCAATGTTTCGTGCATAATACTGTCCTTGAACATGTTAAATATAATTTACATAGTTTCTCTCCATAAACAATGTTTATGTAGACAAACTCACAACTAATTACACGGAAAATATACAAAACCGTAATTAATCAACTCCCAGTTTGCTATACACAATTCTCAAAATGACATTTCATAAAATCGATTGGGTCTGAGTGCTGTTATAATATATATGTTCCTGTATCTTTATATGCGGCAACCAAAATTTTACTTCTTGGTAATTACCTAGACCGTAAGTCTTAATGACTTTAGTTCCGAGCATTTACCCAGACTTCCCCCGTGTTCACAGGAATGTAACGGTGAGCAGATAACGTCCATTTACCATCCACTCGTGTCGTAAGGTCCTCTGCAATCTGTTACTCCGTGAAGCAGCAAGTTGTTGCCGTGGAGACGGATCGCTTTGAAGCTGCAGGACGCGTCGCTGGGCGCCCTCTTTGCGCCCTAATGAATCGTAAGGGTCGCCCGGGGATGTCGAGATAACAAGCGGCCGATAGGCGCTCCCGCCCGCCACAAAAACGGAACGCTTTTTGCCGGCGGGGAGCTGACTTGACTACCTGCGACGAAACCAAGACATCAGCAGCTGTTCCGCCATAAACTGCCTCCTCTGCGACAGCGGTGGTCTCCAAGTGTTATTTGCGGATAGTTTTTTTGTTTTTTGTTGATAAGATACACTTCAGAGATAGTGTAGCTAATAAAAGATAGCATATTTTCTGTCTCACTTTAGATTACATTAAGTTCCATTCGATTCCACGTGAGTACTGTCTCTGGAATATGGAACAATACTTACAACAAACCAAAGAACTTCTGATCTGGTTAATTAGTCAACACCATAAGTATAATTAATTTATAAACTACCAATATAAAATATCCCATGTTAGTTACTTTATACGGCAATTTTACGGAGACTGTTACTAAATTGCTAACAGTTTCAACAAAAAGAATTATACAGCGTTTTAGCTATTGTGAATAACTTTGTCGTCTCTCTCTTCCATACTCCAAAAACATACAATGTTTTCTCAGTCGTCCATGGTTGTCAAATTCCAAGGAGAATATTCTTTCACTGGGTAGAATGGGTTCTGAAGTAAGTTCTTCCAGTGAGTAAAATGGGTTCAGTCTGGATTGAAAGCTGTACGTTTTACGTAGATAATATTTCGTTTTCTGTAGTAATATATTGATTAAAGAAGCCCAGTTAATGTTATCCCTTATTGTATAATTGACAATGACTTGTAATACTTGTGGATATGTGAACGAAGATTTTCCAGCGTATTACTGACATGTAATCTTCACGGGTTCTCCACCGGATAGTGTTTTGTGGCGTGTTCTGCCGCTATCGTCAGGTCTGGTTTTACTACTGTGACAGCCAGAGCTGTCGTAAGGGGGCACCCATAAATTACGTGAGGTGTTTTTCCGGATTTCCGGACTCTCCCCCCCCCCCCTCTGGTGAGCTATGATTCGTGAGAGCCCCCCCCCCCCTAGAAATCACCCTCGCAACTTTTTGAGACCTTTTTTTCTTTTTTTTAGGTCTCACCATTCCACTCCCCCTTCTCACCCCTACTTTTCGACGAAATACCCCCCTACAATCGACTTTCGCATCATTTAGAGAGCTTCCAAAAATTTCCAAAACCTCACGTGAGAATTCCGTTAATCCCTCTCCCCCTTGGTGAGATTTCGCTGGACCCCCTCCTCCCCATTTCACCTCACGTAATTTATGGACGCCCCCTAACACCAGATCTGAAGATAGTGGCAGAGAGTTCGTTTTTCTACAACACTACCCGGCGAAGAACCCGAGAAGATTACATGTCAATAGTTGTGGCTGTTATAATTTATTCCTAGTATTGCTGTAATACTAAGACTGAAGTATTCCCTACTAGAAAAGACAGTAGTGAGCATACATATTGTGCTGGCATTGTAAATACACCTCGATTTCTAAACATACTTCTATACAAAGTCTATAAGCTTAACACGCATGTTTTTCTGACTTAAATAACTTTGAGCAGTTTCCCAGGAAAAAGATACCAAAAGTTAGCAGGAAGGGAATAATACTAACTATTCTAGCTATTATCCTCAAACAAATAGGTTACAGAACTACGTCTTTTAAGAAGTTGCTGGATATATCGGTTCGTGTTCAAAAGAATTTCGTGAAATTACTTTCACTCATTGCCTTTCCTTCAAACATCTCAGTATACCTGTCCTCTCATTTATTTTTTTGTTACAAACAGAAGTAACAGTATTTTTTCTATGTTATTTTCACTGAACCACATTCAAAACTTTCACTTCGCTATCAGATGGACTAAAGTTACTGGAATGATAAACATCCTAACAGCCCATGCCCTTCTTGCTGTCAGAACTGACAGTTAAATTTCTCTACGCAAAAATATGTAACTTAAGTTTTGATCCATCTTGAGTTTTGTGTCTCATGGACAGCATTACCTAATAGAAGATTTATTATCAAGGAATGAGAATCAGCTGAGCCATGGCCAGACATACCGATATTCTAGGTTTTCTGTATTAAATATACATAGCTGTATACGAGGTAAATAAAACAAATAAGTTGTGTTAAATCAGTATTCACTTCGTCTTTGATCTAACTCTCTGTTACTGTATCTTCAGATCATAAAAAAATATTGAAGCTTTCTTGGCGCTGAGAATTGATATAATACAGTATTACGTGATAACTAGCCGAATGTACAAAGTGTTTACACACAATATTTCAGCTACCAGAATCTCCATCGCCATCTTCTATTTAACATATTGATTGAGGAAATATCGTGGAATCATGTTCATTCGGCTATTACCCGCTTTCTCTGCCACCAACACTTGCTTCGAAACATTTCCTCCTATTTGATGAACCGATGAACTCATTCAAGAATGCTGGAAACGTAACTAATATTTGGTAAACTTACCTGGTGATATACAATTAACGTTTGAAAAGCGAGTTTCATAGACTCAAAACAAAATAATAATGAAACTAAGAACCAGAAACCATTCAGACCGTGTAAGTGGCCTAACCATGTACAGCAAACGTTGAGGTTATCAAGACAGCTCGTGTCAGTGCGTCTGAAAGTGGAGACACTATCCTATATCACATCTAACGCATCTGAGGTAATACAGCAAAATACTATGAAACTCAGTTCCTTAGTAATAACATGGTACATGATACGACGAGGAACAGTTCTTGCCAAGGAAATTTAACTGATGTCTAGATTCAGAGGAAGAAAAGCAGAATTTAAATTTCTGCCGTCTCTGGCAAATGCAGTCTTTACCACTTTTCATTTGTATAAGATTGTGGTAATTATAAAATACTAGTAGGTAGCACCCCGTGAGAGGGACAGGTGAAAAACCTGTTGTCATGCTGTACCTACTCCACATGTCGGCTATTCCTTTACCCTATTTCGAACGAGGCTACGATCAACTACATTGAAAGAAAAGATATTAATGATGGAATATTTCTGTTTCTTAGTTCTAGTTCAGATCTGCACCCAGGCGAAGCGCATCAAACGAAAAAGATGTCAATCCACAGAAAATGACAAAAATTAAGTAGGCAGATGGAGATTAGGTAGATAAAAATGGTAACGAACATCGCATCTGTCGAACAAATATACAAAACGCTGAAAGAAATCTCGTTTAAATGTGTGTAAAAGAGTTGTCCGAAACAAAAGTATGCTTCTACAGTAAGCTATCTGCCCATGGGAAACAAAAATTGTAGATGACAAATAAAAAAGGCTATAGCAAAGAAAACGATCAATAAGTTGCTCAAGTCTATAACGAACAATATTAATTAAATTACAGTAATGTTCTACGACTGTTAGAAGAGCTTCCGTTTTATCAATATTAATTTTTTTTAGCCGGCTTCGGTAGCGTAGGGGCTAGAGCACTGGCCCCGCGTGCCGAAGGTCGCCGGTTCGAGTCCGGCCGAGGGCGTGGGTGTTTAGTGTTGTTTGTGAATGTTGTGGTCGTCCTGTGGTGTCTGTACTTAGAAGCTACAACCCACTAGAGAAATTGATCAGTGGAAGAATCATAATATCACATTGAGCTGGCTTATGGCCTACGTTGCCGAATAATATAAATAAACCTTTTATTTTAGGTTTGGCACGGGGTCGTCAGAGAAAGGGGGATTATGACTGGAAGCAAGGAAGGAGAATGAATCTGTTCATGGCCTTCTGAAAGAATCATCCTGGCATTCGCCTGGAGTGATTTCTGGAAACCATGGAAAACCGAAATCTGGATGGCTATGTGGGATTCTAAACCGCGTCCTCTGGAATACTAGTCTTGGACGATACCATTCACCCAGTCTACTCCGTAAGAAGCTTGTGTGATCGTAATGACCTTATGTCATTATATTTATTGGTTGCACATTCCGCCCCTTTCGTAGCCTGCCTTAACCTAATCCGGTAATCCAACCTGGTATAGGTGACCTACAGTTTAACATGGAATCTGTCCCACGGAAGCGTTCTGGCATACTTACAATTACACAGCAAGCTGTGTCACAGTTGGAAGTTTGTTTAGGGCCATTTGAAAATCCCAGTCGAAACCTGGATTACAATCGGGAACCTTTCGTTTCCAGTCAGACGTCTTAACCGCTGACCCACCAGACCGCTCTACTTTAAGGGAGCGTCCATAAATTACGTAGCTCGAACTAGGTGGGGGGGGGGGGGAGTTGGCTAAAAAGCTACGTTGGGCTACGTGAGAGGGGGGGATGTTCCGAGTCAGGCCACGTAGATTTTCATTCATATTATTTGCCACAGTTAAAATGAGGTACAGAACACTCAACAGTAAGTAAATATTTCCGTCATTTAATTATCTCTGTACGTAATTTACGATAGTCTGACAGGAGAAAACAGTACAAAATATGTTCTGGAATCATTAGGGGAAAAGATACGTGCTACGTAGGGGGAGTGGGGGGTGTTTGGGGGTAGAGACAAAAGCCACGTCAGTCTACGTGGGGGTAGGGCGTTTCACAAGAGGCCAAAATGGAGCTACGTGGTTTATGGACGATCCCTAATCGGTATATGCTACTAGACAAACTCGCGCATTTTAATTATAAATCTGCCAGTATGTGTGGCGAAACTGAGAAAGGGCGAATTGCGTGATGGGGAAGTCGCAGCAGGCAACCAGCTCTGATCCGATTGACGAATGCCTTGCCGAGATGCGGGCCATTATTAACAGGAAGCCTGGGACGGCGTCAGGAGGGCCGGCGCTGCCTCTGATCTCTGACCACGACACGGACTCTGACCAGAGCCCTGCCTTATCATCAGGAAGCACAGTGATGAGCCCAGACCTTGAGGCTGGCGAACGAGATGACACTACTGACTAGATAGTAAGCCCCTTACACAGAAGAGTAGCCTTAGTGTTCCACAACTTGGTTCCTGACAGAGAACTGTGAAGAAGGATACGATAGTCCTTTGCTATCATCCATTTAAACGAATCTTCGAGTAATAACTTGCAGCGATAGTGTGAGATAATAATCATTGGGCTAGTGAATCATGAAATGCGTTGTGTAAATAATACATAAAAATAATATGGTGCAACGGCTTAGCATAAGAGTATTAGATAGTTAAGTTGGATGATCTGCAAGACGAATAGCTACGCAATGATTATCGCTGACTGTATCTAAGAGACTATGTACTAGTTGTTTTACAAAAATGTAGACTTGCAGATAGTTGATTAAATACTTAAAGTTTGTATAAATTTTAATGATAAGTGTGAAATAAATGTTTAGTAGTGGAAGAAACGTGAGAAGATTTATTTAATGTGAAATGGATTTTGTTTTTCAAGATAACGGTTTGCTTTAAACAGCAGTGACGCAGCCATTGTTTTTCATTATGGTTTTAATCTAGAATGCTCAACGGGCTATATTAAACTAAAAAGGGAAGTATTTACCTCGCAATGGTAAAACTGTAGTGTATCTCATTTGTTTAGTGTCTACAAAGCCCATAATTCCTGCTTAAAGTGTAGCGAAAAAGTTGAACAAGTTAATATTTATACAAGGTGATTCAAAACAACTTCAGAAATGCTTGGTTGTTATCTGAAAGTGATATATTAGCATAGCTGCGGGGTGTGAAAAATAGTTCTGACTGTTTTTGATGTCCTAATAGTTCCGCAAATCAAATTCTATCACTTGCCCAAAACCTTCAGAGATATCCCGGTTAACGAAGGCATTTTTATGGGGTATACACAAGATCAAGTAGATGCTACGGACTGCTCCTAGATTTTTCTGTGAAAATTCCTGAAAGTAACGGTGGGTGGCTAACATGACAAAGAAGCTGGTTTAGGATTCATTGCAAGATAGCGGGCGGGGTATTAAACAGCTGGGAGAGAGTGATGAGGGGATATAACAGAAAAGTGAGGAATTGGTATACAAAAGCTTCGTGAGACCTTTGCTTGAATACCGTTGGGTAGCATGAAATCCGCAGTATGGGTATCAAATATACAAGTTGGAGGAGGTGCAAAGCATGGCAGCTAGAGTTGTTTGTTGTAATTACTGTGAAAAGCAATCTGTGACTGGTATGCTAAAGGGGCTGGATTGGAAGACAGCTGCCGTGGTAAGAGACAGCTGGGACTGTATAGGGGATGTTTTGACGACTAAACCCGAATGGATATTAGAAGCAATCAGGAAAAGACGACCATAACTATAAACTAACAATTACTTGCAGCAATAAGGAACTGGTAATATTTTAAGTATCAAAGGAGTGCTCAGTCAGTTATGTGAAAGAAATTAAATAGAAAATGTGTGTAATGCAAACATAGGTGCTTAGAGAAATTTCCACGTTGCAATAGATGAGTGTGTCCCTAAATTTCACTCTGCAACCTCCTCTTCCTATCGCAGACCACTGGTGTTTGTGTATGGTAGTAACTTGGAGTTTATCATCAAGCACAACGTTGGCCGAATGTCGGTAGCTGTGGGGATGTTGGAGAAATTGTGGTTAAAAATAGTCGATTTGGGACATTTTCCTATTTCGACCAAAGACATGTGTGTCCGTATATTTCAGTTTGCTGCCACAACCACTTAGCGCAAATCACAGGTGTTTGTATGTGATGGTGGCATCGAGTCTCCCATCGTGCACTATGGTAGTTACATGGCGATAGCTAAGGGGATGTAGGATATGTGGTGATTGAGAGTGGTCGACCTAGAGCATTTTCCTATTTCTACCAGAGACGTTTATGAACCTATATTTCACCTTGCAGCCAGAATTACCATGCGCAGACCACTGGTGTTTGTGTGTGGTAGTAGCATGGGGTCTTCCATCGTGCTACTATATTTCACTCTGCAGCTAAAACTGCCTAGCGCAGTTCACTGGTGTTTATGTGGTGTAGTAGCCTCGAGTCTCCCAATGTGCACCGAGGTACCATGTCGGTAGCTGTGTGGCGTGCTGGAAATGGTGGTCGAAAATGGTCGACGAAGGGCATTTTCGTATTTAGACGAAAGACGTGTGTGTCCCTATATTTCACTTTGCAAGCCACGACTACCTAGCGCAGACCACTGGTGTTTGTGTGTGGCAGTAGCCTCAAGTTTGCCATCGTGCACTGTGGTGGTTGCATATCGGTAGATATCAATCAAAATTCTTTAAAAATACGAACGAAGTCGTAGGCACTAGCTAGTTAGTAATTATTATAAACATCAGAAATGCTTGGTTGTGCGGGACAGCAACTGTTCTCTGTAGGTGATATGTCAGCATAGCTGTGGGGTGTCAAAATTAGTTCCCACTGTTTTTAATGTCCTAACAGTTATGCAAATCAAAACTCTGTCACTTGCTGCCCAAATCCTTCAGGGGTGAACGCCGTTGTCATCCTTTGCACTTTCGTCATATTTTCTTAATGTAGAGTATATGGAGGTCCTATACAGTTTAATGTTTGTTATAAAATTCCATTTACTTTAAGGGTTTCCCGCTGCGTCAAAGTTGTTGCTGCTGCCAACGTTTCGGCACCCAACGTGAGAACTGCTCAGGTTATTTCGAGCTGATGTGTCCGCTGCTAACGGCTGGTTACACTGGGCGAACTACTTCGATTTCCCGCCAGCGAGTGTGTTGCATTCCCGGCAGCGAGTGTCCCAGAGATGGTGTTGTTGAGATTTACCCTCTGTGGCAGAGCAAACACAAATCAGCTTCTTTATCCTATTACGCTGGTGTTGGGCCGTGTTTGTCTACGAGGGTACACTTCCACATTTGACTTAAGCCGCCTTTGTTGAAGTTTTTGTAGTGTTTGAAAATAGTCTGCAATTGAACTCTATGCTCTTCTTCTACACGGAGCTGGGCCATTGCTGATTTGCTGGAGTCTTGCGTGTTCTTTCACTTTGACGTAGACTGCTGGGGACAACTCAACAACAAAGATTGTCCAGAAAGTAGCATGTTTAGCAGATTTGCTGGAAATAAAACTAACTATCATTCAAAAGAGAATGTAGCGACGTACCAACGTAACGACTCACCAAATCAAATATCATTCATAAAACCATAGACATTAATTCTATATCCATTTTACATTTAATTTGGGGATTTATATAATGTTTTGTAGTTTATTATTATTATTATTATTATTATTGTCTTTTGTCAAGTGTTTTCGAATAATGTACAACATTTTACCTAGTTCATTCTGGATCCTAACTTATTTATTTTCATGTTTTGACGCATTTACCTTATATTTCTTGAAGGTTTGACACTACAGAAGTAGCTAAAATCGAAAGCTTAGAAATGTGGAACAATACAAAAACTTACCATCGAGTCGTATGCTATATCGCAGTAAGATCAACAATAACATATCACATTCGCAGAAAAAAGGTTAAATGATTGGGAAGTAATAATCGCTACCAAAAAAATATTATTCTTAGGAAACATCTTCATGAATAGAAAACAACAGTGAAAGAAGTAAACATATTTTCCATTCGTAACGTAACAGGACGAAACATCCGGTTTGAACTAGTGTGCTGACTTTCCGCTGATCACCGAGAAGGTGAGCCACAGCGACTGCAGTGGAGCGTGTCTGACGTCAGAGGGACTGCCCGTGGCCGTCCCAGCCTCTGCGAATCACTCTTCTGGGAAGTCAGTGCAGTCAGAGATCCCGCTACAACCAGGTATACCTACACACGGCGTTAGTACTGCTGACATTATTTTAAAACAACACAGAGATATACTTGAGTATAAGGTTATAACATACACCTTTCGGCGTATCCCTGACTTCAGAGTTCTTTTACATAAACTATTAATTTTTACCCTCTCTTTCTCAATTAAACAACATTCAATTTTTCTCTCTTGGCATTTATCAACGACTACTAATATTATTATAACATTAGTGTAAGCCCGTGACTTTTTTGCGTATCGTCACGGCCTAGAATAGTTCCAGTTTTTACGATGAAAGATTATGACAGGTTGATCTGATGTGGCCAAATATAAGCTTGACATGTGTTTCACCCTTAGGATGAATCAAATCTCTTGAACTTGAAGAACTCAGAAGCATTAATAGAGGTAGGTATTAAACACGGACAGGAACGATCGCGCTATCATGTAAAGGTCATACACTCGAACTTCCTTAAATACGAACTTGACTTGTATTTGACTCTTAAAGTTTGCAAATTTTTTTTTTTTTTAAATCGTCTTTGCTTCGAAAGAATCACTTTGTTTGTTATTGAGACTGGCCAAACACTCATAATGTAAACATTGGTCATAGTATCTGTGTAGACCAGAGAACTTAATACACATTCCATATTATGAAACAGTTGAGCAACTGCGCAGAAATAAGTAGCCAGAAAAGTTGATTTGGTGACACATTTGGTCTGATATCCACTTAATATAACCTAGTAACTCGCATACAACGAACATGAATAAAGACCATTAACGAAAGTGGTCAGTAAAATACCTAAAAAGCATATAAACCGCAATGCATAAACTTTCGTCAAGCAACAGCATAAGTTTTTAATTAAACTGAAATTTAGCAACGGCCGGACTAACAATTGGCATTCATGATTACAGCGGAGACCTCGAGTAATTTAATTTTTTTTATGGTACTTTCATTAGTGATATGCTACTGAAAAGCAGTTCAACGACTTTTCAGCACTAAAGATTACCGATATTTTTTTTACTATGAATTTCTACGAAAATCAAACTTAATGAATATATCATGGCAATTAATTTTGTAGCAGTTGCTTAGCTATTAAATTGTGGACATTACCTCAAATTTTTGTCGTTGTTAATTTGCGAGCTACGGTTGGCGCACGACGTCACCATTCTCCATTCAATAGCTATCGATGTGTGTGAGGGAGTGAGCTTAGGAAATTATATAATAGATTGTCTTTTAACTTATATTTTCCTTAACATCTTTCGTCATCTTTTTATACTAAGATGTATTTCCTCGTTCGTCATTCCGGTTATAATTCCTTTTCATCCTTCTTCTCACCTGAAATTAACTTTTATACTGTACCTGGAATTATTTTACGATTTCTCATTTTAAATAAAATCAATAATAGTATAAAATCGTTCTTGAATTCTTCCTGTATGAGTCCACACTGTACAAAATTTTACACAGCAGGGACAAATAAGATTTCACAATTTCAATAATATTCATATTCTCTTTGGCCGCCAGCCGTACAAATTATTCATAATAAATTATTCTTTTATAGCTCTGCAACTCCGTACTGGCATCATTTCCAGTTTCAGATCCACCAGATCTACTCAATCACTTCCATTCAATCCATCCATTTTCGTTCTTTTCTTTAATCTACCTAATCTCCATGACCAGTCCACAATTTATTTCTTTGCTGTCAAAGATTCTTAGCAAAAAACTTCTCATTAATATCTTATAACATAACTTTATATTCGTAACACACAAAACAAATATTATTCAATCTCATTTCCTAAAATTTTATAAATTAACGGGACGTATGACTGTTATAACGTCTATCTTTAGAGTCATTGCGCATTCGTTTAGTAATCTGTCTTCTATATAGGGAGATCGTATCTGTCCCTGTTGAATATTTTTAAGTTCCTTCAAACTGGACAGAAATTCTTCAGTGTTTACGGAGCGAACCCTTAAAGTCACATACAGGTCTATTTCGTATTACAGCCATATCATGTCTCGTGATCATGACCTTTCACCCTACAAACTCATTATTTTGTCCCGAAAAACTAATTTTTTTGTTCCTTTTAAAGTCCGTACAGTGTATTTTTGGCTTAAATTTACCTTTAAGAGGTACGACAATGATCAAAATCGTACGAGTTAGGCTGTCATGACCTGTCACTCCAAAAACTCAGACCTTGGGAAAAGTAGATTTTTACCAACCTGAATCTCTTTGCCAACTGAGAACTATTCTATAACTGAGAGTGGTGGTTGCTAACGTTCTGGCCTCGCATTCGGCGGAACGTGGGTTCGAATTCCCGTCTGGCCCAGATTTGGGATTTCCATGGTTTCCGCCGCTCCAAAAAAAAAAAAAAATTCAAGATCTGTGACCATACATAAAACAGGTCCACCGGTCTAAATCTAGTTTTACAATCGCTGACCTAAATAGATACAGGAAAAAAATTGGTCTGGAGTTAGTGTATTCGTTGGCAAAAGTTCAATTTCGATTGCATAAGTGGAGTACTGTCCAGATCCCATTGCAGTATCGCTTGGTTGCTTGTACTCGCGTAAACACTCTATTCGTAGGAAAAAACATTCCTTAATCCACATGCGTATGGAACACATGCGAGGTAGTTTCTCTATTTTCCTTTGTAAATGAAATTATACAATACTGAATAATAATTTTGAATTTATCAGAAACGTCATTTAATTCATAACCTATTAATACCGACATTTCAGAGTTGTTCTGTTGTATTTTTTCATAGTCGCCCTCCGAATACAACAGTTTTGTAACACTGAAAGAAGGAGTGCAATTGGTGGACAATCAGTGTTTCGGCAGTGTTTATGCTTTATATAAGTCAGTGACATCACACACCATTAATAGATACTAAACAGCCAAAACAACAGAAATCTGAAACAAGATTAGAGGTATCCAGTTTGTTAAGGTTATAAATGTCAGCTACTGAATTACATTTCTTGTCTCACAGGGTTGATTTTTCCTATTTCAGCTTGAAAACTGATGTAAGAGATCTGGTGGCTCTGTGGTTAAGGCGTCTGACTGGAGATCGAAAGATCCGCGGTTCAAATACCATCTCGGCGGGGATTTTCAAAAGCTTGCTGTGAAAAGTACGCCAGAACGCTTCCGTGGTTCGGATTCCACGTTAAACTATAGGTCCCAATTCCCTGGAAAGATTACCGGGTTAGATTAGTTAGACATGACAAGAGGCGCATTGTGCGACAAATCGAAAACCCTGTTACCTGGCGGCCGAACAATTCTCCACTATCACCTGGTCACAATGCCGTATGATATGATTTCACAGCCGATATTTAAATAATTGTATTCCGCGTGCAAAGACTACCTTTTCGCAGATCTAGGAAATTGGGATAATTTGTTATGCATTATTTCGATTTTTAGCTGTATTGTAACTTTTCTGGTTGGGGAAAAAATCTTTTAAGAGAGTCTATAGTATATTTTACCGACGGGTGATAATTCACAGATGATTGTGTAGGCTTCTGAGTTCGTTTTCCATGTTATCTTGGCTGTCCGGAAAACCAAGATAACAATAATTCACAGTTGTTACAAATTTCAATACAAACCATCCGATCCGATGTCTTATAAAATTTCTTTGATTTCAAAATGTAGTTAGATATGTAGTTATTGTGATATTCGTAACAAACAAAAAAACCCAGCTTCTAGGGGCTAGTAAAGTAATACTGTGTTTATAATTTTAAAAATTTTAATAGACTGCAAAGTTGGTAGTATACCAGAGTTATTGAAATTTACAAACGTTGTACTGAGATCTAGTTTCATGAGAATATTACTTTCTGAGCCTTCAAACCTCAGGTACCGGTCTTTTCTTGTTTGGTGACCAACTTTCCTTCAATATCTTTTTTTTATAATTTTTTTCATGTGGTGCTAATATTGAAATCATTAGCAGGGAGGGGTAATGATATTTTTTCTGATTCTATTTAGACATAGTACCTGGTGGTGGTCAGAGCGAAATCACCTTACTTCTACACACAGACCAAACAGGTTTCATAAACGTTTTTGGTTTTGGTTTAACGACGCAGGTATTAATTCCACCGAACGACCATACTAGCGAAGGTCGGTGACCAGAGGCAAAAATACCCACAGAGAAATAACGGGACCCGAGACTCAATTTATAGCGATAGCGTGTAACTGTTGAACCAGCTGCCATCTCTGCGTGTCTCGACACTAGCAGACTGTTGAAACAGGGAGAGTAGGAACTGCGACTGGGAGACACTTAAGTATGTGATCAATAACGTTTATTGAAATCGATTATATCTGACGGGCAAGGTTCTCCAACTCGTAAAATAGGAAATTACACACTCAGTTCAGAGGATTCCAAAAGGTAAATTAGTGTTATTGGTGCTGTCAGTGAAAGAGTTTTGGACAGTTTTCCTACTTTAATACGAATGTAATACTACTTTAATCGTATGTGCAGCTTATACTATCATTCATTTTTACAAGCTTTATATTAGCGTGACCTATATGTTTGTATGTATGAATGTAACGGAATTTTTCAATCCAATTTTAACCCACTTCCAGATGTTAGAGGTGTTTGAAATTTTGCACACATATTCAGGACTAATGACAATACAATAGTTTCATATCTATCTCCTGCAAATCCTGTTACTTTGACCTGCCACATTTGTGCGGCGACAGTTAAGCCTGTCAGAAACGCTTCTTTCCACTAATTCGAGGCGAGCTCAAGTCCGTCCTTTTGCAAAGCCTTTGACTACTGCTGCAAGACTTCAATAGCAATTAAACACTTCAGTTCGTATTCATTATGCTCTTATATGTATGTATCTGTGTCTGTAAAAATGTAGGTATGAATGTAATGGAATCTTTGAATTCAATTTTCACTAATTTCTAGACGTCCGAATTGTTCGAAATTTTGCACAGTTATTAGGAACCGATGACAATACAATAATTTCATATGTATATTCTGAAATTACTTTTACCTTGACAGAAAAACAGAAAATTGTTTACCTTCCTCTTTTGTGAGGCGACAGTTGAGGCTGTCAAAAGCGTATGCATCCACTGATTCGCGATGAGCTGAAGTCCGATCTTTTCTAAGCCCCCATAAGGGTTTTGACTCTGGGGAAAAGTGATTGCAAGAAGTCCATAGCAGTTAATCCTTCAGCTCGTATTCATTTAATACTTTTAAGTCTGCTTCTTGCCAAGTCACACCGACACGGCAAAACCAGTTACGTTTTACTAAAAGTGAACTATTTATTTTATATAAATACATTCTATAAACACAAAAACACTTCCGATTGTTAAAGAATAAACTATACTATAGATGTGTTTTTAACTTGTATTTTTGTAAAGACACACACTTTACTCAGTACAGTTATAGCAGCATCATTGCTTTTTAACACGATTTTATGTGGTATATAAACAAAATTATAGTTTTAAAAACCTGAAAAATGTTTTCGAAGCAAATTGAATTAAAAAGTTAAAAATAAAATTACAGTTTTAAAAAACTGAAAAAACACGCTTTATTAGCAGTGCGAAGTAAAAAGTTAAAAATAAAATTATGGTTTATAAAAACCAAGATACAAGCTTTTGTAGCAATGTGAACTAAAAGATTAAATATAATCTTTACCTATACAAATTTTTTTCAACAGCACTAGTATGTTCCACAATTCACTATAATTTTTTGACTAAGCCTAAATTAAGTATAAAGTTTCTGAATAAAAAATTAACTTTAATGTAAAAAAAGAGTGCTCTCTATATATTCAAGATTATTTATACATTTACGAACAGCAGGCGATATCTAGCACCCCACGATATTTTACATTAAAGTTAATTTTTTAATCAGAAACATTATACTTATTTTAAGCTTATTCAAATAATTATACTGTATTGTGGAACATATTAGCACTGCTGGAAAAAAAAATTGTATAGGTAAAGATTATTTTTAATCTTTTAGTTCACATTGCTACAAAAGCGCGTATCTTAGTTTTTTTAAACTATCAGGTTATTTACTTGAAATTGTAAAATATATAAATAAACCACACTTGTGTTAATAACTCTTCCTCATTTATAAACGATACAAACTTTTTTTTCAAGCTATGTTAGATGATTCTTATCTGCAGAATATGTTGTGTGATGGTCTCTGTTTCTCTTTCATGTTTCTAAATCCCTTCTAGTCCAGTCAAATAGTGTTTTTACCAGGAAAGTTTTGCGGTAATTTTGATTTGTTCCATTCTATATGTTTTTTGGCGTGCTGAATCCGAATCTGAGGTTTTCTAACAAAATTTCATGACGCAACATTGAAAAAAATGAAAAAAAATGTCTAAAAATCTCATTTTTTGCTTATAATTCTAAATAACATTTTGTAAATAACCTTTATGTTCAAAATGAAAGTACATGCAATTTCCAACAAATTTCACCATTAATTTTTTTTTTTTTTTTTTTTTTTTTTCTCGGAAGAAGCGTTCGGGCTCAAGTGCTAGTTGAAAACTGGCGTATTTTGCTTATTTCCGCAAAAATTCACTTATTTCACACGAAAACTCAAATTTATTATTAAAAAGGCTGTCAATATTAGAGAATTTCTCACAGTTCTCTGTGCATATCTTACTTAGATCATATATTACGTAAAGGTACAGGTCATTTTTCAAAAATTATATAATGTTAAAATTTTTAAGGGCATTCGAAATTATTCAAATTCAAATAATATTTTTTTTTTAAATTCCAACAAAATTCTTTAAAAATTTGTATTTGTTTTAATAATAATTATATTACATACAATGATGAACTTTGTATAAACCTTTGGCTTTTAGAAGGTAGTGGTTGAGGTTCTTTGAAGGCGGATGGTATTGGCATAGGTTCCGGTATTTGTTTTGACAACGTCGTGGCTTGTTCATCTAGGAAATGAAAGAGGTGCTGAGAAAACATTAACTTGTCACCATATCTCAAGGAGAGATGAACGATTACGAAATATACTGTGAGATTAGACATACATTTTGCATCGTGTAAGTGTCCTTCTTCAGTTTGTTCTCAGTTTCTTCATCGTCCATGTCAGTGCTGACATCCGGAGGCTCGACGCTTTCATAAAGACCTTCGCATGAACGCAGATCAGGGAACAATTTAGGTTCTGCCTTTCTGCATCCACAATTTCGTTGGCAGCCTTTTTTACATTAACAAGAAATGTAACGGAGTATTGAGTCTGGTGCAGGGTCTTAAGTGGTATGAACTTGTACCAGACTTTGATTTTCCAATCCCATTCGTTCGGGTCTGCTCATCGAGTTTGGTTCGACCGGATAACCACTGCTGCACCTGAAAGTAAACTCTTAGTGAACGTTGTAGTGCAGCAGCTTCAGAGAGAGGTAAAGTTTATTTTGCTCTTATATGATGATGAGCGTATTGCCTGAATCTTTAATCGTTCAGGCTAGCTTCTGATCCTTTCCAAAACAAAGCTATGAGAAACATGTTTCCTGCTTAGGCAATGTCGTCCTGATGTGCATGAGGGTCTTTGAAAGCATCAATAACTCGTAGCAAGTCATTGTTCTTCTGCAGGACCTTTAGAAACTTCAATTTACCCTGACTGAAAAAAAGCAGAAGTGGTGTCACAATCACTCATCGCGTGCAGCAACAATATATGGTCTGATATGTTTTTGTCAGTAAGATGAGGATTGTAAATGGCCTGAGATTCCATTCCTTTTCCTGGCTTCATAAATAAGATATTCTTTACGTTATGCCTTCACAGGCCAATCGAAATCACAAAAAGATCGATATCTTCCCCAATCACTGTCACAGATTCATTCGAAGAGATCAACTTTAGAACTGTTATGATAATCAGGATATTAGCATCCTCCACTGATTGTTGTGAATCAATTTTTGACTCCTCAAATTTTTCTATTATTATATTTATCAACCGGCTTATGTTTTTGGAGTTTGCAAGGAAACACTGCTGTGAGACAGTGGGGATCATCGATTCACTAAATGGTATCGCAGCGCTTTGTTTTATTTGCGCTCTTTTCAATCTTTCTATGCGGTTGGTACTTTCAAGAGCTTCGTTAGCGTACCCATCGAAAATGACAATGGCATTTGGTTTAAAGTGTGAGTATGACATAACTGCTGCAAATTTCTGCATATGTTTGGCCATGTTGCCATTTGACCAGATGTAACAAAAACCCTCAGTCAGTAACATATTTTGTATTACTGAAGACCGACTGTTCAGTTTGCACAAAACCCTGTATAAACTCGATTTTGTTCCTTTCCTTATTCCATGCTCTTCAAAAAGAGAGGGTAGGGGCTAAGATGATAACGCAGAAACTCTCTCTGCTCTTCATCTGAATGTTTCACGATGGTCATTCGTTGAAAAAGTCTGATTGGATTAATAACTACAGCCCTGTCTTCTATCTGAATAGAGATATTCATGATTGTAAGAGGCTGCAGTCTTTCGATTCGTTTGAACTTTACAGCGCGAAAATCGCCACCAGCAATGCGATGTATACCTTCCATGCCCATCTCAGGGCGATGGCAGCAATCCCGGGTTCGGAAGATTCCTAGATACTCCGCTAGTGGAGAGAGGCAGGTGACTGAGAGTAGTAGTGAAACGGTTAGCGTTCTGGCCTCGCATTCGGGAGGACGGCGGTTCAAATCCCCGTTCGGGCATCCAGATTTGGGTTTTCCATGGTTTCCCAGATCACTCCAGGTGAATGCCGAGATGCTTCCTTCAAAAAGACATTGGCAGGATTCCTTCCCATTCCTTCCCCCCATCCTTTACCGTCTCTAAAGACCTCGATGTTAAGAGACGTTAAGCAGTAAAAAAAAAAAAAAAAAAAAAGAGGCAAATGAATGGGAAAGACCCCTCGTGAGCCTATCTCAGCTGCCTGCGCACGTTCCTGCTCATCAGTGCTTCCTCATTTACAGGATTAAATAATAATGAATGAATTGTTCTGTAATAACTTATAAAGTATAAAGGTGTCGTATATTAGGTAAGAAGATCAAGATATTGAATAATTGAATAGATATAATAGTAGAATAAGTGTTTAAAGCCGCACAATTAGACATCGGACTTGAACCCGTAAACTTCGACCTTCCTTGTATTTTTTTTTTTTTTTTTTTTTTTTTTTTTCTGAGAAAAGCAAAAAACGCCAATTTTTAACTAGCGCTTGAGCCCGAACGCTTCATCCGAGAAAAAAATTTTAATGGTGAAATTTGTAGGAAATTTTATGTACTTTCAGTTTGAATAGGGAGGTTACTTACGAAAAGTTGATAGGTTTAGAATTATACGCAAAAGACCGCCAAAAAATTAGATTTTTTGCCAATTTTTGCAATTTTTTCAATGTTCCGTCCCGAAGTTTTGCTTTCAAACCTCAGATTCGGATTCATCATCCCAAAAAACATATAAGATGGAAGAAATCTAAACTGTCCCAAAACTTTCTAGCTGATGGCCCTTTTGAGCACCTACTGACTGGACTAATTCACACTTAACAGAAATTATTAAAATTTTGCAGGTTAAATCTTAACGTAAGATACAGGTAAGTTCATATTTCAGGCAGATGTCATGCTATCATGATTTTATTCAATGAGCGGTCTGTTGGATCATTGGTTAAAGTGTCTGACTGAGGATCGAAAGATCCCCGGTTCGAATCCCTGTTTCGACGGGGATTTTCGTAGGGCTTTAACCCGACCTTCACCTTTGACACAGCTTGCTGTGCAATGTGAAATGCGATAGAATGCTTCCGTAGTTCAGATTACACGTTAAACTGTAAATCACTTGTACCCGGTAAGACTGCCGGGTGCGGAATGCGCAGCCTATAGAAACCCTGTCACCAGGTCATTACGACCACATGGAATTATCATTATCTTCACAATAAAAATCATTTTATGTTCTTAAATCTATTTTTGTCATTTTTAGACTCTGTTCAACACATTTTTGTGTTCAATTGTCTTAGGAAGGTCCAACAATGATCAAACTTATTAAATAGATCAAATCAGGAAATGCGATCATGAACCGTGACCATAAAAACTAATTTCTTTGTCCCTAAAAAAAACTCCAACTAGTTTACTGCAAAAGTATTTAGTGGATCTGCTAAGTGTAAAATTGTGTTTATTTCATGCTTAATCCTTCAAAAACCGGCGAAAGGTGGTGATCTTCCTTTTGAAATCGAAATGGAAGCAGTTACCTATCATGTTGGTATTTGACAAGTCCCAAAGCAAGATGCTGTACAAAGTTGGTATTTACCTGTCTGCCAACTGAGTATTAGTCTAGACCAGTGGTGGTCAACCGGGACCCTACCACCCAGCCCACTAGTGGGCTTTCTTAGTGGGTGGTAGGGGCTTCGTCCAATACTGAAAAACTTTCTTTTTTTAAATTTAACTGAATTTTTTAAAGAAAATTCATAGCATTACTTAAAAAAAATTTCCTTACAAAACTTAGGTTAGTTATTCAGTATTTAGTTTCGAAGCATCAGTCTCGGCGATCTCAGTATTAATGCAATTATTTAAATGTAATTTTATCTGACTTCATGATTTGTGCATGAAAAGTATAAATAAAAAGACAGATTTAACCACAGTAAGTTGATTTATTCTGTCAAAGTTATCAAAAGTCTAACGTAAACTATTTGGTAATTAATTATTGTTATATGCTTTAACTTGCCGTAACTTTGCTTTACAAATTCTATAAAGTAATTTCCTTGCTTTATAAATCACCATTACTGTGGAACTGGTGGGCGGTTAGAAAATTTTACTACTAACAGAGATACAAAAGTGGTTGGTAGTTATAAAAGGATGGCTGTCCCCATACCCAAAATACGGTCACATGTTTAATCATAGTTGTGTAAGATGGTACGTAATAACTTTTATCTACCTTCTTGTGAACCTTATTTGAGTAACTTGACCATAAATATATTCCTTTGTTACAAAAATTCTATGAGCTTATGCCAATTTTAATCGGTTTAATGCGGAAGAAAACAGTCAAACTTTTTAAACCCTTAACAGTTCTTTCCATGTGTTGAGAGATAAGATGTTCGCGAGGAAGAAAATGTTTGTTTTTGATGGTGTCTTCTTTTCTGAGGTCCTCAAGTTATTCCAGAGTAAGGTAGGAGTGTGTTGGGCGGGAGCTGTTGTTGCCACCTGTGTCGACAGCCCGTACCCGTCGGAATCCTGACACGAGGCACGGACTGGTTCTCGTCGAGCGTTATCTGTGACGTCCCACTTGACGTGTCTGCATTCCTCTCTGGCAGCCAATCCTGTTCCAGAGATGAATGCACCACAGCTGCAGCAAGACGCTCCTTACTGCTGTACTTTAGCAGTCATCGCTTATATGACTACTCTCTCGTTAACCTACTCACCTTCTCTCTGCTTGTTGATTTCTATTCTAGTTTTTCTGTGTTTATCAGAGAAAGGGTAGAGGATGATTACTTCATTTGGGAGATAATGCTACTTCTTCACCTCTCTAGGTTGAATAAATCATTACAAACTGCACCTAGCCATATCTTCACAGCCCCAAAGCTCTAAGAAGGCAAATGTAGGTGGGTGCAGGAAAGGGAGAAGATGGGTGTGCGCTCCATAGCAATTTAATTAATTAAATATTATACTCGAACACAATGATTTCCTACTAAAAAAAAACTCTGTTTCCAAACGTACGTGTTTACAAAGCACTATGAACAGATTATTTCTGACTGTCAGAAATCCTAACAGTGCAAGTGTTTATTAGATCCCAACACATATCTAGTACGTAGTGAATTTTTCTCAGATCTTAATTATCGGATGATACAGAGCTTTTCAACTTGTTTCAGCGTTTTAGAACTCGAAAGAAATGTGCCGTGCACGAAAAAGGACCGTTCCGATTATTTCTTTTGGTCTTACACTTTGGAAACTCACACACAAAACAATTCACTATATCATTAGTCTATAAATCAGAGTTAAATGTTGTCCCTAAAGAGAATATTACCATTCCGTCTGATGATAGTTCTAGTTACTAATTTAAATCTTGAACATACACTGCAAGGAACAGCTCGCAACACCCGGTGAAATTATCGATGGAATCCTCCACTTAATATGCGAATATTTTTCTTAAAATTACTGTATTACTAAAACAATCGCATGATGAAAATAGTGTTTGTAGCTCGGATACTTCCAAACTTCAAAGCAGATTAGATGGTATTAGAAGAAGAAAGGTAGAATGGCATGGAAGTGGCGAAAATATATCAGTTCTTGTAAAACGTAACTGCACCTTCAAGCAACGCCTTAAGAACTAATTAATTCTACTATATACTATCTTGACTTTGCTTTCCACCACTGTCCCTCATAACTGAGTCTACAATTATTTGACATAACGTCATTATAGGGATGATAAAAAGAAAATGAAAGCAAAATCGAGGCACACATAGTATGTGGGGAATATTAGATTTTATAGTAATTATGCATAGATGAACAAAGGAAGACAGAAAAATGTACGTTGATTTTTCCGACTAATACCTAATGGATTAGCACACAAAGTAACAGGAAATTAATTGAAGGGTTCTAAGGACAATCATATACAGTAACTATGAAGTACAATCTGCAGTTCCTCCCGAGCAGCCGAGGAAGTAACTTCCTCAAACAGCGGCCCGCGAGTGCGATTGCTAGTCGAGTTGTTTACTTAGTGAGTCTACGAGGAGTGTGAATCCCGGAGTGAAACAGTTATATTTTAGAATCTAACAAGAAACCTAACAGAAAACAAATAGACAAATCAGTGGTGCAACCGAAAATGTCTGTCCCGCTAGATACGGGGCAGACAATTAAGACAGCCTTAGAGACAATATATTCCAGTAACGTAACCTTGCAAACGCAACCGGTGAATCTTACTACCAACGAAGTAACACAGTTTCAGGCAGCCAACAGCATGGGGGAGCCAATACATACCCCAGTCACCATAGCGAAGGAGCAACAACAGCAACCCCAGCAACAGCACATACAACAGCAGTACATACAGCATCTGCAAAAACAACAGCAGCAACAACAGCAGCAGCAACAACAACATCAACAACAACATCAACAACAAACGCAGCAGCAGCAACACCAGCAACATCAGATACCGGAGACGGGCGAGGGGCCGTGTAGTACTTCGCCGCTCGACCCTACAACGACTCCCGGTATAAACACCCACCAGACGACAGGTAGAGCAGAAGCAACTGTAGTTAAAACAAATCAGCTGATGGATGAAACGGTAGTCATGGAAATCGCAGAGGATGGCAGATTGGAAGAGGATGAGGCTACAAGAACTCCCAGGAAGCGAGCTTGCGAATCCACGTCCGAAGCAGCAGAGAAAAGATTTGCAGTAGAAGAAGAGGCCAACAGGACCGTCGTAGATATGGAGATGACAGCACCTCTCCTGATCAATGCAGCCTCCCATCAAGCATCAACCAGCCAGACGGAATCAACACATGACACGAGTAAGCCTCCAGTTATTTCTAAATCAGTAAATTATTTCAAGCCTTCCGATCCGGGTCCTTATGACCTGTATGTCGAAAGTAAAGATCGTAATTTAGGCAAGCTACACCCAATGAGTATTGGAAAGCTGGTGCATACCAACATTCTGGAAGCAAAGGGGCATGTTGTAAACATTACCCCGTCAGGGAAGAATAGAATTAAAATCGAAGTAGATGACTACTCAGTAGCCAATAAGTTAGTTCAGTCGGCAGTATTTAAAAATAGAAACCTAGAAGCATATATCCCCACATTTCTAATCAAAAAGCAGGGTGTTATCCGAGGAGTAGACATGACTCTAAACGAAGCAGAGATTATGGCAGACATTGAATCCCCAGTAAAAGTAACCAGTGTTAAAAGAATAACAAAGCGCGTTGTACGAAACGACTCATTATCAATTGTGAAATTACAGACATGCATATTAACATTTGATAGTCAATAAATACCGCAATACGTATACCTATACGGCACGAGATGTGAAGTAAGCCCATACGTCCCAGCGGTCAAACAATGTTATAAATGCTTAAGATTCAATCACATCAGTACCCAGTGTAGAAGCGGGCAACGCTGCGGTAGATGCGGAGGTCCACATTCCGTGCAACAGTGTGAATCCAATGAAATGGTATGTGTTAACTGTAAGGGTCAGCACGAGACCACAGATCGGACCTGCCCAGAATATTTATTTAGAAGAAAGGTACACGAAATGGCTACATTTCACAACATGTCCCTTAAAGAAGCCGAAGGCCAACTAAAGAAAATGTCTTATGCAAACTGTGTATCGAAAGTTTCCCCCAGTCATCCCCTACAGCCACCCTATATACCATTACTACAAAGTAGAATGGAATTCCCACCACTGTATAAAAGGAATACGCCAGTAGAAGAAAACGTAGATCAACAACATAGCCACTCTCTAAATCACAATTCTGCAAAAGCATTCCAGGAAGAGATACAGGAAGGTCCGACCGAAATACTGTCAAATAACAGAGAGCAACCACCTCATCCAACACAGAACATCGCGGTCACTGCGATACACAACAACAACCGTGGGATAACGGTGAACAGGCAGAAACGCAGCGTAACTCAGCAACGTAGTAGGACAAATGACTATCGACAACATTGGTATTATCCAACACAAATGTCGGCAACACCAATTGGCCACAACCCCTATACTCCTAAAGCACAAAACCTAGTGAACCCTACCCTTATGGTAAATGGGAAAAACAGGATAGTAGAAGAAATTTTTAATCTAATACTAACAGTGGCGAGATACATGAAAGACAGTGGAACTGAGGACTTACAATTAGATGAAATTAGAAAATCTATTGAGACATTATTAGAGCCTAATCTTCCTAACTTTAAACCCAACTTTAATTAAGGAAGATAGCGAATACTATATTACAGTGTAATTCACGCTCCCTCACTGCAAATCAAGAATCATTTATGAGAGCACTGAGTACACGAAACATATCGGTTGCAACTTATCAGAGACTTGGCTGAAGAAGGACAGGAATATTCCCTTCCCATCATATACCTTATACCGCAATGACCGCGAAGATGGCTGGGGAGGTGTCGCGATCCTAATCGGGAACTCAATACCTCATACAGCGATCAGCATAGATCACACCCATATAGAAGCCTTTCAAGCAATAGCAGCCAGAGTGAAGATAAACCGGCAGGAAATTACCATAGTCTCACTGTACTAGGGATGCTCGATATACATCGATGTATCGAAAACATCGATGTTTACTATTAGATGCATCGAATCAATCCGATGCATCGTTTACTTTCGATGTTTAACGATGCATCGATGTTTTCATTCGATACATCGAAAGAACACATGCGTTTTTCGACGCGATAGAATCAGTTTTAAAGCAAACAAAAACAGAAAATTGTATTACTATACGTTATTTTTGTCACCTAAAATATCAAATTTCATTTTTTTTTTACTTAAATAAAAAAAAAAACAAATACATATGCAACACGATTAGTTTTAAGGCAAAACAAAAACTGGAAAATTGTATCGCTATACATTATTTTTGTCACCTACAAAATCACATTAAATTTTTTTCTTTTAACTTGCATAAACAAGAAAACACTACGCCATACGACTGGTTTTAAAGCAAAACAAAAAAACAGGAACTTGTATCGCTATACGATATTTTGTCACCTACAAAATCTCTTTTTTTTTAACTTGGATAAAACTACAAAAAAAAAAAAACAACGTTATATGATTGGTTTTAAAGAAAAACAAAAAACAGGAAATTGTATTGCTATATTTTATTTTGTCACCTACAAAATCACATCACATTTTTATTTTTATTTAATTTTGATAAAACAACAAAAAATTACAGTTGACATGAAATTTCCCGACAGTGTAGGGCGGAGTTACACCTTAGGGCAAGGCTAAAAGTACCTAGTAGGCTTCAAAAATTTGCTTAAAGTTACTGCTCCTCATTATAAAATACCCAGCAGAGCAACTGTGACACGGTGGCTTGATGACAAGGATGACGTCTTGGCAACATTAATAAAATCAAAACTCTCAAATGTTGAACACCTCACATTAACAAGTGATATATGGTCAGACATGCAGATGCGCAGCTTTTTGGGTGCCACAGCGCATTTTGGTCTAGACACAGTGTTCGAATCAATGACATTAGTAGTTTATCAACTCAATGAAAGTCATTCATCGGAGTATATAGCAGACATGCTCCTTAAGACCTGCAACGATTGGGGATTTGATACGGACAAAGTCTCTGCGGTCGTTACTGATAAACGACCCGAATATGGTAAAAGCTGTGGAATTAGGTTTTGGAAAGAATAAGCACATCCCTTGTTTCGCTCACACACTTAATTTAGTTGCTCAAAATATTCTCAAAATACCTTTAGAAAATATATTGTCAAAAATAAAGATCATTATTACTTCTTTAAACACAGTTGTTTGGCAAGCGACGATTTGAGAAAGTCAGTAAGTGCTGAAATAAAGTTAATACAAGGCATGCCAACACGCTGGAATAGCACATATTATATGATTCAAAGATTTTTGGAGCTTAAAAAGGTTGTGATATATTGATTTGCCTTAAAACATCGCCTCCAATCCTGACTCGTTTGGAATTAAATACCGCGTCATTTCTTCTTAACATACTACGCCCACTTGAGGCAGCATCTAAAGAAATATCTGGGGATAAATATTGTACCAGCAGTAAAGTGATTCCGTTAGTGCACTGAAAGCTTTCAAAACTCAAATCAGTTGAGATTGATGAACCTTTAGTGATGGAATTACATAAGCTCGTCCTAAAAGAAATCAACAAACGGATGTTTGCTATCGAACAAGTTTCGTCTTTAGCTGTACCGACCTTATTGGACCCACGGTTCAAAAAACTACATTTTGAAGACCCGATGGCTTCAAATGCTATTCAAAAGATCAAAGATATGATGAAGAAGGAGCTGGAAGAAATGCGAACAGAATCTGATTCAGATAGTTCAGACAAAACATCGGAAGATTTCAGTCTTTGCACCGATCATCACAAACTGGTTCAAAAAAACTGGAAATCAAACAAGACCGAAGAAAGTGTTTCCGACGAGCTGTCTGTCTACTTGAGAACTCCGGTTGGCCGCTTTAGTGAAAATCCGTTAGAAGTATGGTCCGATTGTAAACAACAGTTTCAAAAATTGTACAAAATAGCTTATAAATAGTTAACTTTGCCATCAGAAAGACTTTTTCGAAAACTGCACAAGTTTTAAATCAACAACGAAACAGAATTCAAGGAAAGCGGGTTAATAAATTTTATTTATCCAAAGTTTAGAGAGAAAATATTGGGATTTATAAATTCCAATTAGATTAAAATTCCAACACTGCCTCTCTTTCAGCGTTCCTCGTTTTACTTTTATTCTATCTTTCTATTCGAATTTTTAATTTATAAATTCCAGTTATTTTAAAATTGCCTTTGTAAAAGACCAATTAAAAATATAATTAAAATAAATACTTCATTTTGCTAGTTTCCTAATCTTTGTCTCATTTTTAAGCTTTCCTAACCTTTATTAACCGATATATATATATATATCAATGTTTTTATTCGATGCATCGAAAACATCGATGTTTTTTATTCGATGCATCGTGAAACATCGATGCAACGTTTCGATGCATCACATCGAAAAAACATCGATGTATTTTCTGGATGAACATCCCTACACTGTACTGTCCACCAAGGTACAACTTTCCAGAGCACGAATGGCGCAACCTTATGCAACAGCTGGAGCACCCGCTAATAATCTGCGGCGATTTTAATGCGCACAATACAGTATGGGGCTGCGAGATAACAGATACCAAGGAAGGATTCTATTGGACCTAATAGAAGAACAAGAGCTATTTATCCTATACGACGGATCGGCAACGGTACTCCCGCTGCTATAGACCTTACCCTCTGTTCATCTTCACTTTCCTCGGAGTTCAGCTGGCGAGTTCTTTCATGCACATTGGGTTCCAACCATTTTCCCATAGAGATATCTGCCATAAACTCAACTAACCTTCCGCAATACAACCTTGCCTCCAAATGGAACTTAAATAAAGCGGATTGGAGCAGATACAAGGAAATCATGGAAAAGGAAACTAATGATATTCCAAGCTCTCTCCCAGAAATGGAGAAATATAACACTTTCATTAATTGCATCAATAAAGCTGCCATCTCGCCATCCCGCAAAAGAAAGCTGTAAATCACCCAAGAGGAATAATAGTTCCATGGTGGAACCCTGAATGTGGAAGGATGATAGCAAAGCGAAAACTGGCGTTGAAATATTATAAGCAGTCTCCAACCTGGGTAAAATTTTATTGGTTACAAAAAGGTCGACGCATGCTGTAAAACGGACATTAAAACACCAGAAAAAGGAAAAGTTGGAAAAATTACTGTTCCAAAATTTCAAAAGAAACGCCACTATCAAAAGTATGGGCAACCATAAACAAATTTAAAAAGAAACAAATTCCGACACACTCCCTATATTGCTGGACCGAAGAATTTGCAGATATTATTGCTCCACCTTCGGTAGCATCGCCTCCAGCGCCACTACAAGAGCCTTTCACTGGAGCGCTTCCTCCATGCTTCCTGCTACCCTTCACAGCAAACGAATTAGAAATCGCCCTCAAAAAATCACCAAATACAGCACCAGGGTACGACGGAATCCACTAAAGTATGATTACAAATTTGCCATGTAATGCGAAACAACTGCCTACTCCAGCTCTTAACACAATTGGGATGTCAGGAAATATTCCCGAAGATTGGACTACGCATATTATTGTACCATTTTAAGCCGGGGAAAAAACTCAATGAGGCTACGTCATATCTTCCTATAAACTCTAACATCCTGTGTCGCCAAAACGTTTGAACGCATAGTAAACAACGACTAGAATGGTGGCTGGAACACAATAATCTGCTACCTAAGACTCAATTTGGTTTCCGTAAGGGATATTGCACATTAGATAACCTTACCCTCCTAACCACAGACATAGAAAAGGCTTTCACAGGAAAAGGATATTTAACAGCAATATTCCTAGATATATCAGGTGCGTACGTAATGTAACCCAACAATACTGCTGAAAAAGCTGCAGGAATTGGGAATTCCCACATTAATATACTGTGAAGTATCTACAACATGCTCCGTCAACGCACGATACTTTATACGAAAACAAGATAATACCCTTTTTCGGGCCTAGGAAACAAACTAAAGGAATACCTCAAGGATCTATTCTCAGCCCGCTGTTATACGCCATATACACCGCTTATCTTGAAAAAATCTTGGCACTCACATTAAAATAGTGCAATACGCCGACGATATATGCATTTACACATGTCGCCTTCGCTGCAATTAACGTTTCGTTGGTTAAATGAGGCGGCAACAGCGTTATCCAACTGGATATCCGAACACGGACTTAAGCTCTCACTAGCCAAATCGTCCAGTTGTGGTATTCACAAAGAAACGGTATTGCTCCTGAGGAACCAGTCATTCGCCTGGGACCGTATACCTTCCACATTGAATCTTCAGCCAAAATACTCGGTCTTTATTGGACAGCAAATTAACATGGAGCCGTCACATAAATTACATTCTAATGAAAGTGGGGAAAGCACTAAACATAATGCGATCTATCACTCAAACGTGATGGGGAGCAGATCCCACAACTTTACTGACCTTATATCGCTCCCTAATACGCCCAGTACTAGACTATGGAAGTATTTTATTTGGGAATGCACCAAAATATGTTCTAGAAAAACTGGATAGAGTACAATTCAGAGCTATAAGATTATGTCTAGGAACAATGAAGTCAAGCCGACAAACGCACTTCTGGTAGAAGCAAAAGAAATGCCCCTCCACCTTCGCCGAGAATTCCTTACAAGCAAATACCTTATCCGTACAAGTGCTCTAAAGGAACATCCAGTACAAAAGAAGCTGTCACAAGTGTACAGTGGAAATAAAGATAATGGTCCATCTTTAGTGAGGAGAATGCCCCTATTAGCAGAAGGACATAAGGAATATGAAAAGATCAGACCACTGATACTAAAAAGCCGCATCATCCCAGGCTTCCTAAATCCATACGAGTTTATGTTTATAAAACTTCATATATATTACTTGCCAGAATATATCATCCGGAATAAAAACATTAATACAGCACTTCCACACTTCCTAAAAGTAACCTGGCCTAATTACACCCACATATACACTGATGGATCTAAAACCATGGAAGGAGTTGAATACGGCTATTGTTGTCCTTCCACCAATGACTACGGACAAACAGCATTACCTGCAGAGACGTCAATATTCACAGCAGAAACCCTGGCAATCTGCGCAGCAATCAAGTATGAGTTAGACAAACAATTTGCTAGAATCCTAATACTCACTGACGCCAAGAGTGTGCTCCAAAAATTACAAAACCCAGTACGCAATACGAAGATGCACCAGTACCTATATGAAATTATCAAACTCGTCTCAGAAGCATATTCAACAAGTATACAAGTCCATTTCCTTTGGATCAAAGGTCACACAGGAATACTGTACAACGAAGCCGTCGATCAGCTGGCGAAACAGAGTATTAATGAGGGGAACTTCTTAGGCATTCAGTTACCTTGGACCGATTTTATACAACTCGTTACCAGGAAGGCATACAGTAAGTGGAATGAAGACTGGGCCCAGACACAGCTACTAAAAGGGAAACATTATGCAGCAGTTCAACCAACAATACCAAGGACACCGTGGTTTAAAAAATTCAATAGAGCAAGAAGACACATAACAACAATCATTAGAATGAGATTAGGACACGGGTGCTATCCACAACATTTATGCCGCCTCCGAATAATTAACTCCCCGACATGCACTTTTGATCAAGAGACCTCAGATCTTGATCACATCATACTTTCATGTAAGCGACTATACAAACAATTACAACAGCTATCGGTTAGTTTCCCAGCGAACCTAATTACCATTCTACAATCAAAAAATATACAGGTCTACAATGCAATCATTTGCTTCTTACAAGACACAAACATAAAGATCTAAAGCCCATAAAATGTAATGAATAAGAAATTTGTTACCTCAATGATGTCCTGTAAAGTTACCTTTGTAATGTTGCTATTATAATGTTATCGCACTATTGTTACAATGTTTTTATTGCAATGTTATTATAATGGTCTTATTACCATGTTGCCATTGTAAAATTGTTATTGTAACATAGTTAATGTAAACTGTTGTAGTTGCAAGATGGCTAAATGGTCGCAGACCAAAGGCCAATAAATAAAATAAAATTAAAAAAAGTACAATCTGACCTGTCTGGCTTGTTATACGGTGGACGTTTTTATATATTTCTTGTTTATTCTAGTGAGCTACTTGGCCAGCTGATTTTATTGGAAGATTAGCAATAACTTTTCGTAACAACTTTTTATTGAAAAGGAAATAAACAAAGAGAAGATTCCTTGTAGTTGATCGTTGGATGTCCGGGTGACGCCGCGTCATGATTCGTGTAGCCGACGTTTCGACCAGCTTTCTGCGGTCTTCTTCCATGGCAGAACTGAGGGAGTAGTTTTGTTAAAGTTATTGTATTACTGAAACGATTGTGAGATGAAAATAGTGGCATGTGTTGTAGCGTGGATACTTCCAAACTTCAAAGCAGATTAGTTGGTTTAGAAGAAGAAAGGCAGGGTGAAGACGCAGTTCTGCCCTGGAAGAAGACCACAGAAGGATGGTTGAAACGTCTGCAAGAACGTTTTTTATCTGACCGGTGTTTATGTTTCATTCACGCCGTCGATTAGACACCTATCTGTTCGACGTATGCGCATGCTGTCCCCTGAGTGCGATGAGAGGCCCTGTTCGGCGTGGGTCCGCTTTCTTCGTGGTCGCAGACTCCACACTAACGACTTCGTGACTCGACAGCGCACTCGACTCTGCCACGGAACGACAGGCCGCTCCACTTATGAGCAAACAAGTTTCACTACAAACTGGAAAGCCTGCAAACTATGGGTGAAATTCACTTGCTGCGAGTCCCCTTAAACAAAAGTTCTTCGAGGAAACAGTAGATTTTCTGCCTTTAAACAAAACACCACAAATGAACGACTTATCAGGGCATTGAACGATCAACAACATTAGGTCTTCCATTTTGAATCAAAATTGTATTTCCATGGCAAACTAAAATCAAATTCCGGTTTGGTTGATTAACAAGTGCAAGCTCTATTTCCTTCTCGTTGCTGACCAGATGTCCGCAGCCGACTGCAGTGCATGATCTGGAATGGAATTAGAAATTATTTCTCTTCAGTAACTCTTCTCAACCACTTTATCGCTGTTTTAAATACACTCATCTGCCTCAAAATTACATTAGCTGAGCATAAAAAAGATTAGATGACAACAATCGACAATACTATATTGCAGGCTCCAGCAAGACACAGCCAACAAGTGATGGCAGTTCACTTATCTTTTTAATGGCTTCCTAGTAAATAACTCAGTTGTTTACCATTCATACCTGTTAATTTTTATACTTCTGCTACCATTAATGTCAAATTTTATACATATGTCTTTATATAATATACGGGTTTGCTTTTACTACTGTGTTCTACATTTTAGAAGAAAATAGTAATTCCAGTAAAGATGAAATCTTTGAATTAATGTTTTATGGCTGTCTCATTAAATTGGACCTATATTTTTGTTTGGAAGTTTTCACCTTAACAAGTCTTCATATTTTTCCCCTAAACTTCCAACTTCAGTTTCTTTATTCCATTTTTAACGTTCTTGGAAACCGGACAACAGAATGTTGTAAACACGACTGCATAAAAACACAAGACTGGATTCTTGAGAAATGTGTGGTGTTATAAAAGCAGTAGTGACATATCAGTGCAACATAACAGCTGCCAAGAAACGAGTTCAGGAACTAGGCAGCAAAGAGTATGTGACAAATCAAACAGACAAAACGAATTTTGCAGAAATAACATCTGTAAAGCTAGATATTAATTTGATCACATACAAGTAGATTTGACATTGTTTATGATCCATTTCATTGGAGCTACAGGTTCCAACAAAACCGAAACTATTAAGACAACGACAATTTTTGTAAATATTTTGTTCAAATATTAACTGCAACATGAAATTTAATGTGTCCAAAGTAAGTAATGTCAAAGAATTACCATTTCGGGTACACAGTAAATTAATAACTGAATAAATAAAACATGACAAGCTTTTTCGAAGTGAAAACTTTTGATGTGAAAATATCCATAGTCGTGTTACGTAATGTTTGGATGGGGGTAAATATACGAGTTCGCAAGTCGCTACCTGTTGCGCGCCAGATCGCAGCGTCATGACCACGACCTGTTGCGCATCTGATATGCGCGCATAACGTTTTTCACAAAATCTTTATTCACAGTTTACATCTGATTTTGATAGAATTTTGCATACATATAGTTAAAAAAAATTAAAAAAGTAGAAAACACTGTTGAGATTTGATTTACAGAAACCTAAACCCTCTTCTGCTTTCCCCTCTCACCTTAATTTCTGTCACCATTGATCAAACAAGACGTTCCATGGTAGGCCCCTGATGAAAGGAATTAGCCTTCTTGCCTCCGACACAATAGCTTGGTATATCTCCTTCGGGAAGATTTGACGAACCGTTGGGTTGTGAATTAAGTTAGATTTTTAGTTTTTGAAGTGAAAACTTCTTTAGGCGCGTTGGGTGATTTTTGGATGGGTAAAATCTTATGAGATCGCATTACCGACACGCTAATGTTAATACTACATCTGTTTCGGTCTTGTGGCTCAGTGGTTAAGGTGTTTGACTGGCGAACGAAAGTTCCCCGGATCGAATCTGTTTCTCGGCGGGGTTTTTCATAGACCATTAACCTGATTTTCACATCTAGCATAGCTCCCTATGTAATTCTAAGTACTTCAGAATGCTTCCGTGGTTTGGATTCCACGTTAAACTGTAGGTCCTCTGTAACAGGTAGGGCTACCAGGTTAGGTTAAGGCGACTAAGACAGGGGCGGAATGCGCAGCCACTAGAAACCCGGTCACTAGTTCATTACAACCACACGGAATTATTTGTTATTATTTAGTATATTTGTAGTTGTAAGTATGACGTATTGTGCGTATGATATTAAGTTTTCACTCCTGTTGGCAGTCATTGGGGACTGCCATTTTTGTAGACTACTTTACAGTACGCTACTGAAGGATAAATACGATTAGTTCATGCTTTAAACTAACGCTGATGATTATCTCCAATACCAGGTGACCCAGGCTTGGTGAATATCCAGGAGGCAGTTATTCCTTCATGGCAAATTTCTCGCCTACCCTAGTTATGGAAGCGTTTGTACATGTAATGGTTTAGTGTGGATGACTGTGATAGTGCGTATGTTGAGTAAAGTGTATTATTTGCGTTGTAAACCAAAGGAAAATGTAGGATGAGAGAGGATGGGCTGGCCCATACAAGCCTACTCTTCCAAAGGAACTCAAAGTGGGCCGCCATACGTAACGTCCTCATCAGATGGACAAATTACCGTCAATAATACCGAAATACCTCATTCAATGCCCACACCGAGCGTGGTGGTGTAACGGTTAGCGTTCTCGCCTCGCATCCGGGAGGACGGCGGTTCGAGTCCCCGTCCGGGCACGTTTCCTTCAAAAGGCCATGGTCGAATACCTTCCGATTCCTTACCTCCCATCCATTCCCGTCTCTAAAGACCTCGCTGTTAAGAGACGTTAAGCAGTTAAAAAAAAAATCAATTCCCACTGCGGTGTGGTTTGGGATTTGAGCTACGACTTTGGTGCACAGTCTATCTAGATTAGGAATTGCGCACCACCATTTTTTCTCTTCTGTCAGCCAATTCCTAAAGGTGAAAATCACGGTGTCGCAATCACCTAGACCAATGTAGTGGACAATATAACACTAAAAACAACCAAAAAGATAATAAATAGTCTGGAGAAAGAGAGACCTGTTTCCAGCTGAAATTGGTAGGAGCTAATACCAAGGAACAAAACGTGATTGTCGGAAAACTTCTAAATGAAATCTAGAGAAGAATGTATAACCGAGCGTGGTGGGTGAACGGTTAACGTTCTAGCCTCGCATTCGGGACGACGCTGATTTGAATCCCCGTTCGGGCATCCAGATTTGGGTTTTCCATGGTTTCCCCAAATCACTCCAAACGAATGCCGGGATGCTTCCTTCAAAAAGGCCATGGCCGAATTCCTTCCCGTTCCTTTTCCCCAGCCCCATCCCGCCTTTGATGACGTTAGCCGTCGACGAGGCGTAAAGGAATAAGGATATATATATATATATATATATAGAGAGAGAGAGAGAGAGAGAGAGAAGAATAAAGCAATATGTTTCACATTCGTCGCACTAGTATCATATGAAGTCAGCTTGCGAGGTGTGCTGAAATTTTTATCAACGTGCCTTGATAAAGATTGGAGGTGGCAGATGGACTGAGCACAGTAGTGGATCCAGTTGTCTGGTCTGATGGAGTTGCGGTGCAGCGCGGACTGGACTGCACTGGACCATCCCGTTTCCTGTGTCGCAAGGCGTCCAGTGTGACCTCGCTCGGCATAAAAGCGGGCGGGGTCAGCTGACTGCAGCGACATTTACCAAGGTCCACCAGTGACTCGTCATACCAATCCGTTGACTAGTAATCTTTTAACGTGTCGCCATAAACATCGTCACTTCTGGTGAAGCACTTAGCTTTCTTAGTGAAACGCACAGATATCTCACTAACTTTAATAACACTGAGCGCTTCCGTTCAAGCTGGGATGTTCAACAGCGATTAGCAGAAGTAGGGTCATGAACGCATAGACAATTACTAACTGAATCTATTGGTTATGAGTAGAAAATTCTGGAATGCATTGGCTAAAAAAAAATGCGATCTTAATACAGAAAATTCAGAAATTTCTTATTTGCAGTAAAAGAAACAAGTGTTAAAGAATGGCATCGGTGTATGATTCGGTTTAAGAATCCAGTGTTTGATTTTTTTCCGCGTTTGTGTCTTGCCGCTTATGTAAAACGTCTAACGTGAAATGTGTTTTCAGGCAATAATTGGCAATTCAGCTTTTGGTTACTGATATTAGATGAATCCATCAAGATTTTGCTGTCGAACTTACATTAAAAAAAAAAAAAAAAAAATGTTAAATTTTTGGAAAATTACGCCTGGAATGTTTCATTGAAATAAAAGGGGATGATTTTTTTCTTCTACCCTAAAGTGTGAAGTATAACTGTTTAAAGATCATTAAGTACAGAATGTTTCTCGCTTGAAAATAAAGACGTGAGAAGCCGTCAAAGTTTTCTTTTTTACACCACTTTTCTATCACGACCACCTCTAAAACTATATGTCGTAGGAAATTGGAATTTGTCCATATTTTTGACCGTGTGCTGTATTGAAACTAAAATATATACATAAAAAAAACAACAATCTAATATGGTTTTTAAGCTGCGAGAAAAACAAGGAAAAGTTTTTATTTTATTGGTACGTTGCCAAATAATAGTAGTATCTTCTTGAATGCACACACTGCGTTGGGTCCTTATAAACGAATTTTATTGGAACCTATCGTTTGCACTAGTGGTTCCAGCGGAAAAGTGGTGCTGCGTTTGGATTCATAGAGCGGAATTCACTGCGTGATCCGAAAACGTTTCAAGTATTTGTTTTGTACCACGTGACTACCTACTGACCTATTACCTACGGGATATCTGTTTAGGCAATTACAGCACGACATCCTAATTTTCCGAGGCTCATCTATCACTTTCGCTGTTATTTTATTTACTTCGCAAACGACAGTGTCTGTTTCACCGGGACTGTAACACTAATTCTTTCCAGCAGAAACAGTCACACTAAGAAATTACTCAGAGCTGCTTGATGCGTTCTACAGTCGCAGGCTGCTATCGAGTGTGATTACCTGCTGGTTGCAGTGGTGTGACGTGTGACGGTGCTCGCGGCCGGCGGCTCGTAACCCAGTTTCCTTTCCGGCAGGTGTGGCGTGATGCAGCCAGTCAGACCAGAAGCGTCCAGTCCTTTCTCCGCTGACCGCATCACAAATACAAGCAAACTAAGCTAATCAAACTGCGTGTTTAATGGACTTCTAGAAGAAATTCAATTGAAATAGAAAGCCGTGCTTGCTTCAGTCTTGAAGTTTAATACGTACTGCTTTCCTCCTGCTGAGTGAGTGGCATCTACAGCCGATAAAAAAGCATTTCGAATGTCGCCGACGCATTTTTACGAATTGGTCTCACAGACAGACGATGGAAATAGCGGCCACATTTATTGGACGTATGAGATCAATTCGCTGTTGAATTGATCGAAATGGTATACTGTAAAACGAGAAAATAAATATTTTTCTAGTGTTTATCATGAAATCGAATGGAATAAGCCAAAATTGACTGCGGTGATGTGATCTTCGACAAAATTGTGGATCACAAGTATATATACGAGGCTTCATAGTTACCCTAGTGACTCTCCATAACGACGAAAAGTGAAATATTTTAGCGTGAATGACCAATGTCTTCATTGTAAAGAAAGCCCTATGACGCTTTGGGGTTCAAACATTTAATAAGATCGACTGAACCCGTGTAGACAGAACACGGAAAGAAAAGACTAGGGATGCTGTGAAATAGGAATACCCACAAGAAAAGTTGAAGAATCCAAGACTAAGACCTTATGTTAAGAGAATGGGAAAGAGCACGAAGGATGGCTGAAAGAAGTGGAGGAGTTTGCACTAAATAAAGAGAAGACTGTACTAAAATGGTGACGGAAACGTGGTGGGAAGAGAGAAAAAAATAAATAGGCTTGTGTGAAAAAATAATAATCATTTGGAAATTTAAATGATTGATGAAGTCCGCAACGAATCAGTAACTCAACGTTCTCTACACAAGCCATCCCCAGAGTAAGATGAAAGATAAGGAATAACAACCAAAGTAATTGTGAAAACTCGTTTCTTCTGAAAGATGGTTTATGAGATATCTTTACCTCATCTCCCCTCAGACTGAAATCTGCTCGCAGTATTTCCCTCCATTCATCAGTAGACTGCTCGACCTGGTATAAAAAGGAGTGCTAAATATTCAGATTTAATCTAGCTCCATTTTTACACATCTATCTCGGTCGGGAGAAGTCTAAAGAATAAAAGTGAATGGTTGTAGGAGTTTCACAGTTAACTCACGTAACCAAGCAACTCGCTATGAAACATGTAGACTTACGTAGGAAAATTATTTCAGCGTCACGACAAAATGTTTGAAAATGTCTCAAATATAAAAATTCAAATTCCTAACTATCTAACACTATGGGATATAGGACACATTTTTATCTGAACTTTTAGAGATGAAATGATACATCCTTTCCCTTTCATGATAACATATTATTTCTCCTCAAACATTTTGTTGAAACTTCTGACAGAGGAAACCTCTACTCCATGACCGCTTCGCACAAACTGGTGGGTGAGCGGTAACGCTGTGGCCTCGCATTAGAGAAGACATGGTATCGAGTCCTCGTACGGCCAACCACATTTCGGTTTTTCGTATTTAAAAAAAATCCCACTCGGAGAATGCCGGTATGGTTCCTTCAAAAGGCCATGGCCGAATAACTACCCGTTTCTTACTCTCCTCCTCTTCCAGGTCCTTTTCCACCTCTAACGACCTCAACATCAGCGAACTGTAAAGCCATAAGCAAAACAGAAATTCTTCCTGTTTGTTTTTGGGAAGCTATTCCAATGTTAACTCTCATCATCAATATTCCCGCTTTCTGCAGTTTTATCGACTCTCATCTGTACGCTCGAAAATGTTGAAGCCACACTTCCATATAAGATTTTTATGTAAAGTGATTATACGGAAATTGTAGAGCAACCTTTAAAAACATCCAGTCAAAAATAACTGTCGGTTACATGGAGTTGTGAAGTTTGATATATCTAATCATCTGATATATACTGTGTAATTGCAAATCTACCTAGATTTGGTAATCTCCCCAGTACATAGTACTGACACAACTGTTTGTGTGCAATAACCTATGCCGTTTTTGTGGTTTACTTTCGGAAAACAGCATCTTTCCTTGTTCGTTCAGATGTCATTCACCTTAACTGCTGTGAAAGCAGTGTTCCGCTGACGAAGCCTGCGCGTGCCCACAATGGATTCCGTCTGAGAGACCTCAATCTCTCTTCAGCAGTCAGCTAGAAACTATAGACAAACAAGAACTGTAAGAGCTAGGAAGCTAACTAATTTAATCCAGTTATTGATGGTTTATTACTTGAGGAAAGTTAAATTTTATCTTAGTAATAGTTCCCTGTTCTCTTCCACTCCAAAAATTTAATACATTCGCTAAAATTTAATAAATCTATTTCCGTTGATTAAAAGAAGGCTAAAATAAACGTTGGTTGCGCCAGCTTTACCACTCTTTGCTGAAATGCACCAAGTAAATGACGGAGCTGGGATACAAAAGTTTGGTCAGATCATTGCTTGATTATGGTGGGGTAGTTTAGGACCAACAGACCGGATACCAGATACAGGAGTTTGATGGGGTCAGAGGAGGGCGGCTATGTTTGTTTGTGGAAGTTACTTCGGAACACAACACGCGAGCAGAGTTGGGAGTCGTTGCAATACAGGAGACGGGTGAAGAGGGTGTTGGGAGTTGTAAAGCCGTATATTAGCAACGAAATTTGGATGAATATCGGTAGAAGAGGGGAAGAGATGACCGCGACCATTAGCTGCCACTTAATTTCTGGTGTAAGGAGATGGGAAAGTTTTCTTTTGCATTCTTTTGTACTTAAGGAAGTCAGGAAAAAGAATGTATTACCGAGGGAATTTGTGACAAATATGCCTGAAACAATGAAAGAATGTAGGTTACAGATTCATAAAATATGAAAGTAAATCAGTGGGGAAATTTCTTCGGGGGGGGGGGGGGGGCCAGCTCAATAAAAATTGTAAATCAGGTCCTTGTCCTTGTTGACGTCGAGGTCAAGGAATCATATTGAGAAAGGATTGTGGACAAGGAACGGGAAGGAATTTAGCGATGGCCTTTTGAAGGAGTCATCCCGTCATTCACTTGGAGTGATTGTTGGAAACCGTAGAAAACCTAAATCTAGATGGCCGGATGGAGATTCGAAACCACGCCCTTCCGAATGCGAGGCCAGAGCATTACCGCTCGATTTATTTTTTCGCATTTAAAGTTTCGGCATTGCAGAGTATAATATATATTAAAAATTTACAAGGACGTCTCTCTTGACGGGTGCAGTAGTCCAAGTTGTCTCGACAGTGCTGGTAATCTCCATGTATGTATCGTGTTGATTTATCCACTTTGCTGATTACCTAGGAACACGTGCTGTAAGATACACTGGTTACGAGGCTCAGGACGTAAGAACGCTGCTAAATTTGGTGTGGAACGAGTTGCCGGCAGCTGACCGTGACACGGATCCGAGGCCTAGACACAAGACGCGCCCTTGGCGCTGTGTGGGCGGGGGTCTGCGCCGCGTCAGTCACCAGCTCCAGCGAGGTTTATGGCCGCTCTCATCTTCAGACACACAACACGGCTCCACCAACATTCCATGTGAACGGAAGCTGCTGCACTTGCCAAGAAGTCGTGAAGTCCTGTGGTAAAGAAGTACGACATCGCATCATCCCTCAAACAGGAGAACTGAAATCTGCAACGCTTCGACCTTGCTTGATAGAATTTCTTCTAAGTGATCTACGTAAACATTGTTTCTAGACATTATTTTTGCTTCCAAATGCAAACAGATAATTTCCGAGGCACCGAAGTTTCCTTTTACACGCTTTCCAACTGACACCCGGCAATATTTTACTGTCCAGAAGAAATGAAAATACATTCGTCGACTTGTCTATTCTGTTTAAGTGTGTTTAAATGATATTTTTGGTAATGTGGTGTTAAGTGTAAAAAAAAAGTGGTATTGTACGAAACATTTCATTATTTAAGCGAAAAATCAGTAGATTGATGTTATCTCTGGACCAGTAATATTCACAATGTAACAGGATACGAAAAATCGCAAAATTTCATTGTATTTTCGTCTATGCTTGTGTAATATGTGCCATGTTTGTGACCTCACCGTAAAGTTAACCATACTATATCGTATACTTCAATACTACCGACTTATCCATTTTTTTCAAGTAACTAATAACTGTAATCGTAGGCTTCCGCGGCCAGAGTCAGTTGATTCTTGGCTGTCCGGGTGGCGCCGCGTCATGTTCATCGTAGCAAACGTTTCTACCCTCATTCTGGGGTCTTCTTCCAGGGCCCTATAAGAAGACCCCAGAATGAGGGTCGAAACGTCGGCTACGATGAACATGACGCGGCGCCACCCGGACAGCCAAGAATCAACTAATAACTCTTGACAACCGCTAATTAAAAATTCTTCACTATCAGTTACTAATAACAATTGATTGCCAGTTGCTAATAACGTTTGACTAAAAGTTATAATATAAAATAAAACATAACTAACGATAGCGTAAATGAGCCACGTTATTTTGCACTGTGACATCACTTTTTACACTGTTTCATAGTTTTCTTCGTCATGTTCACACCAGACTTATGGTATGTTTTCACACAAAACACTTGATACTTGAAAACGATTTAGCAGCGGTTTGTTACTTTGTTTTACAACATCCAAATATTGCAGGGAACCTGGATGAACTACACGCGAACTTGCATTACTACAAATGTATTACGATATTAAGTAATTACTGTTTTAATATACAAATACATTGCTTTCAAAGTTGTCAGCAAACGGTGAAGGCGTATCTTTACATCCCACTACCATTATTATTAAATACGCTAATTATTTGTAATGAAGTTTCTCCATAAAAATTAAAACATAGCTAACTTTCTAACGCTCCCAATCACCATACAGCTTTATTTGGGTGCACGGCAGTGCACCCACCAAGTTGTCTACGGCGGCACTGCCTACCCTTTTCTCGAAGCGATTCGGGCCATTTTTGAACCTCAATTTCTTCGGTCGTATTTATGCTATATGTCTCAAATTTTGTTATGCATAGATATCAGCAATCTTAGCAAACATACTTAATTTTATTATGTTACTGTTCTTAGTTCGTATGTTATTCGGATGCAAACTTCAGAGATTTTGTAACTCACTCACTGACTGACTGACTGACTGATGATCATCAAAATTCTAAGGCACTTCCCGTAGCTGTAGAAAGCTGAAATTTGGTACACGGATAAAAATTTTACAGACATATTATAAGAAAAGCCTGAAACTCGTAAATTTTCATATACCTACCCCCTTTCCTACCCCTAACGTGAAATCGCTTTCTACCCCAATTACTTTATAAAGCTCAGATTTTCACTGTAGAGTGAGATTAATATGTTTAACCAAATTGTTTAATTATACTTCTTTCCTTTTCTTACTTTTGAAGTTATTGAAATTCAAAATTTTATTTCGGCACAACACCCCAACATCAAAATTCCACTGAACTTCCAGTAATCCTAGAAACAAGTAATTTGGTACACATATATGGTTTCATCCCTAAATCATAAGAAAAATCTGATATTGGAGTTTTTCCTCGTATTTATCTATATATAACAAGATGAATATATGTTTGTTTATTCTTCATACAAATCCACAGTTTTCATCCGATCTCGATGAAACTTTGCACACTTTTCCTTTGAAACATGGAGAAAAATACTGTCTATATTTGGTTGAACAATTTCTCTTCATATTATCACGTAAATTTGAAAAATTACCGAAACGAACATAGACCGACGTTTAGGATGTGGAAGACTGTAGTTCCATACACTGTTGTGGCCTGGTAGCCCGTTGGTTAACGCGCTTGATTCCTAATGATTGTACCGCCGGATCAAATCCCAATAAAGGCAAAGATTTAAAAAAATTGTTTTTGATCGTAATAGTCACGCCTGGACCGTCGGTTATTCGGATTGAATGTTAAACTGTAGATATCACAAATTTAGGGGTGCAATGCGAGGAAAATCGTAAGTAGTCTTGCAATGCTGTAGGTGTACACTTTCTTACGTTATATTGACCGTTCAGGGGTGATTCGCAGTCAGTGTGTGTGTGATCTGCAGTAATAATACTACAGATGGGAAAGTAAGTCTCTATCTTTTTGTTACGTTATGACGACTAAATGCCTATACCTGTATTGACTGAATTTGACAAGAAAATCTGTAGGGAGGGTACAGGAATTTTTTTTTGGTATGATTAACAGTTGTAGTCACGAAATTTTGAGAACTTATGGAATGGTGACGGAGAGACGGATGTGTGTGTTAGTCTGTAATGTTAGGTCGGTTGCTCAAGGTGTGCTTCTCGCGCATTATCTTAGTGAATAATTTGTTAATAAATTACGTTTAGAGAAAAAAACGTATTATTTAGTATAGATGTCGATTTTCTCTGTCCTTTTACTTAGTGTCTGCTTAAATGTTTCTGGCACCAGTTTATTTTGTCTTCTTTTTTGACATGTGTTGCGGGCGTAAACTGGCCTAAGTTGTAGCACGAGCACGAGCACGAGCAGCTAAAGTTATTAGAACCCAAGAATCGGATGTTCATGCAGAAGAAGGAAGAAAAGACCAATCTGAAATAAACGTTAACACCCCCCCCCCCCTCATCCCAACACCTTCGTTTGTTTTTTAAATATGTTGGGAATTGATTCTCTTCAAGAGACAGGTTCGACGGTAGAATGAAATAGTGATGGCTTTCCTGTCATATTAATCAGTGACGGATATGATAAAGGAGCTGGAATGGGATTCATTGCAAGACAGGAGGAGGATGAGGAGGGTCATGGGAGTGTACAGGGCATATACTGGTGATGAGGCATGGAAAGATATTGCAGTAGGTATGAAAAGTAGTGCATGGAAGGGAAAAGATGACCATGACCACAAGCTGGCACTCGATTTCAGGCACAAGGGTGTAGGAAGATTCTCTTTTTTAGGTAAGGGTGTCAGGGATTGGAATGAGTTACCAAGAGAAACGATGAATAATTTACCGAAAACTTTGAAGGAATTTAAAGAAAAAATTTGTAGAGGGCAAATGTAGGTGGGTGCAGGATAGGGGGAAGATAGCTGTGTAGGGAAATTGCCACCGGAGCCTGTGCTCCATTGCAATTAAATTAAATTAAATTAAATTAAATATTATGCTGACTCGGTGTTGTTTGGCACCAATCCTTCGTTACCAAAAACTTTTTATATTCAATTCTGGCAAAGAATCCACGCGTAAGAAATCGCGGGTATCAGCTAGTTTAATTATAATCCCAAACATGAAAAATTCTGGCTCCGGATTAAGCTATAAACCTGACATTTCTATACTATATAGAGGCAAACAAGTTTAACAAAAGCATAAAATTTTACTTTGTTCCCATGGTTAGTTTGGAAGTTATTTGTTATTTATTTGAGGTGGTAGTTAAACCAGCGACAATGCTCATTGCTAGGCTACGACGCACATTAATTGTTTGCAGAGATTGGGGCATTGTTGGTAATGATATTGCTGATTTTCCTTGTATTTATTCAATGGAAACCCAAACGTGAAACGTTCCGGTACATATTTGCAGGTTAATTGCTATGTTCTGGATTAATCAGTATGCTCAAATCGTCGAACCTGTCTCATGAAGAGAATTAATTTCCAACATATTTAAAAACAGAAAAACAAAAGAAGGTGCGGGGGTTCGGGCAAGGCATGTCAAAAAAGAAGACAAAATAAACTGATGCCAGAAACTTTCAAGCAGACACAAAATAATAGTACAGTGCTGAGCAAATCGAACTCTATATTAAATAATACGATTTGTCTCTAAAAGAAATTTAATAACAAATCATACACTAACAAATCGTGCAAGAAGCACAGCTTGAGCAACCGATGTAACATTACAAACTAACACACGTCACCATTCGATAAGTTCTAAAAATTTCGTGAATACAACTGTTATTCATACCGAAAAAAATATTTCCGGTGTCCTTCCTACAGATTCATAGTATTTCCTTGTCAAATTCCATCATTATTGGTATAGTCACTAAGTCGTCAAAACGTAACAAAAAGACAGAGACCTACTTCCGCATTTATAATTTGAGTGCATGGCAGTGCACCCGACAAGTCGAGTCAACGGCGGCACTGCCTACCCTTTTCTCGAAGCGATTCGGGCCATTTTTGAACCTCAATTTCTTCGATCGTATTTATGCTACATGTCTCAAATTTCTGTTATGCATAGATATCAGCAATCTTGGCAAACGTACTAAATTTTATTTCGATACTGGTCTTAGTTCAGTTGTTGTTAGGATGCAAACTACAGCGATTTTATCACTCACTTACTCACTGACTGACTGATGATCATCAAAACTCTAAGGTTCTTCCCGTAGCCATGGAAAGCTGAAATTTGCTACACAGATAAAATTTTACTCATATACTCACATATCAACAAACTCGTAAATTTCCATATAACTACCTCTTACCTACCCCTAACGTGAAATCGCTTCCTACCCTAATAACTTTATACACTTCAGATTTCAATTGTTGAGTGAGCTTACTAAATTCAACTAATGTGTTAAATGTTACTTATTTGCCTTTCTTATTCCGGAAGTTATTGAAATTCAAAATTTTATTTTGACCACGACACCCCAATACCAAAATCCCACTGTACCTCCTGCCATCCCAGAAACAAGTAATTTGGTATACATATATGGTTTCACCCCAATATCATGAGAAAAGTCTAATATTGGAGTTTACTCCCGTATTTATTTAATTACAATCCCAAATATGAAAAATTCTGGCACATATTTGCGGCTTAATTACTTTTCTCCCGATGAAGCTACATGGCTGAGAATTTTTTAATGCAAAGAGATAAGCAATTTTAAGTGACATCTTAAACTTTACTTTGGTCTTATGCTTAGTTTGGAAGTTACTAGTAATTTATTTATGGTGGTAGTTAAGCCAGCGGCAATCTGCATTGCTTGGCTACTGGTCACATCAATTGTTTTCAGAGATTGGAGCATTGTTGGTAAACGTATAATTATGTCTTAAAATCTGAAATGTTCTTATTAACCGATTTTCAAGTGGAATCATTACATTTGAGCGGCGATTCAGGATAACCGATAAACTCAAAAAAAGAAATGAGATCCCACAAAAACAATTCTTGTAAAAATAGGCCAAGTCTCGTGTTCGTGCAGTTACAAAAAGTTATGAGATCTTCCTCTGAGCCAAGTCTACACTTTTCAGTGTATATTCACTTCACTTTATGAAACAGAATGTTTTCTCTCGGTATCATAGATCGTTTATTTAGGATAAAAAATCTGATGACTTGGCCATTATGCATGCCATGTTGTAGTTAACGTACACAAACTTATAAATACGTAAATCCCAAGATTTCGATCGCTCTTTTTCGAATTTGACAAGTATATATATTATGCCCTCAAGTTCAAATTATGACATGCATAATGGCCAAGTCATCAGATTTTTTATCCTAAATAAACGATCTATGATACCGAGAGAAAACATTCTGTTTCATAAAGTGAAGTGAATATACACTGAAAAGTGTAGACTTGGCTCAGAGGAAGATCTCATAACTTTTTGTCACTGCACGAACACGAGACTTGGCCTATTTTTACAAGAATTGTTTTTGTGGGATAAATGATTACCAGCTCAAAGATTTAAGACTACAGAACTAGTAGCATTCTCAAATACCCTTGAAATAGCTATGAACAAAATGAATTAATGTTCATTAAATCAATAATAAATTTTTGAGCAAATTCAATTTGTTTTTAGTGATGGGTGTTGATACAGATTGTGATTTTATAGGAAAAATAGATAAATAATTACTCTTTCATGGTCATTTTCTAACTTGCCTACGGCTTTTTGCTGTAATGATCATAAAATTTCGCTAGGCCTTTAGAACCGTGAGGTGACTAATAGGTCAATATTTTGATTTCTATATAGAAAATAGAAAACCAAGTATGAACTGACGACGCACAGCTAATATGGTTCGATTTATAGTCCTCTGTTGTTCTTAATTTGCAGAGTGATCAAGAAAGAACGTAAATAAGAAAAGATCTGGATAGAGACTAAAAAAACTATTATCACCCGATCAATGGAGAAAAAGTATAGGGATGGTTATTGTTTGTGTATGGAAATTCAAGCATATGCAGCAATTGGACCCAATCAACTGTGTGAACAATGTGGAGATGATTAGAGGGTCACAGATCATTTTTGTGGGGCATCAAGGACGGAATTTATTTGTTCGTATTCATGCCTCGACAGCAACGTAGACTTTTTATTACGGTGTCATAACGAGTCTTCAAGAAAATAAATTAATATTAATCGCCATCTTTGCATATACATTGTCGCCAGCGACACTAGCATCGGACTTTGATAAATCAAAGGAGGAATTCCCATGTTACAGGTCTGTCAGGTATGAGCTATTTCACTTTACTCTTTAGTACGTTATCATTTTTTAATAAGCGAATACACAAACGATATGGTGTAATAGCTACCGGCATAATGATCTCATTAGAAGATCCATAGAATTTATTATCAAAAAACATACAAAGATACAACTTACCACCAAAAGAAGTCGTTGTTACAATGTAATAACTGACAAGGAAACTATCAATAAAAATAATGAAAGTAACAAATATTCCTGGAAGCGGGACATCAAACAAATTAAACAGTTTCATTTTTCCTACATCTTTGTGAATTTGATAACAGTATAAAAGTTTTGAAGTTTTCTATTGCAAAGTTTTGACCCTTAATTCGTTTTGTCGTGTGCTAATAATTAAGCCATTCTTCTTCTTTTCCTCCTCAACCTAGATTGGCGGGTGCTTTTCTTTTGGAAATGTAAACTGGTGTAATTTCTCCCTACCCTTTCTAGTGATTGAAATGTATTTACGCGTTTATTTTTTGGTGTGGTTGACTCCGTTGTTGGTATGTTCAGTTTAGTGTTTTGCTAATGAATGAAAGATGGAAGAAGACAGAAGATGGTGCCGGCCCGTTTAGGCCTTCTCTTCCCA
>JARYHS010013630.1:37811892-38044039 GCA_031002005.1 Vandiemenella viatica
ATGCAGTGCCGCAGTATAATGGGACCATTACATTGTTAAGAACGGTTTCTTTGCATTGTAGCTAGTTTGTGACTTCAGTCTCTTATTAATCAGTGTTGTGAATAAACGTTTCTTTGCGGTTTGGCTGGTTTGGGGCTTCATACTTTTACTAATCCGTACCGTGTTTGAGTGTGAGTAAAATTATGGTACGTTACAGTTTGCAACAAAGAATATTTCTCTACGATACATATGTGATGAAGAAGTCGTTTAAAAAGTGTCGCAGTAAATTTCGTCGCGAATATCCTGGCGCTTTACTGCCAGCTAAATCAACAATTCTGCGTCTAGTTAAAAAAGTAAGAGAAACGGGTTCATTTTTTAACAAAAAGAGACTGTCGGTCAACCGTATTCTCACAGAGGAGAAAATTGATGATATCGCTTTTCGACTAGAACAGTCACCCAAAAAATCATTAAGTCAGGGCAGCAGGCAGGCGTATCTAAGACGTCAGCTTGGAAAGTAACAAAGCTAGTTCACTTAAAGCCGTACAAAACAATTGTGGTGCATAAAATTACAGAAATAGGCCAGGGGCCTAGGATTAGATTTTGTAACTGGTACCTGCAGGGTGTCGACGATGGCACTGTTGATCCGCAACTGACGTTTTTCTCTGATGAGGCCTGGTTTCATCTGAGTGGTTATGTTAACGCTCAAAACAGTCGACACTGGAGTTCAGAAAAACCAAATACTCTACTCCAACTGCCATTGCATGACTTAAAAGTGGGTGTTTGGTGTGCGATTAGTGCTTCGAGAATCATAGGTCCAATTTTCTTCCGTGAAACTCTTACTTCCGCAAGATATATCGAAAATATTGTGAAACCGTTTTTCGAGAAGAAAAATTGTACGGCTATTTTCAGCAGGATGGGGCGACAGCTCACACCGCTAGAAATTCGCTTGCTGCACTTGACGAAGTGTTTTATGATCGTGTAATCAGCCGTGGGTTGTGGCCCGCCAGATCACCGGATTTAAACCCTTGTGACTTCTACCTTTGGTGTAAACTTAAGGGTAAGGTGTACAAAGGAAATCCTCACACATTGGAAGAACTTGAGGAAAAAATCTATCAAGTAATAATGTCCATTGACAAAGGTGAAATCCAGCGTGTGTCTCGAAATATGTTCAGAAGATGTGAAATGTGCATTACACAAGAGGGTCAACACTTCCAGCATCTTTTATAAGGTAAGCTAATGAATTACGTCACATTTAAATACTTAGCACATACAAGTTTATGAAGCGTAATTATTATGAAATAGTCTGCGGCCGACGGTCGAACAATGCCGGAAGCTGACCGCTTGCTAGCCGGGAGCAGTTTCTTCCTTGTAGCGCTAACAGTGGGTAGCGTTTCCCGGCGAACGCCCTGTATAGTTGCCGTGTAAATTCACCCGCCCATCTATTATTGACATTTACGAATTTTAATTTTAAATTCCTTCAGCGTTTTTAATCACTTGCCTTGGTAATTTATTCCAATCCCAGACTCCCTTACCTAGAAAAGAAAATATTACGCACGAAATCGAGTGCTGACTTGTGCTCTTGGTTATCTGTTCCCCTCCTTGATATATTCGACCAATGTATTTACAAGCCTCATCACCAACATACGCTTTGTACATGCCTAGCACTCTATTTACCCTCCTCCTCTCTTTTAGTGACTTCCAATTTAGCTCTTTTATCATATCAGTTACTACCACACCCAAATCTATCTCCTTTGCACGCTCTCCTACTTCTGTATTTGACATCAAATACACCACTACTTTCAAGCAATGGTTTGACTAAAGACTTTTATACGTAAATATATAACAAGTTTGTGACTGCAAGAATGTGATCGAGATTATTGGAAAATAAAAATTGTGATCGATGGGATGTTCAAACCTAACCTTGAGCGCTCTGGTTTAGTTATACACTGGTGTGCAAAACTTAAGGATGAGATAGATAACATAACAGTAATCGCTCAATGGAAATGAATGAAAGTGCGGTAGCATGTTGCCAGAGTTCTCTCACATTTGCACAGGAAGCTGGACGTCACGTGATATGAAGTGCGCGACTGCAGCGCCGTACGTGTCTGGCCCCGCAACATCAGGCAGTTGAAGGAACGGGATATGACAGCGGTGTCGATGAGAGAGCTGTGGTGTTCTTCGTTACAACATGTCCCGGAGACGCCATTTGGATTAATTCACACGGGAAAGAATCATTGGGAAATTGGACAGAAGGGCAAAGTTTGACGAGTCTAGGCTAGGAGTTTGGTATCGCTCGCAGCATTGTTTCACGTCCCCTGCTGCCCGAGGGGGAAGATGTGGTAGATCACGGTCAACTACAGCACGAGATGCGACTACTTTCACACGTCAAACAACGAATGCAACAGTAACCACATTTAACAGGACTGCGAGGCACTCAATATCCCGCTCCACAGTGCCACAGTGACTGCATGGAGTTGGTCTGTTTGACCGATGACCGTTACTGTTGTTGTTGTTGCTTTAGGGCGCGTCGACAGCGGGGTCATTAGCGCCCCCGATGACCGTTACGTTGTGCTCCGTTGACACCCGCACGTCAGCGGCACATGGTGCGAAGAGCATCAGGACTGTACATACAGAGCGTGGTGGGTGAACGGTTAACATTCTGGTCTCGCAATCGGGTGTACGTGGGTTCGAATTCCCATCCGGCCATCCAGATTCGGGTTTTCCATGGTTTTCTCAAATCACTCCAGGCGAAAGCCGGGATAGTTTCTTCAAAAGGTTATGGCCGAATTCCTTCCCATTCCTTGCCCCCAGTCCTTTACCACCTCTAATGACCTCGACGTAGACGAGGCGTAAAGCCATAAGCAAAAAAAAAAAAAAAAAAAAGAAGCAGGACTGAACCAGCGAGGAGTGCTTAAATGAGTGCAGATTCAGTCAGAGTTGTGAGTCTGGACGTACCCACATCTGGAAACACGTAGGAACATGCAATGCACCCAGGAAAATTATCGAACATGATTGTTCCGGTGGTGCTCTTGTTATGATATGGGGAGCAAAATGTTGCTTGGGCATACCACCCTTCAAATCGTTCAACGAGGTACAATCACCATTCAACGTATTTGGGGCACTGTACTCCTTCCCCATGTGTGTCTTTTCAAAGGCACTGATTTCATTTTTAGGGATGATAATGCGTGACCTCATCATAGAGCTCAGGTGGAAGACGTATTAGAACAAGATGATATTCGGTGAAAAAACTGTCCTGTCAGTTCTCCCGACTAAATCCCGTCGCACACGTGTAGGTTACGTCGGGGAGACGTATTGCAGTATGTCCACATGCACTAACGACCCTCCAGCAGTTGTCAACTACCCTGATGGAGGAATGGAACACATTACTAGAATAATTCCTTAGCAGCCTTGTGAACAGCATGGGATCACGTTGCAGAGCATACATCGCTGTCCGTAGTGACCACACACCCTTTTTTCAGGTCCATGTCCCTCCCTTTTTTAGCGTCCAGGGTACAAGCATGAGTCGCCTCAACTTCAGTTTAACTTATTGTCTCTGAATTAAAGTGTCATTACTGTTAGTCTCATCGTATATTTTTTCCAGTTGCCTACTGAACGTTATTGCAGCAGTTCTTTCTACTAATGGTTCAAGTTTCATCGAGCTTGGTAGCATGGGTATGTTACTTTCGACCTTACGTTTCACACATCAGTATAGATACAGTACTAAACGAGTCTAGGAACTGTGTAACCTTGTGATATTGTTTGTTTTACTTAAGTCTCATTACAGCAGCGGGAAAGACTGTAAAGCAAATTTCGGCATGAGTATGACACTTGAAGTGTTTTTAATTAATCTTATGTTTATCTTGTCACGTCTCTACTTAAAGACTTTATATAACCAACGAAAAACTGTCATAGAATAAAGATAAAAGCATCTGGAGTGATTCCTACATGACTGCAACAGCTATAAAAAGCCGATATGAAGTCTGTCTTAAAGATAAACCCAAAATACATTGTTGACCATTAAATAATCATAAAGGGCCAGAAAGCATTAAGTTTGTATACATATAACGTACCGTGTACTACAAAATATGTGAAATCTTAGTTATTAATTTAGAAGATACTGGACCTACTATCTAATGTAAGAGCCGTATCTTATATATAAAAATTGATGTTTGTTTGTTTGTATGTTGGTCTTCTATGCCATTCATCCGATTACGATCAAACTTTGATGAATTATTGTACACGAGTGCGAAGGTTTCTAACAAAAATAAAATCACCCCCTCTCCCCCTTTACAACCTTAATTGTATATGAGCCCACATTTTTTTATCCAATTTCTATGGAACTTTGCTCACGTATACTTTAAAATAAACAGAAAAACATTTGGCTATCAGAAACCCAACCCCTCTCCCCCTTTCCACCCTCATAATTTTTGCCAATGTTTTTTATACAACCCACAATTTTTATCCAATATCGACGGGACTTTTCACATGTATACTTCAAAACAAACAGAAGAATACTGTATACATTTGATTTGTGAAAACGCAACCCCTCTCCTCCTTTCCACCCCCTTAATTTTTGTCAATGTTCTTTACACATACGCACTATCGCCGGATCTTCTTTGCATATGAATACTTTAAAAACAACAGAAAAATACTGTCTACATTTAGTTTTCAGAAATCCTGCCGTGTCCCCCTTTCCACCCTCTTAATTTTTGTAAACGTTATTTATACAAAGCCACAGATTTAATCAGATATCAATGGTCCTTTTCACACGTATGTATTAAAACAAACAGAAGAATACTGTTTAAATTTGATTTTCAAAAACACAACCCCTCTCGCTCTTCCCACCCCCTAGCAACTTTTCCGATTTTTAAATTGATATAGAAATCTGCCAAAGTAGATGGTGTTGGAGAATTTTTAACTACAATCCGACCAAAACGAATACAACGTCAGAACTTTCATATCCACCTGCCAAGCCAACGCTGGGTACCCTGCTTTTGCACAAGACGGAAGAACGAAAAAATTGTACAACGCAAACACCGGAATAAACATTTTCAATTTAATGGATAAAAATCTTTGTTTTTCAGTTATTTCGTACATGTTAATATGTCTGTTTTCTATATGTGTACCCAATTAAGAAATAAAAATAGGCGTTTCAACGCATGTCAAGGAAAGCTAGTATCAAATAAGAACAATATCAAAGCCGAAGTATCAAAATAACTGGGAAAAGTGAGAGAACGGTAAACTTGTCAGCATTGCCAAAGTACACAGTTACTTCACCTTAAGATTAGAATCAAGATCAAACCTGAACGTTTTCTTATCCATAACTTAATTCTATATTCCAACTGAGATGGCGCAGTATTTTGTTCCGGCTGTTTGTTCCTTCCCACAGTTCAAAATGTCAATCATAATACGAGCGATAGAATTTTTCACTTGCTCAAGTCTGTTCTGACATGTATTGGAGTGCAATGACTCATTGGAAAATTATGAATAACTTAATATTCAGTCACCGAATTTTTGTCTCCAAATCGCTTGACAGAAAATTGTGAATTTGTAACCGAGCGTGGTGGGGGAACACTTAACGTTCTGGCCTCGCTTTCGGGAGAGAGGCGGGTTCGAATCCCCGTCAGTGTATCCAGATTTTGGCTTTCCCATGGTTTCCCCAAATCACTCCAGGCGAATGCCTGGATGCTTCCTTCAAAAGGCCATGGCAAATTTTCTTCCCGTTCCTTGCCCCCAGTCTTTTCCCGCCTCTAATGACCTCCACCACGCCGAGGCGTAAAATCATAAACAAAAAAGTAAATTTGTTCTTTCAAATGACTTTGTATGATGCCAAAATAAAACGTGGCATACTTATAAAATTGCCCACCCCGTTGGTTTAGTTGTTTGCGGTAGCATGTTTCTGTATGGCGTCGATACGCGGTTAGGTGATTCGATTCCTGGTGACGCATGAAATTTTCATCATCAGGAATTGGTTGGCAGGATAAGAGAGGTTGGGGTAAACAATTCGTAATCACCAGCTAGTGCAACGAAGTCCTGGTTCAAATCCCAAACTCTTCACAGTGCGTACGGAGTTAGGGAATACTACACTATTGGGGGTAATTGTTCCATCGGATGTGGACGTTAAGCCTGACGCCCCTGAATGGGCAGGCACCGGTTTTCATCCTCTCCCTTCTTTCATCTCTCATCCGAAACACTCTTACACTGAACGCACACACTATCACAGTGATCCACACTTACAACACGAACACGATCACAGTGGGGAAGGCAACGTGAAATCCCTGCAGTTCATCTTCCCTGACGTTCCCATGGAGGGGTGAATATATCCCATGGTACTGCCTGCGCCCGGACAAGGACGAGGTGTTCATAAAATAAGATCATAAATATGCAAGCAAGCACCAACACCTTGAGTGTCATGTACAAAATACGTCAAATTTCTATGGTAGACTGGAATCTAAAAATAAGCCAGTGCAATATTATTTTTACGCTTATAATCACTAATTAGTGGTGAGCGTATTTTTAGAGAACTATTTCTGAATTTTTAAGTGAAGTTAGGTGTATAATTCCGTTCGAGAGCCACTGCTCGGATAATCTGACATGTGGTAATGTTAGGCAGTTATGTCTCACATACAATACTCCAGACGGCTGGAAGCTTCCGTCGAGACTTCAGACGACTAATCTTATCGCCCGCCACGCCGCTCCTTGAGCCGCCCTCCCTGTCAACGTGTGTCCAGGGGCGCCACAGTGTGGGGTGGTATCGAACAATCAATAAGATACCGCCCGCAGCCCTGTGCTCGCTTAGCAAATCAGAGAGGTGGAAAAAACACGAAACAGAGCTATCAACTTAATGAGTTTCAGAGATTTCCTAGATAAATCTTCGAGATCACAAAAATATCGTTGTTCACCATTTATACATTAACAATAACTAGATTTCTTTCTAAAACCTTATAATACCGCGGGTGTTGCCGATTACATTAAAAAAAATAGTCTTCCGGGCTTGTAGGACGTGGTTCAGTAACAGTTTCCAAAGGGTCGGCAGTGTCTCCAGCGGACTGCTGGCTCAGTATTTGAGATGTCTGACGAGAAATCGAAAGGTTCCCGGTTCATTGTCCTGTCTTTTCGTGGATTTTCAAAGGCTCTTTACCCAACCTTCACCTCTGACACAGGTAAGCTATATTATGAGACGTGCCCCAGAACGCTTGCGTGGGTCGATTTCCACATTGAACTGTAGATCCCTATACCCGGTAGGATTACTGGGTAAGGTCAGATTGAAACTACAGTCAAACTATGTCAATCGGTAGCCGAACCTATCTGAGATATTACGGCCAGTAATACCATAGTAAATTATTATTATAACAGTAGCCTGGAGCTATAGATGTTCCTGTTTGTTATGGTAACGGTAAGTAGGATATTACAATTCCTCTTGGGCAATTTTCTACAAACCTGGAAGAATTTTATAACGAAAGCTTTCTTCCTTTAATGGAACGGCTCGCATCAACGAACTTATTAGATTTATATTACAGTTAAAAAGTCATAATCATCATCATTTTCAAGTCGTCTGGCAAATCTTCTATTACAGACGGTCACTCGACAATACTTCATTCAACATTTGTCTCCAGTCAATCCCCTTCGCCTCTATGTATTTCTTTGCTTTTTCCACTCAGTTTGTCCGTGGTCTTCCGATAAGTCTCCTTTCTTCCCATTGTTCAACACCGCTAACTTCCACATTTTTCCGTCCTTCATGTATGCCTCACACAATGCAGTCTTCTCTCCATTGACCTTCAAACTCTCCCTGATTCCATCCTTCCTTGTTACATTTTACGTGCCTCTCATAAACTTCATCTCTGCTAATTGGAATCCGCTTAGATCTCTCTTTGCCCATGTCTGTGATTACAAAGTAATTAGAAAAAATAGTTTTTGAAAGCTGATATTAGCTGTCGCAAATAATAAAATTTTGTTTAATTAAGCACAGTTGTTTTGTAATAATATCCACCATCTTTAGGAGCTTGTACATACGCTAATAATAAGTCTTTGTTAATTTATTGGCGTCCTTGATAGATAGAGGGTGACCAGAATATCGCTTACCTTATTTGCTACCTTCCTGAACTGCATAGGAAACTTGAAGCTTTCTCCACCATAATTTTAAAGAATTTACGAACGGCTGCCAATCGGAATAACTGTAAGCTGATAGCAGCGGGAATGATGTTCTGGTATTGCAGTAGCGCATCGATTATCCCAAGCAACTGAAAGCTGGAAGTGTTCGGATAATTTATTTGTCATATAACAAATCATTAACGATCGAACATAACCATTGTGATAGGAAGAATACGAAACCAAGAAACAGTGAGACATACTAAACAGAAAACTGTAGTATATGTGGTGTATTTTGTATGACATATGTTACAAATAGGATAACACAAAAGCTACAGATTAAATTTGTTTTTAAAAGATAAAAAGTGGCCTAAAATTTGGTATCTGCTGCAGTTTTGATTCAGGGCGCCCAAACGTCCTAAAGACAGCAATTGTAAAAAATTAAAGAAGTTTCTAATTGCATTCTCATGTGCATATGTGTATATACAGGGTGGGGCATTTAATATGTTTTCTGGAAATATTTCGGAAAGAAAGCATTTTAACAAACAACAAACAATAACCTATATAAAAAATAATCGTACAGTAGGGGGCTACAATTATGTGATATTGGTTTTTTCACAGGTGGCTCTGTTGTCGTTACAACAAGGTCAACTTAATTCTTTTAAATGGGAACCCCTATTTTTTTTGAAGATTCCGATTCCTCATGAAAAAATAAAAATAGTTTGCTTAACTCACTTTTCTGTTAGCCTCACAGATGGCGCTGTAATCGCGAAAAATGAATATTCGCGTTTTTTGTGTATAATTTTAATTATTGTTTAAATAATTAAATGTAATTTTCATTCTCTAAACATGGAAGGTAATTTTAAAGGATAATGACGAAATTGATTTTTTAAATGCTTTTTCTTACTTATTTGCAGTCATGTCTACAGCAGGTGCTCAAAAAGGTGACCATTTACTTCCAGACATTTTCTGACCCTTTGCAGAAATGATGCCTGAACAGCTCGAAGTGTGTCAGAAAATGTCTGGAAGTAAATGGTCAACTTTTTGAGCACCTGCTGTAGACATGGCTGCAAATAAGTAAGAAAAAGCATTTAAAAAATCAATTTCGTCATTATCCTTTAAAATTACCTTCCATGTTTACAGAATGAAAATTGCATGTAATTATTTAAACAATAATTAAAATTATACACAAAAAACGCGAATATTAATTTTTCGCGATTACAGCGCCATCTGTGAGGCTAACAGAAAAGTGAGTTAAGCAAACTATTTTTATTTTTTCATGAGGAATCGGAATCTTAAAAAAAATAGGGGTTCCCATTTAAAAGAATTAAGTTGACCTTGTTGTAACGACAACAGCGCCACCTGTGAAAAAACCAATATCACATAATTGTAGCCCCCTACTGTACGATTATTTTTTATATAGGTTATTGTTTGTTGTTTGTTAAAATGCTTTCTTTCCGAAATATTTCCAGAAAACATATTAAGTGCCCCACCCTGTATATATATATATATATATATATATATATATATATATATATATATATATGTAAAGGATTTAGCGTAGTCAGAAATTTATTGTCATAGAAACGAAACAGATTTTCAATAGTGGAATCTGACGATTTATTACTGCTGATGATAAATAAGACAAAAGTATTGAAAAATTAGTTTGATGAACAATATACGGATATAATTTGTATCTTTTAATAAAGTTATTTTAGAAATATGTCCTTGTTTTTCAACATATATGATATTATACACTTCACCAAAGAAACACTTTTTCATCAAATTGGGTTAAGCGAAAAAAAAAAAAGGATCACGATGGGTTACATTATTTAACACAAGAAAGTGAGTAGGTGTATTCTATTTTTCTGGAAAGGGAATGGTGAGCAATTTTTTATTCGAATAAGGAGGTGGTGAATAATTTTTGTTTTCGAAAATGGGGACGTCAATCTTTTACGTATGGTAAATTTTCCAGAATTCCGATTCTCTCCCCTCCCCCCTTTCCCCGAGGTGAGATTTGGTGTATTCCGGTCGGACCCCCCCCCCCCCCCCGCCCTCCATGATGTCGTGAGATCTTGAGGGGACCCTTTCCCCCTGCTGACCGACCTTGTAGTTAGCTCACCTGCTTCCCAGGGCGATTATACCTGCTCTAAAGTCGGTATCGGCATCGTTTGTAGACCTTTTAATAGCTCTACTGTTCTTCAAGAAATTTAAAGACAATGTGAGATTTCCGTCGACCCTTCCTCCCCCCCCCCCTCCCGCTTGGTGAGATTTTGCCAGACTCTCTCCCCCCATTTGGTCTCACGTAATTAATGATCGTTGCCAAAATAGGTTGGGAACATATGGGTTAAACGATGTTTCCGTTGATCAGTATTTGTATAACCACTGCTCTATCGTACGTTACTCGCAACTAGTTTTGGTTTCGTGTGCGAGTTGTTTCACGGCACCATTGTGGCTCGACGTCGAATCAGAGATGCAGCCAATTGTAATACAGTAGAGGGTGCTGTTATGGCAATTGTGTCGGCAGTCATTTGAATTGGAGATTACGGCGGAAACGATTGTCACACTCGGTGTCAGCCCTAACCACGTCTGGCGCCGTTGCAGTAACGTTTATAACGTTTGGTGGGTTCCTGCCTGACCTTAACAGCGAGTCACGAATCACGCTCGTGAGTCAGGGAGAGCAGCTGTCAGTGGAGACGTACGTCCGCCTTCTCCTTGTGAGGACCCTGACCCGGTGCCCACCTCACTCGCAAATGCGTTGACGCACAAACAAGCGTACCTGCAACACAAGACGTCTGACAACCATAGAATAATAGCTTCTTATCCCAATTTATATAGTAATCTAAAAAAAATTCTAAAGCCAGTTTAAGCTGTCAAAACATTTTTATTTTTTTATTTTTTAATTTTTTATTTTTATTTATTTTGTTACATCTAGCAGAACATTTTCTAGCGTATGAAACCTTCATTCTGGTCTGCTCATAGTAGCAAATGTCATCAACAGTCCAACCTAATATTCAAATGTTCCAACGCTCCTGGAGGTCATAAGCGCGCCCGGTACATACATGTGATCGTCACTGTAGCCGAAGTGTGTAGGCCTACAGAATTTCGTTTAATTAAACAGAATGAACAACCGAGCCTGGAGGTGAGAGGTAACGCTCTGCCCTCGCATTCGGGAGGACAAGGGTTCCAATCTCCGTGCGGTAATCCAATTTCGGTTTTCCATGGATTTCCTAAATCACTCCAGGCTAATGGCGAAATTTCTCCTTTCAAAGGCGATGGTCGAATTCCTTCCCGATCGTTCTTCCCAGTCGTTTACTGCCTGGTTGACCTCGAAATCGACGAGACGTAAAGCAATAACCAAAGAAAAAAAATAGCCAATCTAATATTTACAGTTATCATAAACTTTAGACTTTTTCACGTAGGTATGAGTAATTTAACACTGTCTAGCGTTTTCTGTCCAAGACTAAGGGAAACTATGTAGAAATAAGTAGATAACCGCAGATTCATCCTGAAACACTAAAAGTCACAAATGCAACTGTTGTTATAAATATAGCGGTGCTTAAGTCTCCATGATTCTTTCATATATTTTTGTGACATATATTTTTCTGGTGATTCTCAGTTACCAGATGCGTGCTTAAAGGTCGTCATGGAAATTAAATATGACTTCCAGTGATACTTGCTTTAAAAGTAATCTGTTTGTCCTGTGTAAAAATACCATGTAAAGACATACAAGTTTCAATTTGACCACAACTTTATATTTACTCTGTCTTACAGGAAATCAAATTGCTAGGCACCGAAATACTTCCACTACATCAGTATATCACTATACAAGTTCTATGCAGTAACCAGAGATTTTCTACTAACCTTCACGTAACGTAACTAGTAATATCAAATATGTATCCAAAATTTCCTTAAACTACTTGTTTCTGCTTATGAAATTACGAAAACAGAATTCTTGATGCGTATCTGAAAAAACAGTCACTTGACTGTGACAACTTCTGTCAATCTCCACATTAGTTATTTGATCAAAATCGGCAGTGGTGTTGCCATACGACAGTATAAAGTCGAGAAAATAGTTCACTAAGAAGTTGATAAGATATCGTGAATTTTAAGAGGTGTAGTTAAAACTCATTCAGCTGACTTCATCACAAAGAACCAGAAGATTTTCCGTGAAGAGCCCGGTAAGCGGTAACGCTGTGGCCTGACATTCGGAAGAAACCGGGTTCAAATCCGCGATCGGTCATCCTCATTTTGGTTTTCCCCGTTTTCCTGAAATCCCGCAATACAAATGCCACCCTTATTTCTTCCAAAGGCAATAATCAGATTATTTCCACTTACTTGCCCCACATTCTCTTCAGCCACTTATCGGCTCGAGATCAACAAGGCGTAAAGCCCTAAAACCATCTCAGCGTTGTTAATTATCACAGTATCTTGTGGTGTACTATTTATAATTTCTTGTTACATATTAGTACGACGCGGTGGAGTAGGCAACTGGCCGTAACTTTACACCAGCAACTGATAAAAGACATCTAACAAAAAACGCCTCTGTTTTGACTCTGGGGCGGCAGTGAGCAGCTGAAAGGAGCTGGTTTCTTCTCTCGTGAGGCGGTGGAGCCAGCGATAACGTTAATGAATCTCCAACGATAAGACTGCAGCTGTCTTGTGTGATCAGTGGCGGTTCAGACTTGTTTGATTTTCATGCAGTATTTCAAACCCCTGGCATACTGACAGGAAAGAATGCTTGTGGAATGACAAATATTCTGGGAGTCTATCAACGCAGTGCACTGTGTTGTGCAAATAAAAAAGATGATGTAATGTCGCCAGTTTTCAGACGTTCCTAAGGAATAAAGATCCCTCAAGTTAACCACTTATGCTAGGTTACGGGAAATGCGCTCATAGAAGAAGAATAAAACTACAATTCCAACCATGAATATAAATGGGCTATCATTCTCCATACTTGAACGACGCTGGCCACTTTCTGTAGACGCTCTGTAACTAGCCGGCTTAACAGTTTTTGCCAGCTACTCGAAAAACAGTTGAGCGACTAATCAATTTCTAGTTGAAGAGAAGATTTCCTAGTTCGCCATGGCAACTAACATTTCATCAGTCTTATCGTTACTCTGTTAAATTTTATCCCTGATAAATAGAGACATTTGTAATGTAAGGCTCCGAGTATATAAAAGTGATAGGGAGTCATAATAAAAATTTAAGCGTTCAGTCTCGAAAATAGTTTATTTTTGTTTTTAGTTGGATTTACTTTTTACACAGATGAAGCCGCTGGAAGCGTCTTAAAGCAGAAAATTTTTTTCGCAATCATCAGCATCGCTAATGTATATCTTTATATCTATATATATATTGCTTCTGTCCGTTTGTATGTGACAGTACTCCTCCTAAACGGCTTGACTAATTTTTATGAAATTTTTTGTGTATGATTAAGTTGATTCTAGATTGGTTTAGATTCACAATTCGATCTGGTAGGCATCCCCTTTCCCCCTTTACAACCCTTAATTCTATACGAATCCACATTTTTTATCCGATTTCGATGGAACTTTGCACACTTATAGGCCTACTTTAAAATAACAGAAAAATACTGTTTAAATTTGATTTTCAGAAATCCAACCCTTCCATTCTTTCCACCTCGCATATTCTTTATACAAAGCTACAGTTTCTATCCGATTTTGAAAGAACTTTGCACACGTACACTTTAAAGCAAACAGATAAGTCTACTGTCTACATTTGGTTTACAAAAGTCCAACCCGTCTCCCCCTTTACTCCCACCCATCTTAATTTCAAAAGTTGTTTATAGAAACTCAGATTTTTGATGGAACACTGCACTGCACACGTATACTTTAAGAGAAATGTATTACCTACATTAGGTTTACAAAAACTCACCCACTCTCACACACACCATTCTTAAACAAAATTTACACATGAAATCATTCAGTTTTTCGCGATGTCTTAGTTAGTACATGTAAATCTGTCAGTTTTTTTATATGCATACCCAATTAACAAAGAAAAAGAGGCATTGAAACGCATGCTGGGAAAAGCTAGTATATATATATATATATCCTGTCACTTGATATTGCCAGTAGATCCACGTGGGTTCTGCCGTCTAATGGCTGAGTATTCCGCATCTGCTGTGAGCGCTATCCTAGTGGGGGAATTCAAGTGTGGCCATCTGCTTGTGAAGGTGTGTGCAATTTGCGTTCTGTATGATGAGTGCATATTTGGTTTATGAAATTTATTGAGGCTGAAATTGAGGACTGTCTCCATGAAACCGCCTAAAAACCGTAATCAATTCAATTGGTACAATGGGTCTAGGATTTGAAGCAGGACCCTTTGTATCTACACAGTCTAGTGTGGGGGCACTGTAACGCGAGCGGCTACACTAATAATCGATATGTATACTCAGTTATTAAGGAGAAAACAACATCTATTTTTACAGCAAATCCTCTTACGATTTTCTCCAGGGCTTATCCGGTTATTGTCGAATAGTGAACCTGGGCTGTAATTCATCTAGTGATGCTATGACGGTATATCCGCAATGTTTCCTTGTTTCTCAGTACTAGGAATGGCAGGTTGATATCCTGCTGCGGTCGCACCTTGTTAGCGGCTGCCCTCTCTGCTCGCTGATCTTATCTGCCTCTGACTCCGGACACCGCTGAATTATGCTCTCGACCTCCCGTCTGGAGCTGGAGGTCGTTGGTGGGTACAGGACACTTGGTGTCTTGACGGTGGAAACTCGCCGAAACAAGACACTCAACAGTTATGTGCGGGGATTTACACAGAGAGATCTCTGTTGAAGCGGCCTGAGTCTGCACTTTCGTGTTGCCTCACCAGCAGGAAGTGGAGTTGACACTGCTTCTTAGCCACTGGTGTAGTTGTGAGCGCTAACGTAATGTCTGTTTAAACTAGCGACGAATCTAGCCCAGTCATCAGCAACAAAGACCAGTCTTGTAGTCGGGTGACTGATTCCAGTTCGCACGTCGACCATTCCATTCCACTATATGAGCGTTTCCCAAACGTTTACTCCTGGCGTCATGGTGTGGGGAGACATCACGTATGACTTTACGTCACCGTTGGTACTGACTGAGGGTACTCTGACGCCACAACGGTACCATGTGTCCTCATGTGTTACCTCTCATGCGACAGTAGCGTAATGTCAACAGGAAAATGCTCGTCCATACGCGGCTCGTCTCTGTATGAACTGTCTGTGATGTTAAGGTACTCCCGTAGCCAGCAAGATGCACAGATCTGTTCCGGATAGAACATGTATGGTCCAGCTCGGACGTAAACTCCGTCCCAGTGATAACCAGAATATCAACGAGCAGTTACGACAGTTATGGGCCAGCTTGCCTCAGGAGAGGATAAAACTTTTTAAAAACATCTTTTCCGACTGAATCAGTGCTTGCATCCAGACGAGAGGGAGTGCAACGTCATACTGATAAACAGTGGGGGTCGTAATCACTGAAATAACATCACATACGTTCTCAACCAGTGAAGTTTCATTTAGTTTCCTTCTCCCCTTCTTGGTGCTTCACTTTTTTATCTCCCGGCCAGTGTATACAAGGAAGGGGAAGTAATTACCGAGGAAAGGTAAAAGGCAGGGATATTAAGCAACTGATTTATTGAGACCACTGGGGTTATCATTCAAGGGTAATCGTGGAAAAAATGTGAGTAGTTGCAAGAGTTGAAATAGGCAGCATATAAAATTTGAAATAGATATTGAGGATACCACAAGACAGTCAACACACAAACACCATCAACCACACTAAAAAACAATGGTATACCATGACTTACAATAATAAACACACACACAGAATAAGTAAAATAATTAGGAAACAAGGAATACAAATTGCATTCAGGACAAATAAGGCAATACACAAGCATTTGAACACCAACACTTAAAATATTCTGTACCAGCAATCAGGCATATATCAATTAACATGTCAACAGTGTAAAGCAATATTATTGGCCAGACATCCAGAAACTTCAACATAAGGCACAAACCATTCTACATTCGCCGAACATTTACTAGACCATAACCACCCCCCTACTTCCCTCCAGACAGACATGATGATATTAAAACTTAACAATCACAGACAACACTTGTTAAAAATTCAAGAAAACTACCAAATACAAAAAGCCATAGGAATGGGAAAATTACTATTGAATGAATTCACCAAATTAACCAATAAAATACTGTTTATCTCACTAAAAATAAACCCTACACAGGGAAACTAATACAAACTGTTCAACTCAATAAAAATAACCACCACACACTCACACACACAAACACACACACACACACACACACACACAAACAGCTGATGAAAACAGAGAAAAAATTTAATAGAGCAACACAGATACAATAACAAACAAAAATGAAACAAAGTTGGTAGCACTGCATCTCATCAAAACAACGTGTATGTTATGTAGCAGACAAATGCAACAAGAAGCTTACAGTCAATATTTCAATGGATATAATGCCAAGTGCTTAGTCAGAAATATGTTTGAGTGTAAAACAGTTTTCTACTTGTGTAAAAGAAGATCTGTAAAATGCATGAAGTGCTGTTCCAGACCACTATGTAAATATCATCACCCTAGCTGTAAGTACAATGTAAATATTTATATAATAATTTGTAATGTTTTTGTCAAATGTAATAAAACACATGTAAACCAAATTCACAGCCTCTGGCGATGCCCCACACCATAAGGGCGAAACGCGTATGGGAATAAAGTAACATTAACATGAACAGTTGTTTCCAGACGGAATTTCGATTTATAAGTTATTGAGGATATTGTCAGAGAAGTAGGTAAGCTAAAAAGAAAGAAAGCGTTAAAAACGTATGTGAATTAAATTATGAGAGATGTATTAAAGACAGGAAAATATGACGGTATACCATACTGTGAAATATTAATTATATTGATCTTGGAGACTTGCTGCATCTAAAGGTTTGGAGAAGTGCCCTGATAGAAACAGTTCGTAAAGGAGGGAGACAAAAAGAATTTAAAACTAGAGACGAATTAGTCTCACCTAGATAGCTGTTGGGAAGCTCCATATGCAACCACATCAGAAATTTCTATGAGGAAAGAAAGTGTTTTGTAAATCAGCAACATATGTTTGGTAGAAGATATTAATGTGAATCTCATTTAGTGGGTTACCGGCTGCGAACAAGACATTTCGGATGAAATTGACAGTGGTGGCCAAGTTGGTTAGGTAGCACAGGACCTGTCCAAAGTAATTGATAGAGTAAGCCAAACAAATAGTGGCAAACAAGAAGAAAACAATCACTATGACTGAAAAATGGGGGTGAAAGAATTCTTAAATGGCTGAAAACAAAGAGTATAAATTATAGTATCAATGGAAACTGAAAGGAAAACAGGAGAGCCACAGGATTGTGTACTGTGACCATTGTTATTCATTTTTCTAATTGTGTTGATAGTTTACAGTTAGAAATTAGGTTGTTTGTAGATGACGTAATTTTATATGATAAGATTAAAATGGGAGAGGATCGGGAATTGGTACAGTGATAATTAAACAAGATATCTACTATTTATAAAAAATCCACTTAATTTTACCTGTTTAACGCTGCTTTCAACAATTTTTTAATTATCAACGTTTCATTAGTTCAATATGGAATGAGGATAGATAGCAACAAGCGTCAACTTGTTAGGTACACAAATAGAAAAGTAATGGTTTTGTGTAATTCTAAGTTATATGACGATTTGCTTGTTGAAGATATAAAGTGTAAATTTCTTATTGAATCTTTTATGGTAAACTCAAATGTTTAGAACATATTAACCTGGTGATAGGTACAGGTTTCGTAATGCTGCCTGCGTTTACTGGAGAGGGTAACGAGGGTATGCACCAAGAAAGTGAGGGAATTGGGTTATAAAAGCTTTGTCAGACGATAGCTTGAGTAAGGTGTGCTAGTACGTGTATAAAATTCGGGAGTTGGAGGAAAATTAGATTTTTTTTTGTAGAAGAAGCTGAAATTGAGTCATTGGAAAATGAGAGTGAAGAAAGTGCTGGAAATGTGCAAAAATATATTCGTCATGAGGTGTGTATGGCTATTGATTGAAGAATTAGGAGTAATACTTGAAAGAGAACAAATGACCATGACCACAAGTTAGCACTTGAGTTCAGGCTTAAACGAGAGGATTTTTTTGGTCAATGTAGTCAGGAACTGGAATAAATAGCAAAGTAAATCATGAAGAATTTACCTGAAAAACTAAAAGAATTAAAATAAAAATTTTTGAATGTCGAAAATTGATGGGTGGGGAAATTTTACTGAAAGAATTTAAAATAAAAACTCTTTAAATGCGAGAATAAGTATGGATGAAAATTGTTACCGGGATGTATGTTACATCGCTTTCAAATTGAATTTGTTTCACATTATTCACTCCAGACGTGGGACGCATTATAAATCGGTCTCTAGTATGGCATAACATGGCTTTCATCATGGAACGATTCCAGACAGTGGCGTAAACATTGTCCTGTTTGTTCCCTGATCCAATGTTTCTCTGTGCAGATATCATCAGAGCCTCAACATTCGCTTGCCGAAGTCAGACGAACTTTGACTTGGTCGATTGTCTAAGTCTACGAAGATAAACTAGTAGTGTTTCTCCAGATAAACACGGAGACATTAAGTTCGCCGACTCGTATCTCGGTTGATAGTATCAGTGTACAATGGCAAGCGTCAAAGCCGCCGTTTATTTAGATGGAAGAGCAAGAACTCCATCACCCACTGATGCTTCTGGATTTTCCACTAACTGAAGAACATAACTCAAACATGACTTCAAACCCTTAAAACTAAACCTTTAATTACCTGCGTAAAACTGTAGTTCTGAACAGAATTGCTTACAAAATGTTCTTTATGATTCTCTTCATTCCGTTATTCTGTATTTTTAATATCTATACAATGTATAAAGGATTATATAGGTTTTTTTTTTTTTTAAATCAATCTTAGCAAGTAATTACTTCTATTTTTATTTGTTTTGTAATTGGCATTTGGCCATCACAGTCATTTAGCCGTTTCAGTTTTTTTTTTTCAGTTTGTACTTTTTGTATCAGATCATCCAGTGTTTTTAGTTTCTCCATTTTATATTATTTTGGAAGTAACTCTAGACAAAACAGGGTGGACACGACATGTACACACACACAACACTTACACTAACCACCCATGCCCTCGGCTGGACTCGAACCGGCGACCATCAACACGTGCCCCCCACGCAACCAAGGCTGGCAAATTTAAGTTTCCTTCTCCGTACATTATATAGTCATGCTAAACTTAATCGCAGTTGATATTCACATTGAAACGTTTTATCCATTTTAATAAAATGCGTTGAACCTGGAGGCTGGACGTCAACTCTATAGTTCGGAAACCTTCGGCGAGGCTGCTGATACCCGAACTGTTAGTTACACTGACCACTTCCACAGTGCTGCTTGGTTAATAGGAACTTTCAAATGAATAACTGCATTAACTTTATTTGTGCCTATATTTTTAAAAGGAATTGTAAATTTCAAATAAATAATTGAATTTGGTGTTATTTGCACTAACAATGTTAAAAGGAATTGCTAGCTAAAACGCAGTTGTCTGATGGGGAAGCAACTGCACAAAAATAAGATAGATGGAGAGAGAAAAAATATAATAATAATAATACGAGGCAAAGATTAAAAAAATTATAGTGCGATGTTCGATTAAATTCACAGTACCTTCTTGTTTTTTACGACGACTATACAGAAATTATAGTACCATTCTATGCTTATATTCTATTCTCTGAAGCAATTATTAGAACCATCTTACTACATAACCTAAGATTTTGTTTCCTTTTTTGACAGAACATAAGAGAGAGGGAAGTTTATTAAAAACTTACAAGAAAGTTTATACGAAGTATTTTAGTACATTCTTAAACCATAGTAATAGCTGCTAATTATTAGGGCGTTAATGACCCCACTGTTGACGCGCCTTAAAGCAACAACAACAACAACAAACAACAACAACAACAACAAACAACAACAACAACAACAAACTACAACAACAACAACGACGACGACGACGACGACGAAACGTAGGTAATCGCGAAGTGTAACTAGCAAATAAATAATGGTTATTTATTTTTTAAATTATATTTTACTTAGAAACTTTTCATAACAATAAAAATTGTAGTTTAAAAAACTAAAAACACGCTTTCGTCGTAATGTGAACTAAAAGGTTAAAAATAATCTTTAAATATAAAGATTTTGTTTAACAGTAATGGGACGTCCCACAATACAGGATAAATTAATTTTTTTGAATAAGCTTAAAGAATAAAGTCACTGATTACAAGATTAACTTTAATGTAAAAAAGCATGGGGTGCTATATAAGTTGTCTTATATTTTTTGTCGTTCGCTGTTTGTAAAGGTAGAGTCATTGTCAAAAGTTGTGTAGAGAGCACCCCACGCTTTTTTTTACATTAAAGTTAATTTTGTAATCAGTGATTTTATTCTTTAAGCTTATTCAAAAAAAAAATTTATCCTGTATTGTGGGACGTCCCATCACTGTTAAACAAAATCTTTATATTTAAAGATTATTTTTAACCTTTTAGTTCACATTACGACGAAACCGTGTTTTTAGTTTTTTAAACTACAATTTTATTTTTAACTTTTTAGTTCAGATAGTTTCAAAAGTATGTTTCCTACTGTTGGCTTTTCTTCGCCAATCTCTTTTTATCTTTGTGTTGTAGTTTCATTTTTAATTATTGCTTCCACGAGTTAAATACAATTAAATGGCAGCTCAGCCAGAGGTCCAATAGCAGGGTAAATGTGGAAGACTACTCTTCTATAATAGTACTAAGTAATGTTTCGAATACTCACTATTCAACATCACGTTAAGTGACTACAGACAGAGAAACCTTTCTGAATAGGAGACAGTGGAAGACGATCGTCGTCAGCAACCAAGGCTCGTAAATCACACCCGGGAAACGAGATGGTCAAAGTAACGAGAATAGCAGGACGTTGCTAAGATACTGCTGTATTGTTAACGGTTCTTAAAACGTGTGCAAATTTTTTCTGTTTTTACTGTCAAAGTAATGATAATATCAAGATGTAGCTATGAAATTATTGTATTGTAATCAGTTATCAATACATCAGCAAAATTTCAAACAATTCGGACATCTGGAATTGGGTTAAAATTAAATTGCAAAATTTCATGACATTCAACCATTTTTCTTTTGTTACTGTCAAAGTAATGAGAATAGCAGGATATAGCTATGAAATTCTTGTATTGTCACCGGTTCTTAATATGTGTGCCAAATTTCAACCAGCTCGGACATCCGGAAGTGGGTCAAAATGGAGTTGTAAAATTCCGTTACATTCATACATACATACATACATACATACATACAAGTCAAGCTAATATAAAGCGTGTAAAAATGTCCGTAATTTAACCTCAAATACAGTTATTTAAAAACTTCCTAGCGAATACTCGGAGAGTCTAGTTGGAAAGATCACGAGAGACATTGGTAAAATAAGATCTTTATTTATTTTTCCTAAGAATTTCTAAAAAAAAAAAAAATTTACTACCGCCATAGGTGATGCCTGTCATTTTTGATGGGCGTTTAAACTAGTCTAATAATTCCCCACTTTTTGAAAACGTTTAGAGTTGCCTTGTTCTTACATAGTTTTGATTTTGTCTTAGACTTCAATAATCGAAAATTAACAATAACTCCAATGTTCATGGATCGCAGAGGCGTTCTCTTAAACTGAGTTGTATTGAGTAACGTTTCTGTTGAATCATCGTTTTATATACTTCAGGAAATCACTAACCTACTAAAAAAAACGACATGTAAACAGCTGGTTTTCCAAAGAATATCGGAGCCTTGCAGATTGACACTATTCTGTAGCAAGGCCTTAGAAAAGTTTAAGGGATTAACACAAGGTTTTTTGGTATGTTTTAAGACAGAAGTAATAAATGTTTGATGTTTCTGCAAAAGTGATATTTCTTTACAATGAATGGTTTTTCTGCTTGTGGGTCCGAGGCCAGTATGGCCCAAGGTCTCAGCTTACCTGTATGAGATGAGAAAATCCAATCTCACACATTTATGCAAGAATAATATAGTTACGAATAAAATAGTTTTACAAAATTTATAAATAAGTTTTATAAAAGGTAGCAATTGCTTATTTTCTGTGAAAAGTATTTTATAAAAATGATGAGAAATCAATTTAAAAGGTTATATGGTGTTTTCTGATGTAGTAACAGGTTTGGTAAGCACAAAGAATTGAATTATGCACTATAATTAAGTAAAAAAAGATATCCCAACCACCTCGTGAAAACAACTATATGTCTTTACAGATATTTCAAAATAATAGTGAATACAGAATTAACTCAAAACAAGGAACAAAAATAATTAAATCACTTAGATCTAAGGCTGTAGCTAATCGCTCAAAGTTTTAAACATACAAATACAGAGATATTAGAGTATATTTAGTTTTGGAAGACAGAAGCTCTTTAGCCATACAGATAAACAAGGCATTTAAATATATCAATGTATGAAGACGATATAGCAAAGAGGGAAGAAGACTGTAAAAAAATTCCACCAAGTAGTAAACAATGATAAGATTTAATTATACCTTTTTGTAAAGAAATCGGAAATAATTTCTCACTTTGTAAACTTCGATGCTATTGGAAACTTACAATCGTTATATATAAAAATTTAGCCTCCGTTTGTTTTTGCTTGCAAAACTCGAATAGTAGTTGGTCGATTGAATTGAAATTTTTGGAGAATGTGGTGCGCTGTATGAAAAAGGTTTTTACTAATAAAAAATCAAAAAACCAGCCCTTCTCCTCCTTTCTACCTCTTAATCTTTAAACAAACCAACATATTTTTTTCAGATTTCGATGAAACTTTGCACACGTATGCTTTAAAACAAATAAAAAAATATTGTCAACATTTTATTTGTAAAAATCCAACCCCCTTAATTATTGTCAATATTCTTTACACATACACACAGTTTTTATCCGATATCGATTGAACTTTGGACACGTATACCTTAAAACAGGTAGTTATCAGATATCCAACCCCTTTCCGTCTTTCTACCTACCTTAATTTTTGTTCTTTATACAAAGCTACAGTGTCCATTCAATTTTGAAGGAACTTGGCGCACGCTATATTTTAAATCAAACAGAAAATTACTGTGTACATATGGTTTATAGAATCCCAGATCCCCCTTTCAACCCATTTAATTTTTTTCAATGCCTTTTGAAGACACCCACAGATTTATCCGATATCGATTGAATTTTGCACACATATACTCTAAACCAACAGAGGAATATTATCTCCTTTTGGTTTTCAGAAACCTCTCTCCATCTTTCCACCCCTCTTAATTTTTGTCAATGCTCTTTATACATAGCTACAGTGTCTATCCAATTTTCAAGCAACTTTGCACATGTATACCTTAAAACAAGTAGAAACATAGTATCAACATTTGGTTTAGAAAAACCCAACCTTTCTCCCCTTCTCCACCCCCTAATTTTTGTAAATTTTCATTACAAATAGTCACAGTTTTTATCCGAAATATATATAACTTTGCACACGTTTACTTTAAAACAAAGATAAAAATGCTGTCAATATTTGGTTTTAAAAAACTCAATCCCCCATCCCCTTTACCCCATTTCATCATCATCATCCTCAACAGTTTCCAGCCTCTGGTCGGGTCTGCTTTATGCACAAGACTCTCCATTTGCTTCTTTCATCCCACCACCTCTCTGTCACCACTTTGTTCCAGTCCTCTCCTATCTTCTGTACACCCTCCTCCACTCCTTTTAGCCATCCATCTCTTGGTCTTCCTCTGGGTTGTTTACCATGAATCTTAATTTCATGCATTTTTCTTGGGATTCTCTGAGCCTCCATTCTCTTGACATGTCCATACCATCTCAGTCTGGTCCTCTCTACCCTTTCCTGTAGGGGTTCCTCTTTTATGGTGCGTCTAATCACTTCATTCCTTATTCTGTCCATTTAAGTAATTCCCATTCTACCTTGCTTGTACTCTGCTGATGTCTCGCTTTTTCATTGTCCACGTTTCAGCACCATAAGTTAAGATAGTCACATAGTACATATGATAGATTACTCTCTTGCTTCTCTGTGGCACCTCTTTGTTCCATATCAGGCTTCTAATGCTCCTTAGGAACGCCTCTGCTTGTCTGCCTCTTTCACATATCTCGCCATCATTTCCTCTAATACACTCCCCAAGCACTTGAACCTGTTTACCTTCTTTAGTTGTTCCCCTGCCATCACAATTCCCTGGGCTAACTTATTCTTTTTCCTGGTTATTACCATGTACTCACATTTCTTTACATTAAATTTCAGGCCATATTCATCCATACTGTCTGCCCATACATCCAACTGCTGCTGCACTTCCTCTTCTTCACCTCCCCAGATCATCAGATCATCCGCAAAAGCCATCACCTTCATATTTTCCTCTCCCATCCTCGCTTCCACCTTCTGCATTATTTCATCCATGATTACAATGAAGAGTAGTGGTGATAGGGCACTTACTTGTTTTAGTCCATTCCTTTGTTCCAGCCAATCTGATCTTTCTTCCCCTATTTTCACATAGCTCACACTTCCTTGGTACAGTTCCGTCACTCCCATTTAATTTTTGCAAATATTCTTTATACGAATCGAATGTTTTTAACTGATTTTGATGAAACTTTGCAGACGTATACATTAAAAGAAAAGCGTTAAATACTTTGCACCTCAGGTACTCTTTCCTATCACCCCACTTGAACAAAATTTACTTTCGAAACCATTTAGTTTTTTTTTGGAGATATCTCGAAAACGGTAGAGAAATCGGTTAAAGTGAATAGAAGTATTTTGAGAGCCTATAACGTTTCCTGTCAAACGACGTTGGACTGATTTCGATCCGACAATTGCTGATAACAAATTGGAATTTGAAATAAAAAAAAAGTTAGTTAATGTGAAAAAATATTTGTTCTTCCTTTGCTTCCATTCCACAGCATAGCCACAGCAGGCAAAGCAGGGTATTAAATTGAATGTGTTTCCTTGATGAATCTATGTTCGCTAGAAAACTTTTGTTTACTTCCCTATTCGTTTCATATCAGACTGAGCCACAGCGAAGCGTGGCCGAGTTTAGCTCGTTCATAATAAACCTATGTAAGTATCATATATTAATTATTTACTAGACGACCCGTGCGAAAATTTCGCGGATAAAATACGATGAATAGTGAGGTTTAATATGATGTTACAAAATCTGAGTCATTACTCTTCATACTCCTACTTCAATTATCGATTTTGGTTAGAAATCCCGAAACACAAAAAGTATTTTAGAAATATTAACATTTTTTACCTTTAAGGGTCGAATTACGAAAAATTCCTTTCTTAGAATATAATGTTACCACGGCGGAAACCTTAGTCTGTAATATGATATCTCATTTATCTATATCGGTTAGATATCAAGGGAGATAAATAGCTCGTGACACAAAAATGCGTTGTAGAACCATTTATTCTTTTTCCCTTTAAGGGTTGAATTCCAAAAACTTCTTTCTTAAAATATGATGTCACCAAAGCTGAGAAATTATTCCTCATAATCTTACTTGATTTATCGACTTTGGATAGATATCCAAGGAGATAAGTGGCTAGAAACACAAAAAACGCATTTTAGAAAAATTGATATTTTTGCCCTTCAAGGGTCGAATTACGAAAAATTTCTTTCTTAAAATATATTGTTACCACGGCGGAGACCTTAGGCTTTAATATGATACCCCATTTATCTATATCGGTTAGATATTAATGGAGATAAATCGCTCATGACACAAAAACAAATTGCAAACATATTGATACTTTTGCCCTTTAAGGGTCGAATTCCGAAAAATTATGACGTCACTAAAGTGGAGATCTTAATCTTTAAAATGATCTTTTATTAAACGATTTCAGATAGGTATCCAGGGAGATAAATGACTCGTAACACAGAAAATAGCATTTTAGAAATATTGACATTTTCGTCCTTTAAGGGTCAAATTCCGAAAACTTCATTTATTAAAATATGATGTGACCAAATTGAAGACTATAAGCTTTTAAATGATACCTCATTCATTGATTTGGGTGAAGTATGAAGGAAGATACTGGTTTGTGACAAAAAAGTACCTTATATATATATGATACTGTAATATCAATAGAGACAAACATATTAGAAACAAAATCAATGAACTTCACTCAAATTGTAAAATAATAAACAGGACATTGGAGAATGTAATAAGTAAAGAAATCCAAATCTTAAAAAGGAATGGGTGTGTTAGTTCTAATGTACGACAATTAAGTTCTGGAAGACGAATGGAAAATATATTTAAAAAAATACAAATAACATAAATAATGTCTCTGCGTAAAACTAAAGGGTACACAAGAGAAACAAATTTTGAAGACAGGCCCAAAGAAGTTAATTTAAAAAATACAAATGAAAAAATAAAAAAGGGAAAGATCATTTAAATCGAATACACAAATATAGAATACTGATTATAATACACAGGTATGTAACTAAAGGAAAGAGATATAACGGACGTTCCAGGATGAGGCTGGACTAAAAACAAAGTTTGAATACGAAGCATGCTTTGTATGGTAAACATTCGATTCAGGACTCATAGTTTGAAAATTAATTTAGCAGCAATTTGGATATATCAACTTCACCTCTAGAAAAGTTTTGTTTGTGCGTGTTTAGAATGCATTAAATATACTACCTTGTAGTTTTAAATTCAGGTTATACTGTAGACTCTGTGGGAACGAACTGAACACTCTAAAACTGACAAACTGGCTTCATAACTGCTTTCGTGAAAATCCAACTTTCTGAGTTATTGACTGCGAACAGTTTAATGCGGATCCGGAAAAATTAGTTGGAATTAACAATTGGAACTCACGAGATTTTCTCACTTACGTCGCAATATCGACTGCATTGATAGTTTTTGTGACCTCGCAATAAATTCTTGCGAAGTTGGTTTCTAAAAGCTGATACACTAAAAAAATTAAATCCGCTTTGTATCACACCTTGCAGTTAGCATAGCTCAAGTGATTCCTGAACATGGGCGGTATCTCACAAAATACTTTGATACAAGTCCAGAATTTTGGCTCTTGAGTCTTCTGGTCAGTTAGCATAACAAGCAGAAGCTACACTTAGAGACACAACAAGTGAAATGAGTTTAGACGCCGCCTTACGGAAGTAACCCGGTGGCAGCCAGTCGAATATTTAGTCCGCAGTTCAGAAGTGTCTGCGGTTCAGTAGAACCCAATCCGAGGCGCTGGGTGGAGGTGTCCGCTTCCCTGAGAAGCTTTCGCCGCATACAGCTCGTTTTTTTTCGTGACAGACGTCCTTCCAGGTTGCGGCTCGTGTTTCTGGTGCATCTGCATTTTGTTTGTCTAGTGAATGCAGCATGTAGGCTGTTCGGCTGTCACATAAACACGCGCACTGTACAGTCTTTCCCTTCACAAAATCACTACCGCTGCGCTGCTAAACAATAAACCAAATATAATTTCATGTAATCCGTGTAAATATTTTTTTATGGAGAAACGTGGGTGAAGACAAATGAAAAATTGGTTGCAGAAGGAATTAGTACTGAGAAGAGAGTGCGAAAGAACGACAACGATAATCAACATGAAGAAGATGAAAATGAATTGTAATGGATATGAAGAGAGTCTTGGGTAAAAGAAGCTATAGAAGGATGGTGAAAGGTAGGAGAACAGAAAGAATGTTACGAATGCTGGGTAATGTAAAGGTTGGAAGAAAATATTTGTACAGTAGAGATTAATAGAAGACATTAATTAATGAATAAAGTTGTCTGTGCCATAACTGGAGATGGCAGTAGGCATAAAAAACAATTTTGCTGTTAACATGATTAAGTGTAAATTGAAATTGTGTGGCGGTTCGTAGTATTAGTTTCCAACGACCGTAGAACATATATTATAGGAATAAAATTAAAAACCATCTTGCTGATGCCTCTCAAGTGCAAGAAAATTCCTGAAGCTATGTTCGTAAGGGGAGACCATTAATTACGTGAGGTGGTTCTTCGTAAATCTTGATCCCGCCCCCTCCTGTGGTGAGATCTGATGGAACCCTTTCCCCTACCCCCCCTCCCCCAACTTGAGATCGAACTCGTGATTTTTTTTTCAGCTCTTCTGTTATTTGAAGGGCGGCAGTCTAAAAATAAAAACTTGACGTGAAGGGTGGGGACCCTTTGGTGAGATCCCCTTCCTCCCCCTCCCCCCTCCGTTTGAGTTCACGTAATTAATGGAGGCCCCCTTATCACTCTGATGGTTGAATTCATCCGCAAAATTTTGCACTATTCTTATGATTGGTATATTTTTGTAAGACATTAACCATGGCAGCCTCATTTTCCTTAAACATGTTGTTAATTCAGTACCATAGCTAAGTATCAAAGCTACGGCCCTTCAGTGGGAACTGTTAGTTGAGTAAACAATGTGTGTTCGGCTGAGAGGGAGAGATTATACCTTTCTCTCGCATCTCTGAATTCGTGTAAGACACGGAGATGCCCATACATACAGTCATCCGACACTAGGCTAAGATGGTACCGGACTGACTTCATATGACAAGAGGCATTGGTTCGAGACCCTCGTGGAGCTTGTGTGGTTTTATTTTTTTCCTGTACTTCATTATTCAAGACGTGAATGGGAAAACTCATAATACAGTCATCAATAGAATTTAAACATATGGAATCACACAGAAATAATCATAATATCAGTTGGAGTAAGCTTAACTTAGGGCAAAATATTCGGTTGGGATTTTAAACTTTTAGCCGCAAAACCTTCTTTTTCCCATTTTCTTAAAATTTCCATATTTATGACGAGAAGTACCCATGTCTTAACTCGCAACTCCAGGAATACCACAAAGTCGATTTCTTATTCACATTCTTCTTCCATTTGCCTCTTCCACTAATTCCTGTTGCTTAACCACTCATTCCTATGAGCGATTTTAATCCACCAATTATTTCTCCAGAATAATTCTTTGCTAATGCAGTTTTTCTGACCAGAAGTCATTACGTTCTCTGCTTCAAATCCAGACTACATTTCTAATTCTATGTTAACATTACCTCACCAAACGTAAATTTTATTGGAGCTTATACATGATCAAGAAATTTAAGATGTTTTCAAGCAGTGTAAACAATATTGTCTACAATATTTTAACGACCCTAGTCTTCTTCAAAACACAAAGCATGATTATGGAATGTCTAGAACGTTCATTGTTGCAACCAGCTGGGCATACCAAAGCATATTTTCTGGACTAAACCCAAAACTTTATTTCAATGGCACATAAAATGAGACGCTGAAATTCGTTTTATAGGGAAATTAAACTTTGAGCCTGCTTCAGTTGCCGTATTATTATTTTATCAAATGTTTACTAGTGCTTTTCTCCTATGTGTGTTTGTACTGGTGAGAAGAGACGAAAATACTTAGAAAATATGACGAAATTTTCTTTGTATGGTCTGCGTTATAGTTCATTTCTTGATAGTAGTCGTTCAATGCGTTTGTAGCATTTAGTGCAGTTTTCAATCTGTTAGTTTGATTGTTGTGTCGGTAAGCTTCTTATAAACTTATTTGCTCACACGTACATATTATTTTGCTTGTTTTACTGCTAATGGTAATTGTGTATAAATATTTCGAAAACATGTAATAGATTTACTGCGAGAGATATTAAGTGTTCTCTACAACCGTACATATCCATCAGTAAGAACACTGAAGAGAAATTACTTAGAGAGCGTGTTTCTACAACACATACAACACGATTTGTACACTACCTTTCTCTTTCTATGCCAAGTAAATCCTTAAAGTTCCCAACTGAAGTAATATTTTACTTAAGAGTAATAAATTTCTTATTACTTAAACTAAACTTTGCTAGATTTTCCCAGTTGTATTTGAAAAAAAAAAAAGAAGACATTTTGAGAGCAAATATTTCTACCGCCGAATTTAATGGATTTTATATAGAAAAAATGTGGAAAAACATCGGTTCATTTACATCAAAGTAGTCGACCGCAACTTCAATGAAGGAAATTAGATTCTTCTCATGTTCTGCTTACGTTGTTTGATGCTATGATCGTAACACAAGCTTCATGCTTCGAAGATTAGTATGGTTTCCAACTTTTAGTTGAGTTATTACAGCTCAGTGGTATTACAACTTCCATGAAATTTGCCGAAAACAATATGTTCTCAACATGGGATTCTACGAAATTATGATAACATGATCAAAGATTTAATCGAGAAACCACTTTTCTGAGGAAATAGGCCGTTGTTTAGTCACCAAAAAAGTATCCTGCAAAATATTTCGAAGCAACGTGCAAAGGAATCATCATACTGAACACAGAAAGGTACAAAAGGTGACAATTGAAATCCCATCTTAGCTCACGAACCGGTTTCCAAAACTATCAAGAAGAGCACTGTAACAGTCCCCAATTTCCGTATCTTAAATGCAAGTGTCACTGGCTTAGGGGACATCCATAAATTACGTGAGGTGTTTTTCCGGATTTCCGGACCCCCCCGCCTCTCTGGTCCATGAGGACGCCCCCCCCCCCCCCTAGTAATCGCCCTCGAAACTTTTGGAGACCATTTTTCTTTTGTCTCACCCTTCTAAATCCGGTCACAATCCCACTTTTAGACGAAATACCCCCCTAAAATCGACTTTCGTGCAATTTGTAGACCTTTTTTCTTTCTTTTTTTTCAGCTCTACAGTCTAAAAAAAAAAAAATACTGATTTTCCACTTATTTCAGACAAATCGTCAAACTTCAAATAAAATATATGAGATTTTCAAATGGTTCATAAAAGGTCATTAAGAAACTTGGCTAAGAGAATTACCTACCAAAAGATGTTAGCAGGCTGATAACATCATTTTCTTTTTTTGTCTATTTCACATTTGTTTAGCGAAAGCCTCTCTTTGTTATTTCTTAGCGAGTCCCTGATTGTTTCATTGTAATGGAAGATCAACAGATAGTAACACAGAGTAGTACAGCGGGCGGACCACCTGCCGACTACCTGCGTGGCGCGGCCGGCCGGCAGGCTGCCCCCCACTCCGCCGCCGCCGGCAGACAGACAGACCGCAGCAGCGCACAGTAGTGTCTGCCCACCCGCCGCACGGGCCGCAGCAGCAGAGCAGCCAGCCTCTCGGTGAGTACTCCCTCACCGCCGGCCAGTGACAAATACGTGCTAGTGCAGGCTCCAACAACGCGAGCTGTCAAAAAGCATCCTACTCGTGGCGAATAAACCCTTGAGTTTTGTTTTTCTGAGATCGCAGTGCTACAAGAGGAATCTGTAGATTTTTTTTTTTTTAATTCTGCCTACGCATTCAGAGCCTAGTCAACAACTGTACTGTTTCCCATCTTTTGAATGACTGCGATCTTCCAAAATTGGTGCTTTCTAATGTACAGCCTTGTGTCGTGGATTTTGCAACGCAGCTTTTTGAAGGGTGTTTTGCCATTAGTCCACTGCATTTCGATTTGTTAACTTGGAGCTATTTGTACACGATGCAGTCTCTTCTACACCACTCAGTGAATACCAGTTAGCTACCGTCTTCTTTATCAGGTATTTCAGGAATGCGGAATACTGTGCTTTCACCTCATGGTTATGATAGGAGCAGGCTACTAAAATCAAGAAGATGCCGACAAGATGGGGAAATAGGCAATATGTAATCCGGTGCTCCAGTCTGCCTGTGACGTACGCTATAGACCAGTCTCAGAGTGGGACCACTTTGCCGGAAGCCGCGTGGAAGCGGTTGCTCGACTGGTCCCCTCTTGCATTCCGCCGCCTCCCCAGATGTCGAGGTCCCGGGGTGGCGTGAGTTCCCCCTCCATCCCGCTGCTGGAAGACCCGAGTCAGTGGCTCAGCACGCGGCCAGCCGTGCGGATGTACGGAGCAGCGCGGCACGCCCACTGTGTGAGTACAGCTCTGCGAGGGGAACACCCGCCGCAATGTCACAGGGGAGGCTCGATCGATATCTTCACTTTGCAGCCTTTCAATCTGCGAGGCCGTTGCTGTTTTACTTGTTTGTGCTGAATGTCCTCCCTATGACGACTTGTGATCGACACTGTTGTCCCGATCTTAGTTGTTTTGGAATATTATCTGCAGCTCATACACGTTTAGCAGTTAATGATTGGAAAGGAAATATTGTTGCAGCTAGTTCCTCCTTCGTTTTTTTATATACATATTTCTGTCACGGATATGCAACTCGTGTAAATCTAAGTTATTGAGACTACACACGACCGTTAACAGATGAATTATTGGCAGAGCCGAATTACTTTCATGATAAATTCTGAAGAAATAGTGGTGCCACGTGCAGCCTACACTCTATGGTCCACGTAATGTTGTGTAAGCGTTTTTTTTATTACTTTGTGATCATAATATCGTAGATAATTACATAAAGTTTTATCACTTGTCAAAGCTCTCCATCTGGTGAAACAATTGTGAAACCACTTGTTATACATTACATGTACATTCCGCTTTAGATATAATATCGTTAACTAGATGGATAGATAAGAAGTTCTTGCCGCATTCAAAATTTTGGATTTCTTTTAGCACCTTATCTGTTCTTGGGAATCCAGACTGCATCCTATATCATTTACTAGCGGAAAGGAGGGAAATTTTATGCTAGACTTTAACCGCCGCAGAGGTTTCCACAGCTGTTGACTAGGTACGAGGAGAATCCATATAAAAAACCTACTCCGCTTATTCCCAGCATTAACAAAATATGGACGGTATTTCAACATGAGTTTTCTTGGATGCTACTCGGAATACGAAACCGGTTAAAGTCCATAGCGTTTTTCAAAAAGTGTTCTGTTCTTTTTTATTGCTTCACTGAACATTAAACTCCGGAGCACTTGGCTTTTATCTGTTGTTTGAACAGGTGTCCGTCAATTGTCTTTGGAAAGCCTTATCGCGGGCAGCGTCCAGGACGATCTTACGGCAGAAACACAAAGACGTGGATGAGAGCTGTAATTTGGGTTGGATGTATTGGGAGCGACTCCAGCTGTGATTGGCTGACGCGGCTTGGCCGTCACGCACCTCCTCTCTAACATGCGTTAAGAACTTTGCTAACACCGGCCGCCGGGATGATAACAGCATAACGAGGGGCAATTCACACTCAGTTAACAACAGTAATTTGTTTACCTTCTACTTACTCTGCCTTCCCATTCCTAGATCTAAAATTCTGAAGGTATAAAACGGCTTTGAACCTTGAAACAAATCATACTTTCAAACTTGCTAAGTGCATTCGGGTCGGTAAAGGCAGACAGTCATATGTTTGAGTCAAAAACTATATGATGCTGAAGTACCAGGTCACTGTAGCCTTCTTTTTCTCCCCATTGAATAGGAGTATTTGAGCTGACTTGTTAAGGAAGTATCTGTTTTGTGTTATGTTTTTGCTTTACTCCATATTTTCAAGTTTAAAATGTAACTGGGCAATTTGTTGCAGTTTCGTGTAATACTTGTCCTATGTCTTGGATAAGTCGGAGGGGTAATGATGTGCTTGTTGAAAGAACTTTGTGTATTTCTTCTTGATATAGTATGTAAAGTCGTGAACACCCAAGTTTTGGTGTATACGTGTGTTTGACATATACCGCGAGGCGTCAGCTATTATTCTTAAAAATTTATTCTGTATAACTAGTAATTTCTTAATATTTAATGGCATTCTAAATGTCTATGATCCGCACAGGAAGGCAAGTCTAATTAGTACAGTATAAATTTTCAGTTTAATTCTGAGAGTAAGATTCCTTCCATCGAGAATGGAATACAGTTTAAACAGTCGAATTAAAAATATATTAGAAGCATTTTGAATGTACCTAATCAAGGTTCATTTCTCACTGTATTTCAACACCAAAAGAGATACTTAAAGTCGTGCAGATTGAGTTGACTGCCTACCGACCTTGGTGGCCTGGTATTTGTTACAATTAATTTATAATTCTAAATATTGTCATCAGTACTTGATGGTATCTCCTTTTGGCCGGTTACTTGTCGTAACGGTCCTTCTTACCGTCCCACGGAGGCAAACAATTTGCCGCACGCAACACGAATGTCTGTATGCTGCAGCACACAAAAAAGGCCCTCCAATCACGACTTCCGCAATAGAAGGCATGTTGGCTCGCGACTCACGACCGCTGAGTGTTCCTCGTACGTTGTGAGGAAGTTGTTTCGAGGGATCGACAGGGCATTTTTCCTTTGCTTCCAGATTACAATTGCTGGTATTATTACTCTTTCACGTAATAATCCTGACTCGGACTGTCACGTTTGATTTTTATTCTAGAGGATTGTTTTTAATACACTGTTTACATTCCTGGTAAATTTCAATTTCTGATCCTAAGTATGTATTATCCGTTATCATTACCTGGGAGACTCCTAACTTTGCTGCACGCAATGGAATAACGGGTTTGTTACGACGTAATTGACGTTTAAGTTTCTTAATGCCACAAAATATTATTTACTGTCGAGGAAAGGCTATTGACTAGGCTATGAATCACGCATCGAAGTATAATATGAAAAGTTTGTGTTGGAAATACGGAAGTAAATGGGTAATTTTATTTATGCAATTCATAAAAAATGCTAACGATGTAGACTATTCGAAATAAATAAGACAATAATTTTTTGGAGTATGTAATTTAAACATAATGGGCTCCAGGGGATATAAAAGAGTTCTATGTTAGGTGGTCATGGTTTCTACTGTTTTGAAATAGGACTTCGGAATGTAGCAATCCTCTCGACGCTTGAGTACTTGTCCCAAGACGTAAGTAACAGAACAAACTGGAATAAAAGTATTTAGTAATCGTTTTAAAATTGTTTTTGCTTTTGCTGTCTTTAGATTAAAAGGATAAATGGTATTCAGTTACTTTGCTTCATTAACTACACTTCCTTGTAGGAAACCACCAATAGTAAAAGTGTTTTGTGGGAGGGGATAGATTTAGTTAAATGTTTAGATGTGGAGGAGGTTATATGTTAAGCTTAATCACTATGCGGTTAAAAGAAACCCATGGTTATTACTGAGGTGGGAAAGGTCACTTACGCCTCTCTCGAACACAAAAAGAAACAATAAAAATCTCTTAAGCAACATGCGCCTGCGGTCACGCAAGCCCGTGCTACTGTCCAGAATCGCACCACTTGACAACTGGTGAAAACAGTATCACCAGTTCAAGTCTCGCAGACAACATTGCGGTTTAATTTTATGAAGTAGTTTGTTTTTAAGACTCCTCCTTTTTTTCCTTATAGCTTTATGTCTCGTCGACGTCGAGGTCATTAGAGGCGGGTTAGGACTGGGGACAAGGAACGGGAAGGAATTCGGCCATGGAATTTCAAGGAAGCATCCCGGCATTTGCCTCGCGTGGTTTGGGGAAACCATGGAAAACCCAAATCTGGATGCCTGGACAGGAATTCGAACCGGTGTCCTCCCGTATGCGAGGCCAGAGCAGAACGTTAACCGCTCACCCACAACGCTCGGTAGGCTTCTCCTTTTATCTCTGTGACGATTCGCTAGGTGAATAACTAGCGTTTGAAAACGTCGTCAGTGATGTTTGCACCAATGACGGGACAGCACACGAGAGAAACAGTACTCTACAACTTTCACTGCGAGCCTCATAACCTCATCAACGCTTACGTGAGCGAACACGCGATATAACTTGACTTACCGGGCTCCGGGGCAAGAGTGGTTGCATTGTTATGTACCACTTCTCTTGCAACACTATACGGTATTGTTTTTACAGTTATTTTTAATGGCATTTATTATTTATTTTTGATGACACAGACAATCACATGTGTGTATTTCTGCATTCTTAAAACTATACCCATTTCTCGGATTATGTAAGAAGAACATAACACATCATTAAACCCCCAATAAATAGCAGGTGTTAATTAGCAGACATCAGCGATAGGATCCCATATGCTACGGACGGCATGCAGCTTATGTATGCGACAAATCAAGCTACTTAGCAACAAGTAGCATATGCTGCTATTTCATACGGTGAATATTAATCGATTTGATTCATAATCAGGAGGATATTTGTAATTTAAACTAGTTTCACCCAGGAGTTGTTATTGTGACGTCCATGATAATAGCTGGTTCTGCAGTTGCTCGTGGTCGTCGGAGGATTCCGATTGTTTACTTGTTGCATGTATTTACGTTACCAAGGTCGCATCGTGACGAATGCGGAGTCGGTATTCTTAGGCCCCAGCTATTTCCCCTTTTTCTCGTTTCAATTCTTTAAAAACTTCGCTTTCATAAAAAAATATATAAAAAAAAATATAGTTTTTCTGTGTTTGTATTTACAAATCAAATTTCAAATTTGAATTATACTCTAATCTCAGTTATTCGTATATTATTCATAAACTTTACCTAAACAATTAACTTGGTGGTTGTCATGCAGGCCAGTAATACAACTGGAAATTTTACGATTTTAGTGAATAAAAGCGATTGTATATCGAAGCGATGAGTGTCCTTGATTTTATGGCAAGGATTTACGTTTTTTATACGTTTATGATGGGTACAACAACATTATTTCGTTGATGAGTCGCTTTGATAATGCCGTCGACCTCGACTCTTTGGTTTCCTCAGAGGTTAAGGCGCACTGCGTGTGTCTGGCGATCGCGTCCATTCTCCTGGGTTTTCCCTGGTACGCCGAAAAAACCAGCGCCACGGTCAGTCGAGCCGCCAGCGAATCTGCATCACCAGACGCTGCACGTCACTGTGAATACGTCTGACGTCAGTACTGTGGTCAAACACCGTGCCACAGCTTACAGGAGAGGTGTCGGGAGATGACTTACTGGTTATTTAACTCCTGAATGATGTCTAGTAAATACATGCTAAATATTATAATCAAGCAACTTCATGTTTTAAAAATCATCACACATGAATGTTGAGCGGGAAATGGAATGCCTACATTACAACACACAATCTTATGACACTTTACATGCACAAACAATTGAATAAATGTGTCATAAGAAATTTCGAATCATATAGTTCCTCCCGGCCACCTGATCAGGTGAAGTGCTAATCCGTTGCTTGTTGCTCGATTCGCGACTGCTTGCCACGGTAATTACGAAAGCGTCACTGATCAGATACATACATTGGACTGGGATTGTCTGGCAGACAGGCGTCGTAGATTTCGTTTGAATGTATTGGCCAACATGTGAACATCTGATTTATCCATTCATTTTCGAGTGAAATTAAATATTTCGTCCACCAACGTATTTGGGTCGCTATGAAAGGAGAGACAAGATTAGAGAAATTAGGTGTCGCACTGATGCTTGTAAGAATTCTTTCCTCCCTCTCGTTTTTCGGGATTGGAATGCTAAGAGTTAATGTTGTTGCAAAGCGCCCCTGCCACCAGCAACTTTGTCAGTAGCATAGATGTAAATATATATAATCATCCACAGTTCACTTTTTTCAGTTCAATCAGGATTAAGTTCCAATCTAGTCATTTCCCAACAGCGGTAGAGGAGAATGAACGCACGCCTGTCATATAAACCGATTCTACGTCATTTTCATATTAATCACGTCAGCCTCGGTAGCACGGGGCTAGAGAGCTGACTTCGCGTTGTAGAGGTCGCCGGTTCGAGTTTTAATTAAGTGTTGCGTTCGTCCTGTGTTGTCCTCCAATGTGAGCACTTGAGAGTATCAACAATACTAGAAGAGTCTAGCACAAACGAGGAAAAATGAAACACAGATGATGCTGGCTAAATGGCTAAAAAGCCAAATGCCATTTAAAAAAAAAATATATTAAACGCTAAATTTCAGTTTCCATTTGACATATGCATCATCTACAATCTATAAAAATCCCTTTTTTTAACACACGCCGGTTCAATAGCTTCCTTAGCTGCCGTCACCAGGTGAAATAGTGGATTCTGCGTATTCGCATATGCCTTTTGTGTTAAAATTATAGTTCGACTGGACACCTGTCAAAATTATACAGAAGCAATACATCAGGAAACACTCTATTGTCACAATATGTATTAATTTGATTCACTGAGTCTATCGGCTAGGAATTATCGTTTTCCAGAAAGTGGTATACATCTGAATCACAATTGAACTACTACACGCAGATTAAAACATTTTAATATCAGTCATTACTGACATATGGTGCAAGCACACTAGTGATCAGTTCATATGATAATTTTTAGTTCTGCGTTTAATATCATTCAAAATAAGTATGTATGATTTGATTTCGTAGACTTCTGTAGTCATTGTCAATGTTTTCTTGGTTATACGAGTGAAAAAAACTCATTTTTTTTTTTAAATTCGAACGTTTCGGCCATATTCTGTGGCTTTCATCAGAGGACTGAGTGCCATAGAATGATGGTTGAAACAAAACTCATCCGGATAGTCTAGATAACAGTTATGTTTAACTGTTCGCTAAAGTTTTGTTACGTAATGATTAAAGAGTGCGAGATAAAAGGAAAATGAATCAGTTTCCTGCCTTCTGCCCAGTGTATCCTTGACCACGAACAAATTGTTCTGATCAAGTTGCACCCGTGACGCAATGTGAGCAGCTAATAGCCTGAACTCGATGTTTCATCCTTGATGCTCGGACCATTTCCTGCCACTGATAAGCTGGAGAACACTGATAACAAGTTATTTTTGCCAAATTATGTTGTTGACCACACTGACGACCCGAGAACCAGGACGACATGTTGAGTATATCCTTGGAACGTGAAATCCCGCATTGTGTCATGTTCAACACTACTGAAATACGTGCAGTATCTCGTAAATGAATAGCAATTAAACTCTTTGTATGCGTTACTGAAAAATCGTTCAGGTACCATCCATTACCTATTACTTTAATTACTATCGTAATGCATGTCTGTAGGAACATATTAAAAGAGTTACAATATCGTTTATCTGCAGCAGGTAGCAGATACCAGATATGTGTACGGAGATTTTCCCGCTGTGTTCGGAGAGATCAGAGTTACACAGGTCTTTCCGAAAACACCACATACGTACCTAATAAAAACTTAATTTTATAATACCATACAGTTGCAAACCCGTGAAGGCTACATCTCAGATGCCACATGCTTGCTGTTAACTTGCCTTTTCACAATACATGGTGAGTGATCATGATGTCTACTGTCATTCTAAATCTAGCGATTATAGCCAATTAATAGCACCAGCTATAGCGGTTATAAAATCATTCCAAGTTGTTCTGGATTTTCTAACCTGTCGGTGGGGGATTACACAGCTGGTTGTGGTGCTACGCAATCACACTCGGTTCCTCATTTGTGAGCCACTGCTTTACACTTGGCGTGACCGGTCTGAATTCGGTTAAGGCCGTCCATATTTTCGTCGACATTTGCATAGCTGTGAGTTGTGCTATTGGAGCGGCGCAGTGGAATGCCGGCAGATGTTTGCTGAAAGCCATCCTTCTGACTCTTCTCTCTTTTGCCGAACCGAAAAACCTGTCCCGCATAATGACGTGGAAACCACGTCCCAAATTCCTGTGGTTTCTTTTTTGTTGGTATTCTGCCTATGCAACGTTTCAGCCAGCTTTGTTGTAATATTGACTGTGGAAAGTAGAACAACACGAGGTATTCCACAGCCATCACTGTCAACCTATTACATGTGTCCAGTTTCTTGTCGTAGATAGAAGCAAGAATTGGGCTTGATGTTCAGTTAAATCCTCCAACCTCTGGTGTCAGTTAAAAATGCTATTATTTTTGTTGAATTTAGGAAAATATTACAAGCTAAAAATATATATCGTTTGTTTTAATATGTTAAACATGGGCAACTACAACTAGAACAGGGTCGTGTGGGAACAATGATGGCGCGGCGGGAAGGACCCTTTTATATTAACTGCGTATTCTATGAAGTATCAAACCGGAGTAATAGTGACGTATTAAGTTACTGGGTTACTGAATTCTTGGTTCACTGATGATTCATTTTGTTTATAACTACTGAAGGTTATTCTCGGAAAACAAGAGATTAGGAAGCGCTACATAAAGGGAATCTTGATTGGATTCCAGACGACATTTATGGTTCAATGTGAGGCATTGGATAAAATCGCTAAGAGTTGCGTCAATGTCACTGAAAAGTTTTTATACTTTTTTTTTTTTTCTAAAACTAAATGGACCTTTGCACTTTATAGAGTGAAGTATGGACCTTGGAATACCAGAAAGAACGAGAATTGAAGCATTTGGAATTCGGCGCTATAAATGGTTGTTAAAAATTAATTGGACGGGTAAAGTAATGCATGAAGGGGTTTTGGAAGTGGTGTGTGTATATATTTTTTTGTAAAAAAAGACGCACAAAAAGAAGAGATAGGAGTTTGGTCATATTATATGACACGCGGAGTAGTTAATTTGTTACTGGAAGGGACAGCTGAAGGAAAGATTAGCGTATATGAAGTAGGTAGTTGAAGACGTTGGTTGTAAGGACCATGTTGAAGTAAAAATACTATCTTAGAATTTGAAGGTATGGGGGATTGCTCCGAACCAGTCGAGAGAATGATGACAGGGGAAAAAATCTAAAATAGTTGATAACAGGGAAGAGTAAAGAGGGCTGTAACAAGAACATGGTAGAAATCATTCAATGGCTCATTTTGTATTACAGCAGGTTTAACAATTGAAAGGACTGTGTGCTTGATTCTAAAGGGGCTGGAAAGACTCACAGCGGTCCAAAAAAATTATAATAAAGAGATTCTCTTCTGATAACACAATTCGTAACTAGGAACAACGTGAGGATATGATAACTGAAAAGCTGGATTAAATAAAGAAATAAGTGAAAAGAAACGATTCTAAAATAAGTCAAGAAGAAACGCGTCTGGCAAAATGTAATGAGGTGGATGTGTCGTCACCCAGCATCCACCGCTGATTTTTTTTTTTTTTTTTTTTTTACTGGTGCGAGTGTACATGCGCTCCCCACAGCTCCGGTGTTAATGAATCCTATTCGTCCCGCGTGGGGACGGGCGGTGCAGTCAAACAATTAGCTGCCGGCTCAGAGGAAGCATCGATCTGGCAGCAGGTGAGGGGACGTCGTCTGCAGCGAGCAGCCGCACAGTGGAACACACCACTTACCTACTTATGTCATATTCACAACAATTATGAAAATCATACTTCGAAATTAATCGCCTATGTTATTCATGTTGGTTAGGAAGTCGTCAGTTTAAAATGCAAAAAGTACAAACAGGGAAAAGTCATTTAAACAGTAAGCTTCCATGTTACAGCTGGTAAGTTGTCTGGTAACTCACAGTTAAGGTGCTTTCCTTCTCAGTTGAGGATCTCGGTGCGGCCAACAATTATTCTGCTAGTATAATATCCCTGACGTTCTTTGGTCCAGGCGATATCGCTCTCATACCTGGCACTATGGAGGACGGGGGTTCAAACCCTCGTCCGGCCATCTGGACTGTTGTTTTCCGCAGTAACTCCACGCGAACGCCGCGATTGTTCCTTTCAAAGGCCACGTCCAAATTACTTCTCGTTCCCTCTCCATTCCCTTACGTTAGCTAGGCTGAAAAGGGTTCCCAAGACCCTCCTGCTGGCCATCTGCTAGGCTTCACCTGGAAGAATGAATTTTTTAACTGTGGTTTGGATCGCACGATAAACCATGGATCCAGTGACGACAGAAGCGAAACGCCTGGCAAATCGAAACTCTGCCCGTCACTTAAGGCGTCCCGACCAAAAATGCAGTACGCACTTACCGCGTTCTCGAGTAACAAACCACAAAAATACAAAGTGAAGAGAAATAAGAGAACTTCTGTCTAGAAAAGCGTGTTACCTTGTATACAGATTTTTAAAGAATACGGACAAGATAGGAAGGAGCTGTCCTATTCTAATTTCCGCATTTTTAGTGTGCTTAAACCCCCAGTTTGCCCAAGCGTGGTCGAATGGAGGAGGTAGAATGGGCAGTATCAGCCTACCTATCAGACTGATTACAGGTTTTTGATTGGTCGGATGACCTGGAGTTGAGTTAGACTAACAGAGTAACACAAAGGATATACACAAAACGCTAAACGATTCATACATAGGTGGCAGCCCTCATTCTTGTTCTTATGAACGCCTTGCCCTCGTCCGAGCGGAAGCAGCTGCGATGGGGTATGTCCACCTCTCCATGGCAACATCTCGGAAGATGAACTGGGGTGGTTACCCTATGTCTTCCACAGTGGGTGAATGCAGTAGTGTGTGTGTTCGGTGTAGAGTGTTATTTGTGCTGTGGATGAGCTACGAAGAAGGAAGTGGGTGGAACCCGGTGCTAGCCCATTCAGTCATACTCTTCCGAAAGACACCTAGAGGCTCCAGGGTTGGGATATTACCAGAGACTTTGACACACAATCTAGTGGTGATTAGGAATTGTGCACCACCACGTCTCCTACCTTTCCGACTGGTGATTACAACTTCTTCCACCACCAGCTAACCCTCCGTCAACGCCGAACGCCAACGGTTTGAGCTCCTTTAGATTATACTGTCCTTAATGATTTCCTAGCTGAGATGAGATTAATTAAACCTCATCAAAAAGAAAAGGATGGAATATTCTCGTCAGTTACTTTGCGAATTTTTTTCTAAGTCCAATCAATTTTCCTTTCCCAGAACATTTCGAACGAAGCCTACTGTGTTTCTTAGGAGTCAAATCACCTGATGAATCTACTGGAGGCACTCTCATTGAATTTGCAGCTGGTTTGACCAGATGCCTTGATCGTAACGTCGGTAGAAAGTAGGAGTGATTGGAAGCAACGTAAAAGTCGCAAAGTAACTGACAACTGCGAAAGCCGCAAAAAAAATTATAATTTTTCTGATCATTTATGGTATCCGTAGCGAAAAACCATCAAAGACAACTTGGAAGTAGCACATATTACTGATCAGCGCAATGAAACTTGTCGTTACACTTCTTGTAAAAATCTCTCGTAATCGATGCGAACGCTGGGCTCAGATAGTATCCTTAAGAGATGTAGCTTATCAGGATCTTAGAATTTCATCTGGCACTCTAATTCTGTGACTTTGAGCTTATTTTTACTGGAAACACATGAAGGAAATGATCAAAAGTGTAATTGCTGTACAAACAAATTATTTTGTTTTATAACTTTCATTCCTGCTTTTGAGATTCAACTATTTATACGACAGCTTCCAATCTGTTAACGTTCTTAGTTCTCCTTCATATCTGCAGTTCATGCCTTAGAGAAGTCCTTGTAGAAAGCCCGAATCTGGACTCGAAGCAGCGACTTTGGCCGGAGTATACCGCACCTGCCCCGAGCGAACCTGCCAACCAGCAGCAAGAAAGCTGAGCGTTGAGCTATATGATCTGCAGGGAAAATCGCGTACACAGTAGTCACACTCTAGAGCTGTTCTCACATACCTTCATGCAGTCAAGCGCGTTAACAACATGTAACGTATCTGACAAACTACCTAGTTCCTTACTCGCAGTAACGAGATGAGCACATTATTTTATCTGTTATGACCGCCGTAATTGTCGTTGATTTGTAAATTTACGTTAGCATAGTTTTGTTACTGTAAAGTCACGTGGTTCCGTGTTATGTGAAGAACAATGCCGGATTTATTAAGATTAGTACATTCAGACATTTCTCTTAGTTGACCAGCAGCTTAGCTGTTGTATGTCTGCTTTGAAAAATGATGGTACCTTATTCTATTCTTGGTGGAGACTGGATTTTTGTGGGCATCAATGCTAAACTTTGCATCTGGGAAAAAAAAATATTTGCCTGAATTAATATCAACGCGCGGTCCTGGTATTCCGAAGGACGAAACCCAATACTGATGATTGTACTTCATGGTTTCCCGAAATCACAAATTTCACTTTTCGTAGTTTCCCAAAATCCCTTCAGTCAAATACCGTAATGATTCATTCAGAAGGGCAAGGCCAAATTCCTTCCCTCTTCTTGTCCCCATTTCATTTCCAGTATCTCATGACCGCAATGTCGACGAGCAGTTGCGGATTTTATTTTATTTTTCAATGGCATTTGGCTTCTCTTAGTCCATACAGTCAACTCAGGTGTGATTTCAGATCATCCTGTGATTTCAGTTTCTCCATTGTATATTATTTTGCAAGTAATTCTAATCTCTAGACGTCACAGGACGAAAAGGACACACACAACACTTACGCTAAACACCTATGCCCTCAACCGGACTCGAACCTGCGACCGTCGGCACGTGGAGCACTCTAGCCCCTACGCTTCCGAGGCTGGATGTTGCGGAATTGCTCGAGCGGTAAATTTTCACTCTGCCGGTTACTCTGCTTCTCAAACGAGTAACGATTTGGGTTTTCCATGGTTTCCCCAAATCACTCCAGGCGAATGCCGGGATCCTTCCTTTTAAAGGTCATGGCCGAATTACTTCCCGTTCCTTACCCCCAGTCCTTTCCCGCCTCTAAGGGGTCGTCCATAAATTACGTGAGGTGAAATAGAGGGGGGAGGGTATCTACGGAAATCTCACTTGAGGTTTTGGAAAAATTGTCGGACAGTAGAGCTAAAAAAAAGGTCTACAAAAGTCAATTTTAGGTGGTATTTTGTCGAAAAGTGGGGGTGTTACGGGCTTTTAGAAGGGTGAGACCTAAAAACAAAACGAGGGCGATTTCTAGGGACCAGATCTCACCAGAGGGGGGGGGGGGGAGGTGTCCAGAAAAACACCTCACGTAATTTATGGACGCCCCCTAATGATCTCGTCGTCGACGAGGCGTAAAACCATAAATAAAAATAACAAAAAGTCAAACGAGTATCCATGCAAATTTGGCAACATTCATCATTCCGCTCATTTGTGTTTACCTCTGTGTGTTATGATAAGTTACGGAAGCTGGACTACTGTGAAGGCTGTACTGGTGTAGCAGCCAGCTGGTGTCACGCCGCCGCCTCCCCGTGCAGGAAGCGGGTCGCCAGCTGCGGCGACCTTGAGCCCGTGGCCAGCTTGGCGTCGGCTGCCGGAGGTAATTTGGCTCAATTGCGGTGCAGCCCGCGGGTCGCAATCTCTTCATTAGGTCGGGCACAGCACACCTCCTGCCGACCTGCCCCAACCGAGCACGTGGGGAGAGTTCAACTTGATTCCACACGAAAACTATCTTGCTGGAATGGAACTTCCAAAATTGCTACAAAAGCTGGTCCCGGTAGCGGATGGAATGAAGAGTTTATATCACGTACCGAGGATAGCCGGTTTTATTCCCGCGTCGACGAGTGTTAAGAACACAAACGTTGCAATGAAGTCTTCACGGGTGTACCGCCGTATTGTATAGTGAAAACATGATATTTCGATGACTAGCCCCGCCGTTTTCCTCAGATGCGAAAACATTTTTAGTGATCTGAGAAATACCTCGGAGCTAGTTGTCGAAATACCGTGCTTACGCAACACAATCAGGCGGCACACCCGTGAAGACTTCATTGCATTGATACGGTGGAAAAGTCTCCGTTCTTTCAACGTAGATGTTAAATGACGTATGATGCGCGTTGTCATTCACCTGCATAATCAGAAAAATATTTGGGAACACATTACTTCACCTGATGGTCAAATAACGACATTGACCCTTTTTTTTTACTTATGGCTTTACGCCTCGCCGACGACGAGAGAATTAGAGGCGGGATGGGACTGGGGACAAGGAACGGGAAGGAATTCAGCCATGGCCTTTTGACGAAAGCGTCCCGGCATTCGCCTGGAGCGATTTGGGGAAACCATGGAAAACCCAAATCTGGTTGCCCGGACGGGGATTCGAACCAGCGCCCTCCCGCATGCGAAGCCAGAACGATAACCGCTCACCCACCACGCTCGGTAAAGACATTGAAGTTGTCTTCGTGGCTAACCACCCAGCCTGGTGGATGAGCAATATCTCTCGGACCAGTCATTCTGGAGCGCGCGGTTCATATCTCTGGACGGGAATCCAGATTTCGGTTTTCCATGGTTTCACCGAAATCTCTTCACGTGAATTCCAGGCTGGTTCCTACAGAACATCATGGTCGAAATACTTCCCGTTCCTTGTTCACAACTTCTGCCACCGCTAATGACCGGACGTCGTAAAAGCCGAAACCGGAAGTGTGACTAAGTGGACGAAGGCCCTTTTTCAGAAAAAAAAAGTCCCAGAAATCAATAACTTAAACTGTATCTGAGATCACAGAATGAACCAGGGAAAAGGCATAATGATTTAGAAAAATGCTAAGCAACTACGAACTTTTATTGCCACCAGCGTAACATATAGTGTACCGAAAACTTGTTTAAGTAATTTATCTACAAGTGTTTTATCTTAATACTTGTTCATTGCTTGCGTCCTCAGGCTATCAGTCCAACATTACAATTTGTCTCCTAATAGGACTACTCTTATATGTCGGTTCATCAAAGTCTTGTTATTGTTTTCATATCTATTGTGGTTAGAGATTCACTACAAAGGTCGGAATGTTTTGGTGGGTTCTGATTTTCAGATTTGAAGATAGAAATCTTCTATTGTAGTCATCAGCCAACGAGTCACGTGTTTTTCTCGTATTCTGGGAGCTTTTACAGGTGCTGTGTGGCAGCACTAAGGTGTAACTCTAGAGCAATTTGTAGTGTGTTGCCTGGACTGTGTACACTACAAGAGCCGGCGGGTTGTGGCGAGAGCTTAGCAGTCAGAGCCACTCTAACAACTGACCCAGAACAGTAAAACACTCCGTGTGAATTTTTTATACTTTTTTGGCAAACACTTTTGATTTAAAAGTAAGTTCAGTCATTAGCTTATGACTTGTATTTTAACTACTTTAAATCTTTTCTTTGCTGTAATTATTTTGTTATTTTTCAAAGATAACTGACATTTTATGAAAAATGAAATGGAAAGATAGTAGATTTTCAAACTTCTGTTTTTAATCATTTCCATAGTTTTTTAGTGAAATATTTTCTACTCAGGTGGCACTAGTAAAATGGGTAGAAGGATTCCACATGGCACAGATTTTTTCGAACGGCGATTGTAAGCAGCATATAAAGAGCAAATAAAACGGATGGAGAAGATTCGGCCAGATAAACGTTGAAAGATAAAAAAAAATCGAAAAATTTTAGCAAAAATTAAATGTATTAATAATTAAAAGACAAATAAAATACATAAGAACGAAATTTTACTCGGCATTGAGATTGAACAAGGTGTTTACGTACAATATTTCGTCGATCTTCACCAGAAGATGGCGAAAAAGTTCTCGACCGCCGAAATATCGTGTGTAAATTCTGCTAGTCGCCAGAGAACATTATATTGACAAATAAAACGCAAATAATTTTAAAGTAGAAAAAGTTATGAAAAAATATCAGGCATGAAGTCTTGAATTCGTGTCGGTCAATTGATAGAGACCACTTGTAGCTAGTAGATAACGCTTAATAATTGCACCTTTCTGCAACCCTTCAACATTACCATTGCGGTCTTGTATATGCTTCTACAACTTGAGAAAAAAAACACAGAAACGAACGTTTGATTGTTCCCATACTAACGCAATATCCTGAATACTGGCTCAATGTGAACCCTGCTTGGTCTCGTAACTCTGGGGGAAGATACGTATCTCGTCAGCTTTCGGTCGTCTCTCGACATTGGTAGCGAGCTGTTAACTGGGGAGTGAGGACACGCAGTTATGTAAGAACCAATGACGTCCTGCGCGTCAGATTGATCGTCCGTGGTGAAACCGTGTGTTCATTGTCCTCGTCTGTCAACGTCACAGATTCGTTTTCTTCCGTTTGTCTGAACGTGGACGCTCTCTGGATTACACCACAATTAAGCTAACAATCAAATGGTGGTAAATATTTCCCTTCAACAGCAGATGCGTGACTGCCATCGCTAGACAGTGAGTTCATTTTCTTAGTGTGAGGAACAACTTCGGTGAGAGAACCTGTAAGTATTTCAGTCATCTGAGTAAGTTACACTCGTATGTCCTATTAGTCTAACCCCTTTAAGAAAATCAGACGTAACTTAGTTCTTCTTTTGCGGTCACCGGTCTCTGGACAGTTGTGTAATCCTCAATTTATTACTGTCACGAGTTACAATGCACATAGTAAATCAGGTGTTTGATATATTACAGTCCTTGTTTTCCTTATAGTTCATTCTTTTTACGGTTCCTTCCACAAACAACTAAAAGCATTTTTTTATATTAAAATCATCCACATGTTACTTTTTATTCCATATATATATATATATAGAGAGAGAGAGAGAGAGAGAGAGAGAGTTTTACTATTCATTTCATACTCACTACGCTTCTACGATACCGATGTTAAAGTACTTCAGTTTTCCTTCTTTCTGATACTTCTCTTCCATATAATATTAGGAAATTCTTCCAACGAGTGTAACAGATTTCAAACTGCCCCTGTCGGAGGCGATGCAGTTGTTGTAACTAAGGTCTTATACAACGTTCGGTACTGTTCGTCCAGAACGTTCGGCAACCCACCAGCGTAAAGTACTTAGACAGTTTCTTGGTTCGGAACCACAATAAAATTCTTTGCAAATCTAATAGCGACAACAGAAGTTTGGTTACTTCATATTTGATAGTTTCAAGCTGATAGCCATATAATTCCTCCTGAAATCGCCATCTGCAATATGTGGTAGGTCTAACATATTTTAAAACATTGCAAAATTTTTGAAGTTTCGAATGGAAATGATCCGCAAATCAGACTACCATTTCATTCGGAAGGACTATTCATTGGTTTGAAAAGAGTCAATCACAATTTTCTTCTGTCACCATCCAGCACAGTTAAGTCTTTAATATTACCCTGGATGATTCAAGCAGAAGGCTGTGTGACGTAAAGGGGATTGTTTAGTTCACTAATTCTGAAAGGAATTTTAATTTATGAGGTCAATTTAATTTGTCACTTTTTCTCTTTCCATTTATTGTTTTAAAGAAAACTAGTTACTTAAAATAAAATGAAGCTAGTTTATCTTTTGAATTTCGGAGTTAGTGAAAAATTCTGATAGTGTGGAAATAGAAATAACTTGCATGCAAAAATCGCGGAAGATTTGCAAAACAGAATCCTTGATTCACAGGACATGTAACTGAATCCTAATTTCCTCCCATGATAAGAGTTCTTTTAAATTTGATAGCGTACAAAAACAATAGTCACTCACAGTGTTCTATGCATCGAGAACCAAAAAAATCAACTTTCAAAACTTTAATAAACCTACTGAACTTTTGAGGTGTATACTATTGTAACTGCGTTATGGAAGCACATCAATACCACTTTTTTTATAATATTGAAATTGTTTATGGTATTTTATACTGGTGGAATATTAAACTTGCCCTATTGCTTGTTTGATATTACTTAGTACCTACTTATACAGCACTTAGTTTCTCAGTGAATAGCGCTTAAAATTACATCATTCTTCACTGTTGGATTCCAGAATGTGTGTAACGAACTGGTGTCATGACTCGATTAGTATAGCTTACGGTATTTCATTCTTGTTGACAACAGACAGACAAAGTTATGTAACTGTTTCGAATGGTCGGTTCAGTGGAACTTTCTCTCTTGACACTGCCTCCGACTGATTGATATCTGTATTAGTAGGTTTCCGAATACTTTCAAACGTATCTTAAGGCGACACACTCTAACCAGAGATGATACACGTTATGGAGGCTCCTTGAATCAGTGATTCCATACAGCTAAAAATTTATACATTGCTTTAAAGCATTTTGTTCAAGAAATATATAATAGTTTCGTGTACTTAAAACTATTATTCAGAACATCGTTGATTACTATTAGACACCCTCTTCTATTTTTCAATGTGGAATCGTTGGAATTAGCATGCCGTTCACGAGAGGAAACTTAAAATCAAAGACAACAATAAATGTCGGTATAAACAGTAAAAATGGTCAGACATGGAGATCCAATACACATGTCCTCTGGCAGATGTTCTTCTACTGGACAATATGAAGACATGTCACGCTGCGATAATATCGAGTTGATGAATTAAATGACCACGTAATGTAAGGAACAACGAAAAATAGTGAGGTCGGTTGAACCAGACAGGGGACGATTTTGAACCTTCTTTTAACTTCCTACTGACCTGCTAACTTGAATAATAAACTCTGAAAGAAAAAAACTCGAGGTTTATCTTTTTATTTCCATGAAAAAAGTAATCGCAATACTTGACGAGGTTTATTGCTGGCTACAAATTCGATTTTGTTTCACGGGACGTGGCGGGTGAGAGATAACGCTCTGGCTTCGCAAGTTTGAATCGCCTTACGATCATCCAGATTTGGGTTTTCCATGGTTTTTTCAAATCACTCTAGGCGAATGGCGGGTTGATTTCTTCAAAAGGCCATGGCCAAATTCCTTCCCTTTCGTTGCCTGAAGTATTTTTTCGCCTCCAATGGCCTAGAAATTAACAAAGCGTAAATCCAGAAGCAAAAAGAAAAAAAAAAGTTTCTAAGGCTAATAAAGACTTTTAGTGTTTGGTACAGAAGTTTGACGTATGTTTTACTCTTGAAGTTATCACTTGAAACTATTTAGTGAGGGGGGGGGGGGGGGGAACAGAAGATTTTGTGCCAGTGATGCGAGTAAAGCCAGGAAGAAAAGCCACACACTCTCCATCTTGACGAAACCTACAATAACTTCCACAAGTGACAGTATTTTGGCGAACGTGACAGAATACGGGCAAAAAATGAGTCCCGGTGAAATTTTGTCTGCACTGCTACCTGTTACAACAACCACAGGCTTAACCACAGCAGGTAGCCCTGATACCGCAAATAGCGAAAAGTTTTTACGAGACATCGATTACAGTTATTGCCAGAGGCACAATGCTGTTTGCAATCTGCCATCTCGAGTTCGATTACCGGCTATCCCGATCACTGGTTCTGTTGTTTTCGACAGCAATGTGTTTTGAAAATTACACAGTCCTGTAGCAAAAACCGGCTGTCTGTATTCGTAATGACCCATACTTGCTGAGAACTTTTGGAAGTAGTGCAGCGCGTTAGTAGTGGAGTGACGCTTGGACCCCACCTTTAACCTCGACGGCGGGGGCGACTGGGGGTCCAGGATACACCCCCGGCGGCGGCGTATTGACATGTAAATGAGGGAAGGGGAGGACGACGAGCGCTCCAGTCCACACACCATTACTGCGATGAGTCCTGCGCATTACCTACCGCAAGAAGTTACACGTTACACCAATTTGCATCTCAGGGTTTACACACTTACTGATGCCTATAATGTACTACCGTAAGCAAACTATAAAAGCTTTATAACACAACTTGCAAACTTAACGAATTACAATTGTTTTCTCATTTAAAAAAAGACGTATTTAGACTTTTCTTCACTTTCAGAATAATTTCCATCTCTTCACTTAATACATAAAGTTCTCACCGTTCTGCAAGATTGAAAATTCCCTTCTAGTATAACTAAATACAAGATGCTGAAGCATCATAATTCAGTGTTTTTTATGTCTCTACCTTTATAAAATATTTTTTTTAAATATTATTATGAATTCAAATGGAGTATTACATACTCTACTGTTTTATTCAGTGGTCTGTCTCCTAAAAAAAAAAATAAATTCTATAAGTATCTTTAAAAAAGTTATCAAGGAATGGTTTTCAGTAAATAAAGTATATCCCAGGGAAAACACTTCTTTAATCTATACTTGAGACCATTGCCTGTACTACACTGTATGTGATTAAAAATTTTGCCGCAGCATCATTCACAGTGATAATCCTGTGTTCTACACTGATGTCAATAACTCTCCCGATGTTGTGAATAGTGAGGGCAGTTCGAGATCGATCACGATGCGGCTTGTCTGGGATGTTTATCATTGAAATGGTTCACAGAGACAGTATATGGTTCACTCGTCTCCTAATGTTGGTAGTGAGAAGCAGAAACATCCAAATGCGTACTGGAATCTGTGGCGCATTTGAGCAATGAGAATTGTCTTTAATTTTGTATCCACAGTGTGTGTGCATATGGTTGAAGCTAATAATTTCACAATAATGCGCTGTGATTAATCAGTATTGAAAAAGTACAGTGAGTGTATGATTTCAGTGATAAAAAATTTGCTTTTTTGACATAGATAACCGCTGTTTACTTATTTCGAACCAATTAACAGAGCAACTACATTACCTTACCACTTTAAAGCTGAGGGTAATGAGGTATGCAGTAGGGAATGCAATGTATTTTAATGTATTAGAAGTCTACGTGCAAAACTTGCCCTCTGCATCATAAGACACTTGTTCATAAGACTGCTGGTGTCAGATGCTCATGATATCGATGGAAAACACAACTGAAACTAATTACCTTGAAGTTTATTCCGCATCTGGAGGATTCAGCACTGAAATTAGAATTTTCTGTAGCTACATCGAAAAAAATGCGTTTCTGTCACTACGCATGAGTTCAGCAATTGTGCCCGGTTCTCGAAACTTTTATGGCCGGCTCCTAATCGCCAGATTATGTATCAAACCCGAATCCGATTTTCTTTCAGACAATAGACTAAAGTCTAAAGAAAACTATGAGTCAAAGGAACCAGAGAGACGAAATCACAAAGCCTTTGTTTTCAGTGTTCATAATTTATCTTTTTGTGAAATTAGTTTCTTGTAACTACCACACTTCTTCATAATTTTTTAAATCCACGAAGAATACTGCCCACAGACGTTCATGTTTTATTTATTACTTTTGAATAATTCAGTTGCAGCACAGCGTCCAGTAGTAAATAGCTTCTGAAAATCTTTTTTTTTTTACTTATGGCTTTATGCCTCGTCAGCGGCTAAGGTCATTAGAGGCGGGATGGGACTGGGGACAAGGAACGGGAAGGAATTCGGCCATGACCTTTTTGAAGGAAGCATCCCGGCATTCACCTGGAGTAATTTGGGGAAAGCATGGAAACCCAAATCTGGATGCCCGGACGGGGATTCGAACCCGCGTCCTCCCGAATGCGAGGCCAGAACGTTAACCGTTCACCACCACGATCGGTCTCTGAATCTTAATCCTAAAAAGATCACACTCGTGAAACCTATTAAGATTAGTAAAATTATTTTCATAAAAATTCTATTGAGATAAATGGTTAAGTCAGTTACTCCATAAGAATCTTCTATGCTTCTGAGGCATTAACCGATTTATAAATATTTCACCACCATCATAAACTCGTGGTCACTCACGGTATTGGAACACCCAGCCCCAGGGAACTGCGCTTAACCTCTCTGTTCTGCCCTCCTAGACAGCTGGCGAGCGCATTCTCTGTTTGCATATGCTAACCGCGTCATTAGTCCAGAAAAAGAGGGAAAAAGATCACAGCATAGCGAGCACTTCCTGAGAAGCTTTTGTCCTGCGGCGCAGGCAGCTGCACAGGCTCGGGTCACTTTCTCACCGCAGTCCTCAATTTGTCATCTTTGTCTGCGGCGCCAGGTGGGGGCCTATGCAGTCCAGCCTCACACCTCGTTCTCAATGACCCCAACGTTCGTCAAACACCAAAACCAGGAGAGTGTTCTCATACGATACTCTGCTTCCTGTTTTCAACACAGAGCATTGCCGGCCTCGGTAGCGTAGGGGCTAGAGAACTAGCTCCACGTGCCGAAGGTCGCCGGTTCGAATCCGGCCGCGGGCATGGATGTTAAGTGTTGTGTATCTGTGTGTGTATCCTGTCCGTCCTGTGGCGTCCGCACTTTGAAGGCTATATAAACACTGGATTTAACTGATTCACTGGAAGCTTTAATATAACACATTGAGCTGGCTGTATGGCCTCAGCTGCCAAAAGCCATTAAAAAAAAAAAAAACACAGAGTATTATTCGTGGTGCCTATTTAATTCCCGGCTCAAACTTCTCCTTCACTGTCTTCCCGCTGGTGTCTAGAAATAAAAACACGCGCCCTAGAATACTCTTTTTTCTGTATGATCAGTAGTGAAACAGTACCTACGGAATTTTACATTTTTCCTTTTAAAAAACTACAGTTAAAAAAAGTTCTGTCCACACGAAATTTCTGGATACTGACTTTTAAAAGTCCTAAGTAATCCATCTTGAATTTAACATAACAGCGATAGAGTGCATTCTCCGGTCACTATTCCCTAGTCATCGATTTACCATTTTCTTACTATAAATATAACTAGCCACAAAGCCCGTCAAAAATGACAGGTTTAACAGAGTGTTACGATGATTTATTTCTCTGCAGTTGCTTAACTTAAAAAAATTGTTACAAAATAAAACTCATTGTAAAGCTTCAGTTGTCAACTTGGTCCAGATTGCATTTCAGCCTAACCATAATCTCCGCTAATATTGCCGCTAGAAAAGCAAAGCTTCAATCACACGCGAATTAATATATTCCCTGTATCGCATGTCAGTGTCATCATGCATCGCGATAAAAAGTGATCCCATATCTTCACAGGCTCTTACACCTTTCTTTCTTATTACCTGTGATGAAGATCGATGTTTTAACGGCTGACAGCTTACATCCGATGAAATAATAATCGCAGTGTAAACGAAGGATGATAAAAACAAATCTTAACAATGTCACGTAATATTTAATTGTGGTTTCGGCCGCATATATCGTGATCAATTTGGAACTTCCTTCATTCAAACAATGTAATGATTTCAGTAAAAAAATAACCTGATAATTAAAATGCCAAATTAAACGAAATATATACTTTTCTTTCAGTGTTCTCACAATTCGTTTCTTAGCAATCGCTTAATTAAATAGAACTGTTAAAAAATGAAACTCAATGCAATTCCTCGTGCCTTGCGCTGTAGTGAAAGGTTTCCGTTTCCATCCGGGTCCAGGTTGCATGTCAACCTAACTACATACAACGCTAAACTTGCCTCCGGAAAAATAATACTTCAATTTCACGCAAATTAATACATGTACTGTATCGCATTTTAGTGGCAATTATGCATTGAGATATAAATTTGATCAAAAAATGTTATACCTTTCTTTTTTGTTATCCGAGATTCAGACCGATATTACAATGTTTGATTGGGCGACACATTACATGTTGCTGAAATAACAGCCTCAGTAATATTGCTTAGTGAAAGCAATGGAAATTAAAATAAATCTTATAAACTTACATTATGCCACGTAATAATTGTAGGCTGCACAGATCGCGGTCATTGAGCAACTATTTCCGTTCAAACGATTTAATAATTTCAGTTACAGGACACAGTTTAAATTATTATTTTTTAAAAAAGCTAAGTTATTCATGCCCTCTGCTGTAACGTCATATGCCAGTTGTAATTCTGACCCTTGCTAAGTAACAATCTAATCAAAACTTTCGCTAACATTGATGCTTGAAAATCAAAGCTTTTATATTACATATCTATTTGCAAAGAATTTAAGTCATATTTCTATATATTAAAAGAATAATACGTAAATATAAGCATCTAATGATTGATATGTCGATTTAAACACAATACGTATTTTTATTTCAGTGTTCTGTCAGTTAATTTATTCGCGGATGCTTAGAAATGTTATTAAATAACATGCATAACCTAAAGAGAGGCTTAAAGCGTGACGTCATAGCGCGACGTCATAAAGTGACGTCATGACGTGACCGATGACGTCATATATGAAAAACTTGCGTCTTATAATAGATATTTTATTATCATCTTATGTACTTATATACTCCCTCACGAATCTACGTTTGCCATCATATTTTAATCTAAATTCCTTCCGCGTTTTTCGTTAATTATTCTACACTTCCATGTCTTGCTTATGTTTCGTACCCCTGTGATACAATAACTTGCGTGAACAGAATTTTATTTGGGTACTGGCAGGATTAGATTTTGGTATATGTAAGACCATTTTAAGCAATATTTTGTGAAGGGTTAGTTCGCAATTATCTAAAATTTCTTAAAATTGTATGCTTACGAAGATACCCCAAGTGTGTTCGGTGGTTTAACTCTATCGCAGCTGACAGCACGATAAACAGGGCTATATGCGGTAACCGCCAATCGAGTCCAGCCGTGTTTAGAGCCACAAGTAGTCTGTTCAAGGCTGTAATTACAAAGTCTGCATCAGTCTGGTGGCTAAGTGGTTAAGGCGTCTGACTGGAGATCGTGAGGTCACCTGTACGAATCCCTGTCTCGGCCAGGATTTTCAAAGAGCCTTAATTTTACCTTCACCTTTTGCACAGTTTACTGTGTAATGTGAAGTACGCAATAACGCTTCCGCGGTTCTGATTCCACGTTAAGCTGTAGATTCCCTACACCCGGTAGGATTAACCACGACAAGAGGCGAAACCCTGTCACCGGGCCACCGGACAATGCTTCGGGATCTCCCGGAAAACAATACCATATGTTGATATGATTACAAAGTTTTTAAGAGTGGATAGCTATCGGCTTAAATTGTAATGGGTACGTAGAGCTGGTGAAACTGGAATAGACTTTGAAAAAATGTGGGATTGCGTCAAATGTTCTGTAGATAAAAATTCTGACAGCTAGTGTTTTCTCGTCGATGTGGATCATACTGTCTGCTTAACGCCGTTCGTTGGTACGTATGCAAGTTACATTACTGCAACATGTTTGGATACGTTCTGCAGATGGTAACTATTCTCGTAGCACTTGTAAAAAGGAAAATCGTGAAATCTTAAACACGGGTTGAAAGGTTCAAGTTAAGATGCATTTCACCTCTTTCCTGGTTAACCACGGTTAAACGTAGAATTCAAACCATGGAATGTTCACAAAACATGCTTTCCCCGAAGCCAAGATCTGTCAGGCGTTCGTAAAAGTTCGTGGGTGGGGTAACATTTAAAGTAAGTCCTTCAAGTTTCAATGCGCGTGTCTTCACACTTATCTTAAAGACCACGTTAGAATAAAATAATACAAGTTTATTAAACGATATGAGAACCTTCCATTGAAGAACTATTTTTTACCACACTGTTCTGCATTTATTTTGATAAAGATTTCCTGCCTTTTTGTTTATACCGGATGCCGGCTTATTTTTGAGGGACAATTTCGTTTACAGGCCTTGGACATATTTTTCTTTTTACGCGCCAGTGATCGTGGTATCGACCTGTCTGACACCGAACAACAGTTGTACATGGAACTTAGATCAGACATCATGTTGAATGCGATACCACGGAGTGTCGACGGCGTCGCTGGAGCATCACCAAGAGCTCTTCAGGGCGACCGGCTGAAGAGTTCACTCTGCCGACCTCACCTGTAGGAACAGCATACTTCTGGGTCAAGGTGAAAGATCGCGTGCTGACTGGGAACCGTCGAGTTTCCCGCATGTCCGCAGAGCGCGTGTCTCATTAAGTCTTCCTAGATCGAGAAAGTTTAACTCCGTTTCGTAAAAAGGATTACAAGTTTCATTCCGTCCAACGTTATACTATATCGCTGTACAATTCTGATTGGAATGAAGAGGCAGTTTTTCACTTATAAGTACTTAATTCGTTGGTAGTGCGTTTACATTAATTTCCGAAGTATATACAGCAAACATTATCAACTTTTCGAAGGAATTCCTTTTTTTTTTTTTTTTAGTTGCGATAGAGCACATAATCCCTGGCGGCAATCCTCACTAAACACCTGCTTTAGATCTGGAAAATTTTTAATTTTTAATTCTTTGACTGTTTTGCATTTTCTTTCAATCAGCATTGTGTTTATACCGGATGCCGGTAAATTGTTTACCACATCCCTCCGTAATTTATTCCAGTCTCCAATTCCCTTTCCGACAAAACGAATTTTAACTCACTCCCTTACCCCTGAAGCCAAACATTGTCAGAACTGACTGGGAAAGAAGAGTTAATATAGTTTGCAATATATTTACATAAATATTTGAACTATTCATAACATTACAATTATGAACAATACAGTCTTGTTTGGGAAAATTCTTTCGTACATTACATCATTATTAAACTTCAAAGACATTATTCACTTGCTGCATTAGTATCTTTGGAAAATACGTTGAATCGTCCGGAGAACAGTTGAGAATGTTTACCCTGTATTGTTTCTGATGTTCGATGCCTTGTAACAGAAACTGTAACGTCTCTACAATTATCAACGTAAGTAAATGATTAAGATTAATATACGGGTGTGATATACTTAATTCCAGAGACAGCAGCAGCATTTATGTTTCAATAATTGTGTCGGTACAAAGACGGACGTTTTGAAGCAATCATGAACGGAAATGATTTCACGTTTATTATTTTAATAATAATAATAAATTGATGCAATATCAGATCGCAAAGCGGAAGGAACTGTTTACATGCGATTGCTTAATGACGTGTAATATAGCGCCCATGACAGCAATGTACTTATATTAAAATAAAAATCTGGGCAATACTACGATATCCGAGGCTCTGAAATTTTACAGATTTGATGGTTGATTCTCCTAGATCTTGACGAGACAAATCGAAAAGGAAGAATAAGTTTTTTTGGTATCTCGCTTAGTTTCCGAGATATCAGATGTTTTAAAAAAGGAAAATACACTCTTCACTACTATATTATCTAAGAAATATGTATTGTTACCTGTTTAAAATTAACGCAGATATATACCGGATATCATTGTTTCATTAAAAAAAGGATTTCGTGTTTGTCTTGCGTGTACAAATCCAGAAACGACACTAAAAACATTCAGTAATAATTTACGTTCAGCCATGCCATATTGTACCATAGATCGCTGTAAAACATACGATGCTAATGATTTAACTCAATGCGCAAGTCTGCCAACCTATTGGGAATTATATGAATTTTTCGACTTTTTTGGAGTATTTAATTTGATGTATTTTTATCATAATGAGCAAAGAATCGATTAAGAACTTGAAGACGCTTATCTATAAATACAAATTTATAGTGACTTTATCTACAGGTAACTACTTCAGTTATCAAGTCACCATAACAACATTCTTGTCAATATAGTAAAACTCGTAGCGTATGTTCGCGGTGTTTCTTATTCCGAAATGCGTGAAAAAAATCCGCTGCTACATCCACTATAAGACGCATTCCAACCTAACCGCAACCGCCTTATGCACGAACCTCACAGACGTGAATAAGCGACATTTTCCTTCTGCTCCAGGCCGCATTCCAACCTAACCTCAATCGCCTTTCGCACGAACCTCATAGATGTGAATAGACATTTTCCTTCTTGTCCATGCCGCATTCCAAACTAACCTCATCCGCATTACTAACGAACCGCACAGATGTGAATAGGCGACATTTTCCTTCTTGTCCATGTCGCATTCCAAACTAACCCCCTACTAACGAACCTCACAGATGTGAATAGACGACATTTCCCTTATGTTCCAGGCCACATTCAAAACTACCCTCAACCCGCCATACTAACAAACCTCACAGATGTGAATAGACGACATTTTACTTCTGGTCCAGGCTGCATTTCAACCTAACTTCAACCCGCCTTATGCACGAACCTCACAGATGTGAATAGACGACATTTTCCTTCTGGTCCAGGTCGCATTCCAATCTAACTGCTACCGACCTGCGACGATCTTCACAGATGTGAATAGACGACATTTTCCTTCTGGTCCAGGTTGCATTCCAATCTAACAGCAACCGTCTTATACACGGACCTCACAGAAGTGAATAGGTGACATTTTCCTTCTGGTCGAGGCCGCATTCCAACTTAACCTCAACCGCCTTATACACGAACCTCACAGATGTGAATAGACGACATTTCCTTTATTGGTCCATGCCATGGAGGAAGGAAATATATGGAGGAGAAGTGACGTTAAATTGGTGAAGCAGGCTCCCGCATGCGCAGTGACGGCAGCGGCGATATTGCCCTTCCAAACAATTGTGATGTTCCCAGTATATCCCGAAAACTAAGCAAGATATCGAAAAATTTTATTCTTTATTTTCGATTTGTCTCGTCGTGGTACATAAGAATCGATCATTAAATTTGACTTTGGCGAAATGTTTCTTCTCCATTTCAACTCAAGACACCTCACTTTCGATACAGTATATCTCTAGAACTAGGTGAGATATCGAAAAATTTTATTCTTTATTTTTCATTTGTCTCGTCTTTTTAAATAAGAATCCATCATCAAATTTTACTTTGACCAATTTTTTCTTCTGAATTTCAACCAAAACCATTTCACATTTGGGACAGAATATCTCGAAAACTAAGCAGGATATCAAAAAATTTTATTCTTCATTTTTTATTTGTCATATCGAGTTACATAATAATCCATCACCAGATTGCGGCGTCACCTTTATCCTATAGTCCCCTTGAGGTTTTTGTACATATTCCCCGTGTCTGTATGGAAGCGGCCATGCCCCCTCCACTCCGGCCATGCCCCCCCACTCCTCCTTCGCCCTGCTTCACTTCAATGCGTGGTGAAGGTCTCTTGCGTCGTCTCCATATATTTCCTTCCTCCATGGTCCATGCTGCATGCCAAACTAACCTCAACCCGCTCTACTAACGAACCTGACAGATGTGAATAGATGACATTTTCCTTCTGGTCCAGGCCGAATTCCAACCTAACCTCATCCTCCTTACGCATGGGCCTCACAGATGTGAATACAACGCGGAGGTTGTCCAGGAAGAATTTGTCAGCGCTTGGGGCGACTTTTTCGTACTCGTCTATTTTGTATGTAATAACTAGAAGATGAATGTTCATGATATACGATGAATGTTCATGATATACTGCCTTGAAAAATAGTAAATTTATCAATATTTTTTATTTTGTATGTTAATGTTTTACTCCTTCCTAACAACTCACAGCCATTTATTACAATATTAATTATTTTCGTTATAAAAAGTTTGCAGCCATGCCAGATGTCTAAAATTAATAATATCCTAGGTAGTACAGCTATCTCTGTGGTAGAAAATCGTTGGAAGCTTACAATAAAGCAATATCTATGGAACATAATGACAGCGCTGAGCGTAACTTATTACTGACTGTTTTTTGTGTCGTTTCTGGATTTGTACACTGAAGATATGCACGAAATCCTTTTTTTATGGAACAATGGTCTCTAGTATATATCTACGTTAATATTAAACAGGTAACAATACATATTTCTTAGATAATAATTAGTAGTGAAGTGTGTATTTTCCTTTTTTAAACATCTGATATCTCGAACTATCTGAAACTAAGCGAGATACCAAAAAAAAAACTTATTCTTCCTTTTCAATTTGTCTCGTCGAAATCTAAAAGAATCAACCATCAAATCTATAAAATGTCAGAGCCTCGGATATCGTAGAATCCCCAAAATCTGAAATCCTCATGCTCCATTGCGTAATGTCGGTTATTATTCTGGGCCAGGTTGAGTAGCATCGCGTTATATATGGAACTACTCTCATTCGCGTGAAAAAAATGAAATACGAACATGGCGCTCACAAAAGCAGCGTAAACTAAAATACGAAAATCATTTCACGTTTGCTGCTGATTTTCAAACAGTTTAACTTCAGTGTGAAGCTGTGCTGAAAATCTGTCGAATCTTCTTGAACCAATACTTCCATGGTTTACGTTTATGAGAAGATAAGGTAGCTGTAAAATAAGAATGGAGAAAGAAGGACTTGTGGTATTCGCTTCAAATTTACCACATACGTTCCTGTGGTCATACCTTTTAAGAAAAAGTGTACAAGAAAGCAAAATCACACTTACCTTAGACGTGAAGCAACATAAAAGTTACGAATTAACGCTTCAGAAAAACCGCCATTGCACTACATATTGGCACGTCAAAGATGATGTTATTGTAAAAACTCTGGCTTTACATGATCACAATAACTGTGAAATCTCTGATGAATTTTTCTGACACAATATAAATATGTTTCAGTGCTATGTGGAATAGGGCAGATGCAAGAATATTTCCATGTGAATTGCGATTTTATTTACTATCAATAAAAAGCAGACTTCACGCCGAGAAATATATTTTTTTCTTTTGCTTGAACCGTCCATAAACAAATGCAGCAGAACCAATTTCGTTTGGCACTATTTAGCGGCGAGTAGTATAATTCGTGGCAAATGGCCGCTTGCGATTGGTCGCGATGTGCGGCCATCAGTAGCTTATTGGATGTGTAATTTATGTATGAATCCGCGTATTACAATACGTTTACTTACTGAATAATAAAATTGCCTTAGAAACGCACTTGATTTAATGACAAAAGGTCGTAGAAGCTTTTCTTGATTCTATTAATCCGACATCGACTGATTTATATTTTATTCCGTTTTTCAGAATTTGCTCGCGTGGCTGAAATTATTACAATCGTGCATACGAAAATATATAACATTTATAAAATATGACTTCGTCAACAACCTTTCGCGTTTAGGTTGTAATGCAGCCTGGACCACATTAATAATGGTAAATACTATATGAAAATAGGAAATCCGCAATATCGTGTGTTTACATTTCACTATGGTCCAGGCTGCATTACGACTAAACGCATATTTGTAAAATATAATGTCGTCATTTGCGTTTAGGTTGTAATCCAGCCTGGACCACAGTAATATTGATAGATACTATATGATAATTGGAAATCCGCGATATCGTGTGGTTACGTTTCACTATGGTCCAGGCTGCATTACGACTAAACGCATATTAGTAAAAAATAACTATGGATTTATCATAGTTGCTAGTTGCTAGTGATTCTACAGTCTTTCCTCCAGAGTGCGCATATTATCTTTGACGCAACAATATGAAGTGATATGGCGATTTTCTGTAGCGTTAATTCGTAACTTTTATGTTGCTTCACGTCTAAGGTAACTGTGATTTTGCTTTCTTGTACACTTTTTCTTAAAAGGTATGACCACAGGAACGTATGTGGTAAATTTGAAGCGAATACCACAAGTCCTTCTTTCTCCATTCTTATTTTACAGCTACCGAAGATAAAATCACAAATTGCTTGCATAACCCACTTGATCTTTTAGAATATCAGGGTATAATGAGATGAATTCATAACGGTTCTAATCACTAAAACATTTGTTCTAATCCAATCGTATTCGAGTTCGGATCGTTCAGCATATTGCAGACAAACGTTTAAATGAATTACAAGAAAAAGTTATATAACGCGAAATGCAATAGTTTTGGCATAGGTGCCATGTTGGGATGCAGCTAACGGTTTTAGCATCTATTAGTCTAAAAGACGAAAGGTTGGTGTAGGCTAACTTAAAAACTTTTCGTTTTTCAATAAACTCTTGCAAAAATCAAAACATTTTACACGTAAAAGCGTGACCATAGTAGTTAGTTGCTAGAATGCAATTTTGAAACGTTTGTGTTTACATTGTATATTAGTTAGAAAGTAAAAGTTATATAACTCATGGTTGAGTGCTGCCTCGATGGAAAGAGAAAGTTGTTTCACATCCCAGTTAATTCACTTACAAATTGCTGGAAGTAAATTTCTAGCATTTTAAAGGAAGGCAAGTTCGGCGTATTAAATTAGGTGTCTTCTGATATTACTATCCTATTAACAACTGAAGTCTGTACCCTATAAACGATCAGCAGTCAAGGCATTGCAGCTAAATACACCACATCGAATATTACGCCATTACGTATCAAATTAGGTATTTAGCCTACTATGTAGTTGTGTGAAATATTTTTGAGGCAACGTGTTCAATGCAACGCAACTAACTTGTGTTTCAAACGTCAACAATTATTGAAGATATACAGATAGGGTGAATTGAAAGCCTATGTAAGCTTGACAGCGTGACCTCTGCGTTATGAATGAAAGAGAAGTTTGTCAAAAAATCGGTGTGTCGTCATTTCGTGCATCAGCTCTTTCATTCAGCGTCGACCGGAAATTGGCCTGGCCAGCTCTGTCACGCACTCCAGAGATAAGCAAAAAGCAGGCGGGTAGGTGGTCGCACGACGCGAAATCGATAATTAAAAAATTCTTAAAGGAAATAATTGTTTTGATGAATGTTATTTATTTTAATTTTTCATACTCCTTTCAGGTTTTCCAATTTGTTCAGGACCGCTTTTTTAATAGATTCGTCATTATTTCTGGATGATTTTCATTTAAAATTCATTTTTCCTGAGTGATATTGCTTTATAATGCTTAAAAAGAAAACATCGAATTAATTCTTTTTTTCGATTAAAGTATTATGGGATGTACTTCCTTTTGGCTCACAAAATGTTTATAGTTATACATCGAACAATTAATTTTGAATATTTTATTGCCTTAACTCTTAGAGAGTTTGGTGATTAGACATATTCTGATCTATGTACTATAATTCCATTATTTCATCTTAAAGTCTTACTGATTTCTGTTAAAGCTTATTTCCTTAAAGCTGTGTTTTATCTTCTCACATGCCGCACCTTACCCCTCTTTCTGCCCTTTCTTCTCTACTTTATAGTTGTCTGGTAACCATTTTCTGCACCTTTCCTGTAATTCCATCGCTTCCTTTAGAAAATGTGGGCTATAAGTTGAGCATGTTTGTAGGCCTACGTTGTTCTCAGATACAGCGATTTCAGGATGTGCTCCGTGGAGCAAAACCGTTAGGCTGCTTCTTTCGTCATGCCTGAAAATAGTTTACCTGCCTTATTTACCTGGAATTAAATGAAGATTAAAAATACATGTAACAAAAATGCAAGCAAGATGTGAGTGGCACGTGGACGGCATGTCGGATGTCAAGGTCTCTCCGTGAGTCAGCTTCGTGGGCGGTTGGGCGCAGGGTCACGTTGTTAGCGTTATGCTTCTGCCCTCAGAATCATTATCCATCTGAGATATCCAACACATTCATTGACTGTTAGACAAGGCTTACCAGACGTCCCCGTTTGCCGGGGACAGTACCCGTATTTAGCTCTCTGTCCCCGGGCAGATTTCGTCCCCGAAATGTCCCCGGATTTTTACTGTTGTCGTCAGAATTTTTTTTAATCAAGCGAGAGTTCTTTAAAAGCCCTGATTAGCTAATGCATTTGTTTAAAGCAAGAGATATGAAGTGCACTTCTTCCACTTGTGAGCGCCTAGGAATAAAAGAAAATTACAAGGATACTGCGTCTTGGACACAACATCTTTGGTAAATCATGTCTCCTTGCTGTCTGTCTGTGATCCTCGTTTAAAATACAAAATATAAATAATATGTGGCTTTTAAGCTAACCCAACCTTTAATCATATCACTATAAAAGTACAACGCGTAATCAGGACAAATGCAGAAAGCGTCTCTGGATTTGGTGAAAAAGTTCTGAAGCGTCCCCGGATTTGGAGAAAAAATTCTGGTAACCCTATGTTAGACTTGACATCGAATTAAATACTGATAGTAACCTCCACTTGCAAATCGAATCTCTTCTTTGAAGCATGGCAATCAATGTTATTTTTAATTTCCTCCTGTGAATAGATTAAACAGGATTGAGCACTGACATTAGTCACGCACTTCTTTTTTTTTTGAAAATTTGAAACGTGTGGAAGTTGATCGTCTCGCTGTGATTTATCAGCGTAAAACCAAATACAAACGGATGCTGATACCTGTGATAGTTAGGAAGCATACGTTATCTATAGTTTAGAAGTACGTATCGTTTCTGCTAGAAACCGCAACTAATTAACTATGAAATATATAAATGATGTACGGACCATCACAATAGAGAACTGTTTCAAACGGCCGTTTCACAACTACCCACCTTGGTAGACAGAAAAGCCAAACTCGAAAGATTAAAATCTCCTTTTAGGACAAGTTCGGTCTGGATGAAATATTTTATTTATTACTTCCTAAATATTGCATTTTTGTCGTTTACTGAAGGTGACAGTATTTTGTCCTGGTTAGTTCTTAAAATTTTATATTCCACTGCTTCATTACAGTTTACCAGATGTCTGAAATAGAAATTTTAATTATAAATACAAGTAATATTGGTCCAGTTTTACTTGTGTTGTGTATTTTGTTATACACCAGAATAATCAAGGGATAAATGAAATGTATTAATATTTTTTAATGATGTACTTTCCTATTCAGTTTAGTCAATTTTAAAATCATCTGCAAGATCAGATTGTTGTGAAACATTTGTGAAATTAAAACGTAATTTTTATGGCTGCATTAGGACACGCTTTATAGGCTGCGTGGGATATCAAACTGTCGAAAAACTGGTGAGTGAGTGTCGATGATCCGAAGCAAAGAAGTCGATGATATACTGCAGTTTCGGTCAACAAGAAACTGCTCACTGTCTTTTCTCCTGTTCACGAAAATTCTATTCATGGCTGATACCTAACCTTCACGAAAACATGGTTAACGTCGACTTGTGACGTGGTGGTCGCGGCCTCTCACTCCAGAGCTGCTGTTTTTGCGTTGTCCGGGCGGCCGGCGGTTTGTACCGCTCTCTCGCGTACCAAATTCCTTCCACACGTTACCGTTTCTTGCCTTTCTTGGTGAGACAGCCTTCGGTATTTCCACCTCATATTTCGTGATTATTCGCCATTTTACGCGTTATGAATTTCATAATAAGCCTCTGATTGCTGAGCTCCGATTTACCAGCTCAGTGTCAACCTTTTTACTCCTTTTTATCTCTGCTTCCCTGACTTATTTAAATTACCCAAACGATGTTGGTTAATTCGGTTCAAATCAGATTCAAATTTGGAATGTACATAGTATAGGAAACTAACGTTTGTTAAATACAGTCCTTCATCTTCATTAAAAAAAAAAACTATAGGAATCAACCGCAACGAACAAGATTTACCCATATTAAATGTTGATAGTAGAGTGCTGTACATCATGATCTTAGACATTTATCGATTCTAAAGAGAAAACAAACGCCAACCGTTCCGTTTTTCGCCTTTGAACGTTAAACGCGTTTTGCTGTTGTAGTGATCATCATGCATTCAATCATGTATTTTTAGTGTTTCCGTTTACAATCGTGTTAAAGAAACATATTTGATATTTCGTTTCCTGCTTTCTTTAAACAGCCTACAGTTGATGCATTATTCAATTTAAATCAGAGAAACTTAATGTGCACACCCTCAATTCCCAGAGTTTTTATTACCACGCCCCTTCCGTCAATATAAAAGTTCCCCGCCCCCCTTTTCCCGTCAAAAGATCTCCAAAATTTTATTATTAAAAAGCTAAATGCCTAATTCTCAGTACTAACAACGACATCTTAGAGGCAACTCGGTAAGAATGTGATGCTAGACTAGAGGCTTACAACTCTATGAGGCGATGAAGGAGTCTTCGGGCCCCCCGGTTTGGGCACTTATACTCTATTACATAATTTCATCTTGCCATATTGTTATAAGTTTTGCATTGCCCAAGAGTCACTTTTCGTGAATACAAACAGGATTGAAGCTACACAAATATAGTGAAAAGTCCTCATTTTCATGTCCACGTTTATTGAAATTATTTAATTTCATTCTTACTTAAATCACTTTGGATTTTTAGTGTTCGTTTCAACAGCAATATGCTGTAATTTTGTTTAGTCCACTTTGACTGACGTTTTCACTGCTACTTTACCGCTAATATACAAACCTTATTCCTAATTTCAGTTGCTATCGAAATTAAGACTCTGGGAAGCCTAATGTGAAACGTAAACTTCTATCAGTTTAAGATGACACTGCAGGATCGTTGTGTCAAATTGATCTTGTTAATCGAGTCGCTAATATCTCTAGGTAACATCGATATTTAAACGGCTTCAGGGACACCCCAAACATGACGACGCAGTCGCGCATGATTACAGTGCTTCGTCTTGATAAGATCGACAGTTAGAGTCCAACTCACGGCATGTACGTTTTTAATGAAGTACTCGCTTTGTCATGTCTGAACAAATACAGAGATAGTATAGTAAATGCAATATACAATCAATACAATACAGTGATTGCCTGTGTGACCTTGGGAGCCAAAAGAATTTTTTTAAAATAAATAAATAAGTGGGTAAGGCACTGGCCTACAAAATTCAGAGTCTCGGCATCAAATCTCGGTTTGCCAAGAATGTTTACGAGCCTGGCATTGTTCTTCCGTGGGTCGGATATCACTTTTACAAGCGGAATGCGCGGCAAGTCGAAACTCTTGTCACCAGATAGTAAGTTCGTACGCATTCACTTTGCTTTTATCTATTCAACATAGTCTGAACCCTCGAAAATTTGTTTCTACACAACCGAGCCGTAACGCTCTGGCCTCGCGTTCGGGAGGACGCGGGTTCGAATCGCCGTCCGGCCATCCACATTTGGGTTTTCCATGGTTTACCCTAATCACTCCAGCCGAGTGCCAGGATTGGTCCTTCAAAAAATACTATGGCCGAATTCCTTGCCGTTCCTTCAGTCCTTTCCCTCGACGTCGGCGAGGCGTAAAACCAAAATCAAAATAATTAAATAAATAAACGCAAATGAAGTTTCCTGTACCGAATCCATGGGTGCAGTCCAGTGGTCAATTGTTAGCTTCTAGCACTCAAGATTTCTATTTTTACTTTATTGCTATCCCCGGAAATAGGGGATAAATGATATTACGGACGAGTAACGGTTGAGAAGTTGGATGAAATTTTATTATTTGAAATCCGTGATGAGATGGAAGAGACGGTTATACTTGCTGTTGTTGAGTGCTGCACGGGGACGTTGACCTAGTGTTAGTGGAAGACGCGGACGCTGCTTTGCCAGGAAATTGAATTCTAAATATAGAGAAGCCTCGTCGTTTAAGGCTTCTTGCTACGCTGCTGAGCTTGAGCGCCCTCCGCAGAAAGGAAGCGCGGATGCGGTATAAATAGTGCAGCAGAAAGCCGTCTCCACCTGCCCCGGCGCGGCACAGCTGCCGCTCTATGGCTATTGTAGCCGAGGACACACCTGGAGGAACGGAGCCGTTGGATGGGAATGGGCGGACCTCCTTCCGTCGCCACTCCGCTAGGCGTGCTTGTTACGAGCACATAACATATTGCCACTTATTATATTGGAAATAGCGAGGTCGCCTCCAAGTACCTTCAGACTCAACAAAAATTCTTCAAAATTTGCAGTACATATCCTTTGGGACAAGTTCGCATCTCAGAAAGATCAGGACTCTAAAAACTTTTTATTATTATTATTTTAAGAATCTGAGCCATACATTTTTGTTTAAATCGACATACATAGGTCAAAGCTCGAGAAAAGCAGCACATGTCGTCGTGACTGTGACCCTATGAACTGGACAGAGTATGCATTTTACCTACCTGAATGTGTCTCAGCTGGGAACTATTTTAGACCCTTTACAATACCCGAAATACGAACACGGGATAGAGGCGGGATACTGACCCGCCACAAACTGTATAGGAGAGGTACAACGGACAGGCTACGAACCCAGACTCGGGCATACAGGACGTCCTGAATGCTGTTTTTAGGTGGTTGCAGTAATCAAGGCGAATTTCGGAACGGTCCTCCAATCTACGCTTCACAAAATACATATTCCACAGACAACAAATACACTTCTACGCTAAACATGGTTACACATTTCACAGACAGAAGGGAACAATTTACGGCCCCCATTAGTGCTTAGTGCTGTAGGTATAACATGCTTGGCGTCAGCAAAGACATACGACCGAAACACCATAGCTCAGGCAATAGTCCGAAACATGAGAAACCACTGAAGATGCTTCTGCAAAAAGTGAAACGCGTTCGCAAATTTATTAAACGAACAAACAATCAATCTCTTTGGCAGCATTTATCAATATTATCAGCATTTGAGGAAAATGATCCACAAAGGTGGTGAAGAAGAAGAAGACAAGTATCTGCACGCGTCGGGAGAGAAATTAATCTTCTTAAAAGATCATTGGCCTCAAAAATCATAATATAGAATTAGATTATAGCATTAGATAAGTCCAAGAACAGTAAAAACGTACTTGTCATAGCTTACAAAACAAAGTAAAAAATGTTTCATAAAGTAAGTAATATACATGTTTAATTGCTTTCGGATTCACTACAAACCTTTTTACAAAGCATTATTATGCGTTTGGTATAAAATATCTATTGACAGTTTCAAGTTGCCCCTCATTCCGCCTGCCGCTTCAAGTGAAATCATAAACACGGTGTTTCCACAGCATACTTTGCCAGAGACGAAGGCCACTTTCAGTGGCTGGGAAAAATCCACATTCAGGACACGAACAAGTAGCTGTAGATCCTGAAACAGCAACACACTTGTTCTCGGAAGGCTAATTTATCGTCGTACCGCTCTGTAGTATACGTACACGACTTTTCAAGTAGATCATATTATTAGTTGTGTTCAAATAACAATCTGTGGGAACTTTGCGTATCTTGTTTTGACTGTAATCCTATTTTGGAACTGGCAGAGTAATTATGGTAATGCAGCGTGTGACTGCTTTGCATAATTGGAGTAAGTTGAAGGTGTCGGCTGGCGCCCATGCTGCTGAGAATGAGAGGCCAGAGCATTACCCACTCACCCACCACGCTCGGTGATTTAAATGAAATTTGGTACGGAGTTACTATATGGAGTGCATTGTAACATAGGATTTTTTCAATCCGCAAAAATAAGTATAGTTGCTTTGGGAATTGTCATTGTCAATTCGCATAATGCCAATATTAAAGAGTCTCCTAATCTGTATGTGGTACTGTCACCTCAGATGTAGTATACAGGTACACTGCTTTTCAAGATCAAAGCAAGAACGTTATGATATATTCAATGTTGTGTTACGTTTAAAAGCGCGAAATGGATGAACTTAACAAATTGTTCCGAGAAGGAAATATAAATCTGTTTTTTACCCACAGTCGTATCTACATAGTATCGGTAAGTTCTCAAGGAGACATTTTTAGTTGCGGAGGTGGAAATATTAGGACGTTTAAGGGATCTCACGGCAATTCCGTTTGCTTTATTTTATTTTTTTGCTGTCATCAGTCCCTCGACTGGTTTGATGCAATCCTCTATCCCTATCTTGCGCTAACCTTTTCATCTCAACATACCCCTTACAACCCACGTCCTCAATTATCTGCTTCATACATTCTAATCTCTGTCTTCCTCTGCAGTTCTTACTTTCGACTGTTCCCTCCACTAATAAGTTAACCAGTCCTGCATGTCTTAAAATATGACCTACCATCCTCTCTCTTCTTTATGTAAGATTCTACCACAAACTTATGTCCTCGCCCATCATTTCCAAAACTCGTTCGTTTCGTACTTTATTCGTCCACTTAATTTTCAGCATCCTTCTATAGCACAAAGTCTCAAATGCTTCAATTTTACTTCTTTCTGGTATTCCTTAAGTTAATGCTTGGCTGCCATAAAGAACTGTGCTCCACAGTTTTAAAAAGTTCTTTCCGAGTCCTAGATCAATATTTGAAACCAAAAGTTTTCTCTTTTTCATGAAGCCTCTTTTCGCTGTTGTTATGCTTTAACATTATTCCTACTCCACGCCATCCTCATTCAGTGTTAGCACTGCTTGCTAGCCCTAACAATCCCAAATTCTAATTCCAATTACCCCTAACACTAAGCATCCATCAAAACCGCTTATTAAATGATTTTTGCATATGTTTTTTTATTATAGAATTTGTAACAATGTCAAATGACAAAACTTATGTGTAATTGTAATGATATTCGATTCTTGGTTTACACAAAAGATGAACGATGTTAAACGTTTATGAGCTGTATTCAATTCTGGCAAGACAACTTTCCCAGCTGCACAAATTTCACTAATTGTTTATTTTAGTAACACTTACAATGTGACTAGCGCTATCGACCGAAAGCAAAGCACAATACCACCAAACACCACAACACATGTGAAATCTCACACACATTTCCCATTTTACTATTTTTAATGTTCTAATTTAATAAACCTCACTATAATAGCCACCAACAGTATTAATTTTTTATTTAGCATTCATGAGCCATGAAAACCTATTGCCAATCTCAACGTTCAAAACAGCGTGTTCCGTTAACTACGTGCTTGGGTAATCTCTGGTCCAGGGACCATAACTGTTTTCATGTAACTACCGCTTTCGAAAATATTTCTTTTAGATTCTAACCCGCGCGTATACTCCATTTGGTAATTAAAAAATACTTATTTTATCACGTCAGACAGAAAATAATTTCCAACATTAGTTCAACTTAGCAATATATAAATTCGAAACAAACTATTCGACATTATTATCTTTGTCTTTGCATGTCAATCGCGATCAGCATAACCTAATTTTATTGGAATTATTTTTCGGCGCTATCTATTGGATTGAATTATGAATAAAAATCTTTTGCGCCACCTCAATAACATTTCGTGTGTATAGGGCCTGAATTGGTCCAATGGTTTGTATGAGATGATTCGGTTTACGCACTCCTAGGCTTTTATATATGAAAGAAGATAAGATAGATACTTGTCATGGAATATAATGGGAGTGAGAAATCTATACTAGCCGTCATATAGGCTCAATGAATTACAAGAAAGGAAATACTTTCCTCCGCGACAGTTGCCATTCCTTCAATTCATGCTGAGATTATTTAAGCTCTTTAAATAAAGTGCAACGTTTTGACCTTAAAAACCCCTATTTTATCGATGTCCTGTTTTATATTCCTACCTCTTTTTGAGCTGTACTGTTGGAAAAACCTTGGAATTTAAGTAAAATATGTTGTAAAACCGCCTAAACTACCAATTTTATTATTTATTATATCATTATATTAGTTTTATTGTATTATAAACCAATCAAGATGGCAGTACACGAAAGTAGCATTCGATAACATCAGCGCTACTTGTTAAGAGATTTGTCATCTATTAAGTTGCTTTTATTTAAACTTTTTTTCCAGGTCCTGAATTTTCAACACTGAAAGAAGAAACGCAAACAACCTAAGAACTGCAAACATAAGAATCTGCTTAGCTCGAGGTATGTGTTTTTAATAATTTTGAGGTATGTTTTCTGGTTTTAAATGTCTTGTTACCAGTTGATATTATGAGTACATCCATTATAAGAAAGAAATTTAGTGCTTGCTAATTGTGTAAAATTGCAATATCGCATTTTTCAATATACTGTTGGAGATGATTATCGAATTAAGACTACCGGTATAGTAGCGGAAGCGCTATTTGAAGTCGCCAAGTTTGGAATGAAGACGCCAATCCGCGCGTTTAATCTGTAAAATATAATACTCACCGCTGTAGTGCAAGAATACCTTGTAGGGTAAGGTCATGAATATGAGGATGAGTACACAGCATCCTTCTTAAAACTGAGCTCGAAAGAATGAGGTAGTTTGAAGAATCAAAGAAGGCAAGACCTCACTAGCAGACCTGGAGTTAATGACAACGAAAAAGACCCTTGAGTATACGAAGATTACAATGGAGGGATCAATCCAGAAAAAAATGGCGACTGGTGGAGACTGGAAAATATACCTTTGTACATGAAACCGCAACAATCGGAAACGGTGATAGATTAGTATCGAAGGACCATAACTTCAAATAGCTATTCAGCACATATTTAGTTTGCCGATAGGATGATTTAAATATTTTGGCACTAATTTCTATAGAATAATATTCGTTTCATCACTAAAAGTTAGAACTTGGTTCGTTTACTCAGAAATTAAACACAAATGATTGATTATTCACTTCAAGCATGATGCTGTATAGTAGATTGATAGCAACAAAAAGAACTGTTTTCCTATGTAGCAAAAAAAAAAAATAATATATAAAAAAAATGCTTAAAGTGAAAATGCCAGACACAGTACGAATACGCATTTTTAAACGCTTGAGTTCTCTTGGCGACCGGTTATCCGTTCTGACTAGTTATGCAAATTTCTATACATGTTAACTTTTTACGCTTCGTCTCGGTAATAATTCAAAATTAAACGCGGACGTATTGAAAATTGTTTTTTAGCGTGAGAGTTCTGTGTACCTCAACTTCTTGTAACCAAACGTTACAGTATTGTCTTTAGGGAATTTCTCCTCAAATGAGTATGCGTACACTGCGAATTTACTGTGGGAATATTTGATCTTACTCGAGCATATAAACTTATTAATTACAGATTTTTTTTTCACATTGTGATTTCATTTACATATAAGGATGATTAAACCATAGAAGAAATATGAAAACTCTGGTGATATGCCAATAAATACTATTATATTAATTAATTACGATGAAGAGCATGCCACAAATTTCCCTACCCATCTTTTTTTGAATTACTCGATTTTTCAAATTGAATGAGGGTTGAGGTAGCTTGTTCAGAATATCCTTTCATAATTTACTCCAATCTCTAAATACCTTAACCACAAACGTATATTCCTCCATTAACTGCTCAAAGTCAAGTGTTAGTTTGTGGTCATATTACTACTTTTAATTATTTTACCAATATATATGGAGACTTTATCACCAAACCCAGCGCAGTGGGTGAGCGGTAACTCTCTGGCCTCGCATTCGGAAGGTCACGGGTTTGAATCTCTGTCCGGTTTCCTCGGTTTCCCGAAATCATCCTGGCGAATGCTGAGACAGTTCCTTAAAAATGCCCGAATTCCTTTCCTTTTCTTACCCCCAGTTCTTTCCTGCTTCTAATTACCTCGTTGTCGACCGGGCCTAAAACCACATAAGGGGGGGGGGGGACATATGTCTGCTCTGTATAGCAACAGCAATCTATTCCCAACCACCATCTCATATCAAACCCAACTCCTTCATTATATCTGTTACTGACTGTGCTCAGCAAAATTTTCATAAACAAATTTTTGTTTTTATATGAGAATTTATCAGAATTTAAAGATATGAATAATTGTAAAGCGTAGCATATGCTCACTTTTATAATTTAATTTACGATTACTTACGGACTCTGCACCTTGATCAAATTACTTTTATTTTAGGGTAGGCGGATATCGTATTCTATCAACGATTTGCTTTGAGATTCTCGAAAGTAAAATTTAATATCGGCTGACTGCGTGAAGCGAGCGGGGCATCGTACTTACAATTGTTTGCTATTCCCACGTTTATCCGTCAGGTTAAATATGTGGCATTATGTACTGCCACAATAACAGTCACTTCCCACGCAGGCATCAACTGGAAACACAGTTACACATCTATAGACAGCACCTCTGAGCTTAAAGTTGTTAAGACTAAACTTGTCGTAGTTTTAATCAATTATGTAATAGCATTTTTTTTTTTTTTTTTTTTCTTCGTCACTCTCTCGACTGGTTCTTTATCTGTGCACTTAATTTTCTGCATCCTTCTTTAGCACCACATTTCAAATGTTCAATTTTCCTTCCTTCCTTTCCGGCATTCCTAAAGTCCATGCTTTGCTGCCATAAAGTGCTGTGCTCCACACATAGTGTTAAAAAGTTATTTCTGAGTTCCAGATTAATACTTGAAACTAAAAGATTCTCTTTTCATGAAAGCTCTTTTTACTATGCTATTCTGCTTTTAACACCATTCCTGCTTCAGCAATCGGTTTTAATTTTACTCCTAAGTAGCAAAATTCACTAACTTCTATCGCATCCGGCCCCATTTTTTGTATATAATCTATTATTATTGGTATCATTTTTGCTTCATTTCACCAGAATAACGTTTCCCGCTAGTGAGAATACAGAGATTTCTTGTTTTTGGGGACAAAATAGTGCAACTCCCATCCATTACAAGGTACTGAACTATAATGGCATTAAGGAACTGTTATTTCCCTGCGATGTTTTTGAACGAAGCGGGACAGTTTGTTCTTAGTTTGGCTTCTGCAGAATACTTGCATGCTATCATTCTGCAATGCCATCGAATGGATAAGGAAATTGTAAAAATTGTTTTCTTACGTGTAAAATAACGCCGACAGTCGTATTGTTTCTGATTACCAGTGTGGATGCTGAGTTGAAGTACTCAGCTTGATTTTCAAAACATAACCTAACCAAATCACTACACAAGAATATAGTGCAATTATTTCCCTATTCTGGAATCAATTCCATTTTCGATTGATTCTATATATCCAGAAACATGTTAAAAAAAGATCCAAGTCCCTATCCGCCGTTACATTTTGCAGAGTTGTTACTGGCTTATGAAACAAAACTGTTTCACATTTGGGATGATATACAGTTTTTTTGTGTAGCTGTTTCTACCATCCAACAGCTTATACGTTACCAAAATTCGTACTACTCCAAGTCATTGGCACGAGATTGTTGAGTGAATTTCACTCTTTCCCGTCGGTAAAGTTTGCAGTTTCCAGAATCATCTATGTCAAAAAATAATTATATTGAAAAATATTTGTTTAAAAAATATTTAATTAATTGCAATGGAGTGCATGCTCTGGTAGCAATTTCCCTACCCAATCCAACTAACTCCTTTCCTGCACCCACCTACGTTTGTCCTTTACAATTAATTTAAATTCTTTGTACCTGACGCCTGAATTTCTTTTCACTCAGCGAAAAGTATCTCGGTTCAAAGAACCACCACGTTTGGAAAAAAAAAAAATGAAGAAATAAAAAACAAAATTTAAACTTATCACTCCGTGAAAGCGAGTTGCACTAGAATCATGTGTAGAATTCAGACTTTAGTTGCCGATTTCTCTCATTGAAGACTAAATTTGACTGCTGATGTAATTAACACTGTAGCAGCAGATCAAAGAGCTTAATGGATATTGTTGGCGTAGAGCAAAGCACTGGTCCGTTGCTTGCTGTGTCAGGGGTGAGCTGGGCGTGATCGCCTTTGTCTGGCAGGTTTCTCTTCCGACAACGGCCACCTTGAATCAGGTGCCACGGCATAGCTGGCACCGTCTCAGGAATGAGCTGCAGCACCCAGGTAAAAATAAATTACATCCCCTGCTAGCTGAATGCGCCTAGAAAGTGATTAAAAATCTGCTTCAGTCACGATCTGCATTATTTCAATATCAATGTCGGTAGCTTTAAATCACGCCATTGTCAATCGTTCAGTAGTCTCATTATGGAGGTGAAAGCTGCTATCTAAATGCTATCACGGAAAATAGATTTAATTCTTTAGAACTGTGGTTACAGTAAAAATTTATACCGGACGCAAAAAATCTAAAAAAAAAAATCTAAATTGCTTATAGAAGAAAACCTTCCTGTGGGTCATTGGTCACGTTCTCTTCCATTTTTGACAATCTCTTCACTGCTTGTCTCCAATCAATTCCCTTGTCTTCTATGCATTTCTGAATCCATCCATTTTATCCGCGCTCTTCTTTCCCTTTCGTTTATTCATGACCGCTAAACTTTGCATTCTCCATATCTCCAGATGTGGTCAGTCAGCGCAATCTTTCGTTCTATGCCTTAACCTTTAATTTGTTCCCTGATTCTATTCTTTCTCTGACGTTTTCTTTGCCTCTCGGGAACCTCATCTCTGCCGCCTGCAGTCTGCTCTCTTCGTCCTAGATTCAGAGCCGTAGATGAATTCTGGTTGGTAGATGGCTTTAAGCAAAAAGATTTTAGCCTCCTTCCCTATGTTCCACCTCCGACCAACTGATAAAATTTTTATTTAGATTTTATGTCCTATCCCCTCCTCCATCTTTTCATTGATGGCTTAGCATGCCAAATAGTAGAACCATTCCACTCATTCCGGTTTCTTAACGTCGAGTGATACCTGCTATGATGAGCCAGTGTTCATTATTTTAGATTTTTACGCACTCATCTTCAAGCCGCGTTTTCCCATTGCATTCATTCACTTTTTCCAACTCTCGTTCCATACCTAGAAAAATACTCAAATTCGTATCAAAGTGAAATAAATTGGTAACGTATCAAACCCTTCTTTTGTAAAATGTGTTTCTAGTTTCATTCACTCCGAAAAGACTTGAAGTTTCTTTTCGACACAATGTCTCCAGATATTGTACGATTCCAGCAGCGATCTTAACGAAAAGTCCTCTCCCTGTGATATTAGTTTGTAGCTGCCGCTCAGCAATTTTCCTGTCAGAGGTGATTATGTATTATTGAAATAGTAATTCCTAACAAGAAACTTGGTGATCTGGTTACACATGTCATACATTAATTTCAAAGCACGTTGCTAAATTAATAAAAGTAGTGATCGACAGAGAGTAATATTTCTGTGTTGAAACCACCAAGCTACAGCTTCGTTTCCGTCCACAGATATAATTTTTCCATTCGTACTTTTAAGGCGGAAGGGGGTAGGATAGTAGGAACGGGAAGACATTCAGCCATGAAGGAACCATACTAGCATTCATGCCTATTGATTTCGGTAAACCAAGAAAAATCGACATCAGGATTGCCGGGCAGGGATTAGAACCCCTACCTCAGGCGCGTGTGTGATCGCACACCCACCAGAGTCGGCAATTTCATGAAACCGAGCTTATATTGTAAGTAGTGTATCTCAATTTCAGAATGCTAGTACCTTCAGTTTAATCTATCACCCAGGATATTTTCACGTTGTAAACACTCCTGGCTATATGAAATCCATTCTCATTTATGGTTCAATGCAGAAATTAACGCCGATTCGATTCAAATCGATCATTCCGTACGGTATATCGTCTGGAGACGAGATGATTACATACAGCACTCAACCTGCTCTACAAAAGCGAGTGGTCTGTACGCATGTAACATAGTTCTATTGTCGGGCAGTGTACAGTACTGTATCTGCAAACTTGCTCGAGGAGGCTATTTGTGAAGTTCTTTAGTTGATTAGCATTACTCGCCAAAGTCTTCCCTTCTGCGGGCATATCCATTATGGTTCATAACTACTTTAACTTTTTGTATCTTTAAATAATTGCAATAATGATAACCTCAGGATATTTTTGTAAATGAACTACATACACCAGAAATCAATTTTACATGTATCGTGTGGATGACGGTGTTGCTGATTCAGTATATTGTAGTTTATCCAATTCGCACCGTATCAAACCAGTTTTGGAACAAATTCCATAAGAAAACAACTGTATTCTACTGTCGCAACAATTGTATATTCTTGTCACTCTGTACTCGTTGATCTGCTTTGTAGAAAAGTCTTTACTGTGTCAAGAGACATAGAGTTGCGCAAGTAAGTATTCTGCCTAATATAATCATTTTCGCGCGTATTTTTGAGTTGCAAATGTTGACTAGATCCCTCTCAAGTAATTTTTTTTGCTAGAGTATTAATACCAAATTACGATATCGATAATAAGCAGAAGCTAAATTTTAACTGGTCTTGGCTGTCTCGTGTTTATTGACTGCATTGACGCTGGTCAGAAATTTTTTAATAACTTATCTGGCCTTCGAAGAAGCATTTCTAAGACGAATATTTACATCAGTGTTTAGATTTCATTACGACAATATGTTAGCATCCCCAGGTTCGTTTATCGCAATGAATGCATGGTAGTTGCCAATGAACGGGTATATAAAGAAACATAAAAGAGATAGACGTTTCCGCTTCATCGTTGATTCCGCTGCAACTCGCGCTTTGCCATGTGAATTACTAATGTGGCTGTAGCTGATGTACCTGACAACATGCTGTAAGCTAGGCTATTGTTTGCACTACATCAGCAATTAATACAGGGAGAGGATAAACCATAACCTTTTCGCCATCCTAGCTGCTCCTGACAGAATTGACTTAAGAGATCTGACGTTGGATAGGTTCATTGCTATCAGTTATTAAAATAACTGAGTATTTGTAAGGAAGGGACACATGCAGCAGGAAAGTGTTTTTCAGGCATTCGTCAAATTTGGATTGTTATCCCTTTCAACTTAGCGACCTCAGTATAATTTTATTTTTGTATAACAGGTCTTTCAAGAGAGACAATGGTTGTAATGATGCGTGTGATACATTATCTGTTTTCATCTGTAGGAAATAATATTTGGGATGCAAAGGGAGACTTATCTCCATTCTCCAGGTGTTAAAGTTCAATTCGCATCTTCCGACTCTGTTTGCTGGCTTCCAGCTAAGTTATTTGGGACAGCATTGTAACTTCCAAAATTTGGATCAAAGAAGTGAGTGAGGGAAGCTACGAAAGAAATTTTCCGTTTATTCGGAAGATGATATTCTAACATCTTGTTAATTGATGAGCAGTTTGCTCCGTTGTTAGCCGATAATCTCGTGATATACGTATACGTACACTATCAGGTACGCAATCCCAGAATTTCACATTGATTCCATGCATCTAGTTCTTATGCTACAAATTTTATTGAGAACAACATCCACTAACTTCGTTTTATTCCTACTAGCTCAAGGATACTTGGCTCGTTTTTATTACATTGTTATTTGATGGAAACAATAGACCAATAACAATATTTTCTACCGGTGGATAACCCACAGTTGGCACTTAAATAGATTGCTTTGTGTTTGTGGTTCCTACAGTCCACACATTCTCCTACTTACGATTTGTTCATCAAACGCCTCTTAAATTCATTCCTTACGAAGAGAGAGTGAGATCGTCTGCATACTAAAACGCTTTGAATTTTTTGTATGCATTCTCTTTTTTTTGCACATCATATGTCAGGCTTTTTTCGTTGCGGCATCGTGATTGTGTGCGTTCCTGCCACCGGTTTATCTGGTTGGATGCCGTTGGTAGGAGAAAATGTCACCATTCAGCACTAACCACAACATTGTGTATACAGGTTTTGAGTTAAACACCGTATCGACGGAGGGCATACGATACTGTCAAGCGTGATTCGACGTTCGAATAGAGAAATTAAACTTTGCGCCCACTCTTCCCATGTCTTTTAATGCTTTCTCGCGTTGTTGACGTCGAGATCATAAGAGGCGGGAAAGAATGGTGGACAACGAACGGGAAGGAATGTGGCCATCGCCTTTTGAATGAAGCATCCCGGCATTCGCCTGGAGTGATTTGGGGAAACCATGGAAAACCCAAATCTGGATGCCAGACGGGGATTCGAGCCCGCGTCCTCCCGAATGCGAGGCCAGAACGGTACCGCTCACCCACAACGCTCGGTCGGGGCAGTAGACTGGCGCCGCATTTCGTTACCTCCCCTGCTTAATCTCTCATTCAAAACTACACCGAACACTCACTTTAGTCATTCATAAAAAAGAGTAACACACAAATTTTTCTACACCGGAGAAAGCAACCAGCGCGGTTAAAGTTTCACGTGAGGTTAGTGTGAAGAGGTTGCACCCACCACAGCAAATGCGTACACGGTACTGTTTTATATGTGAAAGAAGTTGAAAATATTGAGCCGCCAAATGAGAAAACCTACCTGTATGTCCATCTGATTACTGCGTTAGATTTGAACAAAATATATGATACTATTCGAGATTAAACCGTCTTTAGGTGGATCGTAAAACTTATCCATCAGGAGTCGCTGGCTGTCAGTATCAGAGCATTTGTGGAGTCTTTGAAGGCCACTCTGGTTATCAGGGGTTTCAGACTTGTTTTCAACCTAGTGCGTGTTGGATTTCCCCTGACATTAAATTGCCTCCAAGTCTTAATAAATAATGAAATGCGGCTGTTTGTTAAGTAGAAAAGTCTTTCTAAGGGCCTGAAATGGTGAAAAAAGTATCCATCCTGTAAGTACAACTTCTGATCTATGCTTCCCCCAGATCATGTTAATATTGCCTGTTTTCAATTAGTAATTTTAAAGTTGTAGCAAATAGATTTTTGCACTTTTATTCTATACGAACATAATCTAACTCAGGAGCCTCCCTGTTTTGCACTCTTCATTGCATTATTTATTCTGGACGATTCATTTCAATTACGATGCTTCGAGTTAGTGCCTATTCTTAGATTTTCTGTTGTGCTGCCCCGACTTCTCATTTAATAGAAACTCGATATTTTCTGTTGCAAACTAATTAGTAATATTCTATGTTAATAATTTTTATGTAATTAAGGAGCTACATGCTCTTGTAATTACTTCTGTTCAGTGCCGATATTATTTTCTCTACAGTTTTTTTTAAACAGAATTTTTTAATTAGCGGATATGGATTCTATGAAACTTCGGCAGTTAATTGCTTAGTCTCATTTAAGACTAACCTTATTTCTTGCAGAAATTTATCACTGCAAATATTGTGTCTCATGATCTTCGTAAGTCTTATGGTTTCCACGAAGTATGTCATACTATTGATGCGTTCTTTAGTTTTTTTAAAAAATATGTGTATATCAGAGCCGAAAAGGGCAGATTGTGAATGTATTATTGTTTGCAACATATACCGTACCTCTATGTTACATATTGATGATTGGTTTGTATACCAGCTTTATATGTTGCTGTGCGATTTTCTCAGTGAGAACTGTAAGATTGAAGTTGAAACTCTTTTTCTGACATTTCTGGTATGCGAACATCAAACCACAATAGTACTTGACGGTAAACAACGATACATGGTTTAGATCACTGACCAACTTCTTGTCAACACAGAGACATTGAGTTTTCAGAAGCAACATCTCTGAGTGAGTTTTTAAAAACTCATGAATACGATAAACTGTTGAAGAATTGGGTGATTAGTAGCGTGGGTTCAGTGGTGACAGTATCTATGTATAGGGTTACTCCTTGGTCAATAAACTGTTTATTCTAATGCAATATGTGATGAATTTGTACTCACTAAACATTGGTGGGCGCCAACAAACATCTGCTAAAATTCAACATACAGCGCAGTCGAGTAAGCAAATCAAGTTCACGGCTTCCTTGCGGGTTGGTGTCAGTCAGCGTTTGTAAACTCTGCAGCCGAGACAGCACTGAGGGCAATGCACTCTAGCGGAATGGCTGCTCTCACCTTACTTACTTTTGCGTCCAATGAAATAAGAAAGGCACTATTTATGAATGGTATAAAAATCTGACGTAATATATCAAGGTTTTTTTTTATTTTACAGAGGTCGTATTCTATGATTACGCTACTCTTCTGAAGAAAATAAATGTTTCAGTACCAATTACTTTTTTAGTTACAATTTCCTTCTTAAACTCTAGTTATACCTTACATAAGACAGACGAAGGTAAAAGTAACTCGACGATATGATGGGGTTTGCATAGTAGGTTCAAATCTTGGTTTCTGAAGATTTTATAAATCCCTTTAAGTCCGCGATTTGTTTCCTCACCAATGACTAAGCCTGTAATTGCTGGAATAGTTACGGTCACGTGGTTGTGGAAAATTTATCAAGCCTGAAGGAAAAGTTTTTGTCTGATATGAAAATAATAAAAGGCGGGAAGCAAAACTATCATTTATGTAGTTCCCTGTGTTCGAATTAATTTGTTTATTTATTTGTGTTTATGAAAAATAACAGTTGTTGCTGAATAGTTGTTAGGGAGGATCATTTTATACAACTGTCTAAAATATCTGCTATGGAACCAACCAACTGATTTAATACGAACAAAGACATTGTACCGGAATAGCGCGTCATTAAAAGCACCAGGTGACGTTTCGGAACCTGCCTCTGGCTCCGAAACGTCGCCTTGTAGTTTTAATGACGCGCTATTCCTGTGGAAAGCTCGAGAAGATTTTACGCAACTAACTCACCTAGAAAGCCTACATTCTTTCAAAGACATTGTAACTTTCGTTTTTCCTCTAGAAAGTACAGGTTTTTTTCTACTCCGCGTTTCGATATTCCGGGACACGTGTTACTTCAGAAACGACTTTCACATCAAGGAATATTCAAACTGATAATAAAAAACAATGATCCATGCACTTATTTAACATTTTAGCGACAAAACTGCACTACACTTACAAATATTTCAATCAGCACGTTGATACGTTGATTTGCATTGTAGTTATATACTGCTCGTTCAGATTGTAAAATATTTAACTATTTCTTTTCAGAATCAGATACATTTTCATTGTTAATAAAACGCAGCATTTTTTAATTTTTTTAAATATATATATATATATATATATATATATATATAAAGATTCATACTGAGACTTGTGGGTGAGCAGTAACGGTCGGTCTGGTATTCGGTAGGTCGCGATTTCAAATCCCCGTTCGGCCAGCCAGATTTCGTTTTAACATGGTTTCCCGAAATCACTCCTGGCGAATCCCGGGATGGTTCCTTCAAAAAGCCATCGCCGAATTCCCTTCTTTTCTTGCGCTCTCCCAACCCTCTTCCGGCTCTAATAACTTCGACGTCAACGAGCCGTGTGAACCTGAAGAAAAAAAATTCAATCATGTATTGCGTTAATGCAAATGTAGATAGTATTTATTAACGTATTTTTTTATTTGAACTGTCCTCTAGTTTCTGCAAATTTTAGACGTAGGCAAGTAAAAACTTGATAATCCGACTCTAAATTCCGCTTGTTGAAACATTTGCAGGCTTCGTGTGACTGAGAGAGTTGCTGTGGATGTAAGAAGCCACTGTGACATTATCAGCTGTCTGTGTCGTTGATCCAGGCCGCAGTATTTATGGGGCATTCGATTGACCGGGACGCGTATCGCTTGACCTTTCGAAACAAGAATATCGACCAATGGTGACATACACGCTGCTCGTGCCTTACGTGCCGTGTAGTAGGAAAGTCTTTTAGGAGAGGTACTATCCCGCATCCCAGCCTTACCATACCAAGAAACTGCCAGAAATACCCCTTACATACTGACTACTTGACGCCAAACTGTGCAGTGTTAATACATCCATTGTTACATTGCTACATCGAAAAGATAGGTATAAGTAAGATATGATTACTGCCACTGGAATTAAATTACATTGGCAGGAATCATCTATTAAATTTATAATTATTATCTGCAATTGAAGAAAATACGCCACAACTTCCAATTATTAGCTGGGATTTTTGAGTGCAGTCAAGGGTACTTACCCTCATTGCTCTGCGAACAAAATGAGCTCATTGTAAAGTATTTACTTTTCACATTCGTTACGAAAATCGCACCTCTTACATTATTTTCCATTAGAAATGTACGACTTGCCATTAAAGCCGAAAAAAAAAATGTCAGCAAGCAAATAGAAGGAAATCGAAATCACTCCGACATTCTCATGGAATGATTTCAGGAAGCGGTAGGAAACTTAAATGGCAGGGTCGTAAGGAACCCGGGACAGAGCGTGGTTGCGAGCGGTAACGCTCTGTCTGGCCTTGCATCTGGGAGGATGTGGGTTCGAATCACCGTCCAGATTTCAGTTTTCCATGGTTTCCCGAAATAGTTCCAGGCGAATGTCGGGATAGTTCCTTTAAAAGGTCATGGCCAAATTCCTTTCCGTTCCATGTCTCCTCTACTTCTCGACAAGACGTACAGCCGTATAAAAAAAAAAAAAGAAAAAAAAAAAAAAAAGAAGAAGTGGAGCCGTGGTCCGCTCACCCAGGAGATTTTGGAGATTTTACCTAGTACGCGTCGATGCATACTTTGTCTCCAGATCGGTATTTATTTCTCATATGGTCTGTAAACAATGGGTACGGGTGAAATTACCCCATGTCACCAAGACATTGGAAAGCTTCGTATTGTTATAACCCTTCATTAATTATCAGTCAAATAATTAAATTGATGTTAAATAAAGGAAATGGTTCCTAATAACGTGAGATGCGTTCATCAATGTGTGCTGTTTTGTGCTGCATATTGTGTAAAACTGTTTTAAGCTAGTGTGTCAAACTTATTAAGTTGAATTTACTTCAATACCGGTACCTAAAAGTTTAATTGAAGTTATACTGTACCATCTACCATATCTGAGTGTATTTTCGAAGTGTTGAAACTGTGTATCATGTTTAAAGCGATTTCAGAATCTTGTAAATTCTTTATAATTTCATTTAAGGTTATTTTTGTTTAATTTGAAGTAATTATAATGTTTATAGATTGTTTCGGCCATTATTTATCTTTCTGGAAATGAGTGTTGGCGTCTTTGTTTGCGTCAAATTTTCTGTGTGGTTTATATACATAATTGCATTGGCAGAGTTCCTCGGAACACTGCTAAGAGGAGTCTTCGCCCATTTTAACATTTAATGAGCCTTTGTATGGTTTGGTGAAGAGTCTGATGTCAAGTTTAAAAGTTTTATGGCAATAAAAGTGAAATTAAATGCATCTTAAGCTTTCTCATTTAAAGTAACTTTATCATTACAATTGAGAAATTCAATCACTGGATTACCGTTGAACCTGCAATTTTCGAGCTTTCTCATATCTCAAAGCAAATTAATTTCTTTCAGGAACTACAGCAGAATGTGGAACCTAAACCACGGAGCATTCATAGAGTACTTAACACACCCAAAGCAAGCTTTGTTAGGGGTAAATGTTAGTTTCGTCGCAGCATTCGCCTTTATAATTGCAGAAAACCGTCGCAATCAGAACGACCAGTGCGCGAGAACAAAGACTCGATCCAGTGTGGTAGCGCCATTAACGCGCTCTACCACACTGGATTGAACTAGTAAAAGGAATTGTTTTTGGAAAACTCTCGAGCAAAAAACTAGGTCCATGAACTAAGAAATAAGCTAGGAGTTTTAATGTGCTGATCTAATCATTCATGTAACTTTAGGTTAATTAAAACTATTAAAACCCGGAGACTTAGTCCAGCAAGTACGGTTGAAACATTTATGTAGCAAAACACATTTGCTTTCTGAAGAAGAAAAATATGAAAGCCTCTATTGAATCAGATGCTATTTCCGCCAGAAAAAAAGATGCCTACTGTCAAGTAAACGAACAGAGAATTGTTTCCCGCCGAGCTCTCATAGGTTAAATTCATTCACTCTTGATTAGCAACATTGTAGCCCGCAGCTACCTGTGCAAGGTTGTTACTGACGAAAGCCGGATGGCAAGTGTTTGTACACCTGTCACCACGCTGCACTGTCTGGCAATTACCAACGTGGATTGGCTGCGCGGTTGTTTGGAAGATGTCTTCCTTAATTAACTATCGGTACACGCTGAACACAATCACAAGTTCCCCTAGCTGGCTATCCAGGATGCAATTTTCATTACTCAATTCTGTTTTACAAAACGAAAGTAAACCAAAGGCTGTTATGGAGTTTAGGACCAGATGCCACTAAAAATTACGTGCGATACTATTCTTTACGTCATTTCTTCCCTAAGTTATTAGATAAAATAAGCCGTATTTGTAAAAACAGCACTCCAGAATTAGTGATTGCACAGTCCACCTAACCTAGGCTGGTTATCCAACCTGACAAAGGGGACGTAAGGCTTAACGTGGTATCCGATCCACGCGACGTCATAACATACTTCATAGTTACAAAAGCAAAGATATTCAAGAATCGAACGAAGGCCAGTTTTGATGCCTGTAAAAATTCCGGTCGAGACTGATTCGAACTGGCAACTTCTCTATGCCGTTTCGTGTCTTAACCAACTACTGATGACTTTTAACGGTCGAAATTGATATCATGATCTTATCCGAAGTACTGTCAGTTCCACAGTGTTAACTGGAAGTTGAATTATCACAAGACAGCCGTGATCGGTCAACTGGGGAAATGAATGTCAATTAAGTCAATAATATGTAATGCTTATACTACCAAAAACCGAAACTGCACACTAATTATAATTAATGTGGCATCATTGTTCGGGGGGCCCAACCAGTATTTTTGGGCGCCTAAGTGATAGGGCTTTCAAATGGCCGCGCAGTTCACATCTGTCAAGGGCTTTTGCTTAATTTAATTCATTAATCTTACAGAGTATGGGAGACCTACAGTTTAACGTGGGACCAGAATTACGGAAGCGTTCCAATCTGCAATGCCAAATCGTTGACTACGCTATCTCTTTTAAAATAAATTAATAACTTTTTTATTGTTCCTCTTGTAAGATATTCTGACAGCCTTCAGAGCATAAAACTTATCGATTGTTAGTGATATCAACTATCACACTGGAGCGACTATATCTCTGTAACAAAATCGCTCCGGAAGCCGCAGCTTCGCTTTCACTCGTTGCGCCTGCCGCGTGGAAACCTTGTTCCCCTGTGTTTCCCGCAAACTAACCGAAAACATAAGAATTGCTTTCTGATCCTTGAAATGCGATATCATCACGCGTCAGATGTTGAAGTAAACATTTAACCAAGAAGTATGAGAATCTTCTTTATATATATATGTTTTCTTCTAATTTTAATATTTTGTTCTAATACAGGAGTCAAGGATGCTACTCAATATGGTGGAGAGGTGAAATATATATATATTAAAACAGAGAAACAAATAAAGATGAGTCATCTGAGAGATCTATCTCATTCACCTTTTTTTTATCATTGGTTAATCAAGTTAATTAAACTACTGAAAGCAGAAATACTACCTGACAGCGTTGCGTGTTAGGTTCTCAACTGAGAGTGTGTTCCTTAAAAGTGCAGTCCAGACAGTTCTCGACCTGCACGTGTTACTTCGAGCACACATGTGGCCCGGAAAAAACCACCGCTCAACACACTCCTCGCTCATGTCTGCTCACATTGTATAAACTCGCATGTTATTCATCTGTCACTAAAAGACGAAATAGAGTACAGTTCATTCTGACGATTAATGCAGTTGTTCGAAGAAAAAAAATGGCAGATAGGCTTCATGCTCCGTGGAGGTTATTGAAGCAGGGAGAAGTTTGCGTACAAAGAGCGGCGGGTAGGAAATTTGGTATGGACTTTCTGTCTGTAACCTGCAATTCACATAAAACTATGGGTGGCTACGGTGCTTTTTTCCACAACTAATCACTATTCTGTGTGACCCAGTCCCTAACGTCAAGAGGTAAAAAAGAATTCATATAACACCTTTTCTTGCCTGATCTTATATGTCCTTAAAATCCAGGTACTTCTATGGGAGAAGTTATCACTACATTCGTGAATGTCAGAAGTTTTTTTTTTCTCATGTTAATCAATAAATTTATGGGGATACTGCTTCAATTGTTTACGAGAGAATCACAGTTCAATTTTCGTAACAAATTTGTGATACTTTCATAAGGACTGTGGCAAGTGGATACAAATCACTCATCTCTACTCTACATGTTATCGATATTAGCAATCAATTCCTTGCAGTAAGGCTACAACATAAAAATACTTCAAATGATGAAGTACATAAGTTTTATATGCTGTTTCCTTTACAGAAACGTGACACTTCAAAATTCGACTTACGAATCGCAGTATAGATTTACGTTTTCTAGGATATACTGAACACTTTTCATGTTCCTTTTTGCTGCTATACTCATGTATTTAAAGGATTCAGTCTTTTCAATAATTCAAGTGCTTACTTGTACTTACGGAGTAGTGGTATCTTTTTAATTTTTGTTTAAACTAATTATCTTGTACGCTTTCCAATTTAACTTAAGCTACGACTTATCGCCCCACGTTGAAATAACGTCAAGATTGCATTGAATGTCTAAATAATCAACAGAACCCTTTAGTTCCATATAGATAAATGCAGCATCAACAGACAATCTTAAACCGATATTAACGTTGTCTCCTTGATCTTTTATGAAAAATAGGAGAGGTCTTATTGCGCTTCCCTGGCGGACGACCGGTCAATTTCTAAGAAAGTAGACGCTTCTATGATGACATTCAGTTACGAAATCATATATTGATTCATAAATGGGTTTCGATTTTCTCTATCCCCGATCATCTTTAAGAGGCGGTTGTGTAGTACAGTATTGAAAATTTTCCATAAATCACATAACGAGGAAATAAGGTGAGCTGTGTTTACCACACTCTTTTCTTCCAAAGTTCATTTTTGTTTGGTGCAATTAATTTGTTGTCATTGAAGAATTTCATAATATTCGAACATAGGTCCATATTCTACTGCAGACAGATATTACAGAAATCAGTCGTTATTTGACTGGCTCTTTTCGACCTATTTTCTTGAAAATGGAGTAACTTGCGAGATCTTCCAGTCTATATGTAATTTTTCTTCGTCTAACGATTCACGTTATATGCCAGTCAGTCGATTTCAGTCGTATGGCACTGTAATACCTTCTGTATCTGATGCTTTCCCCAATTTCAGAATCTTCAGTTGCTTTACAATACCTACAGAGTCTATTTGTAACGAATCCATCCATGTTTACCTATACACGACGAGGAAAAACGGCGTGACATCTGTGTTTTCTTTTGTAAATTAATTTTGAATTTGTTGTTATGGATATTAGCCATTTCGCGGCTTTCATTGATCTCACATCTGTTTGTATAAATGATGACATACTGTTTTAAACGTAACATACCTTTTACGTACGACCAAAACTTTTTTTTTTTCTGCAGGACTTTTGGAAAGCAAATTGCGACGGAAATCGTTAAATAACTTACGTATTCGTTTTTAGTCGTCCTCTCAACTCAAAGGTTTCTACGTTCCCTTCTCCCCCTCCTCTTCCCCCACCATCCCTTGTTCTCGAACGTGTGTGTATTATCTGCTTTTGAACAATATTTTAATCTTACCCGAATATTTCACTTCTATGATTGTCGGCTTCAGTACATGTCTGTCGACACAGTTCCTAATAGAGTGTGAAACAATGTCACATATCTCCAGCCACGTCTCCTGTTACTTAAAAATTAAAATGAAAGATTCCTTTGAAGATTTTTCATGTCCTTAAATTATGCTCTTTTGTTTTCTTTTACTCATCTATTGATTTTGCTGTTGCAATATCGGCTTTGTGATCACTTAATCGTCTAGTTAAAATACCATCGAATAAATCTGTCCTGTATGTAACAAGTTCTAAAATGTTTTTAACTAGCATTAAAACATCGTGCTGGTTCGGTTACCAGTGGTTCAAGTTGATTGGTTATTAGAAAACACATAGAGAACGATTTCGCAAGTTGTTTTGTCCCCGCCATCAGTTTTGTGAACATAATATGATCAATTTAGCTTAAACTGAATTCACCTAGTACGGTACTATTACACTTTCTGGAAAATGCCAGGCTACATTATTTCTCAGGCAAGGAAACACATACATCGGCTTCTGGTTGACGGCAGAAGGAATTTATCACCATTGTGCTCTGAATTTATCCCCATATTATGAATCGACTAATATGTCATTATACAGAGGAGGTTTCTATTTACGGCTACAAGCACATCACCTCCAGGAGGCTGCAGTATAACCTTTCGAATAATCTTCGTGCTATTAATAAATAATTGTTGTAATCGCTCATCTTAACTCGCGTTGGTGAATTTGTTTGTCTCCTTTAGTATAAGAAACCCCAAATGCACTCCATACGGATTCTGCCTCCCATGAGGACGATTCTCGCTTGTAGTACATACATCCTATTCAAGGCATCCCACATGACTTAACTCTATATCCAGGTATCTCAAGCAGAGATCGTCACAGAAGTGTTATAGCCTTTAGTTAAGCCTGCCAGCTCCGTTCTGAACCAAAGGATTTTTTCAATCCTACTTTTTACCGTGCCTGGATTTGTGAAGTAAGGTCTGCTACATTTCGCCTGGCAGTTTTTAGCACTGATTAAAGACTACTGGTGCTGCATAATAATTAATACTGGTTGTATTGTTATTTCAATTTTAGAGCTAATTTGAATGAATTCGAATACAGCGCTGTTTGATGGCGTGATTTTCTGATCTTTGCGAAAACACAACCACTTATCACTGTATCAGAAGAAGCTGTCGTTTCTTACATGTTGCCGTACTGGTTTGTTTTGTGTCTGAAGTGATGTCGGGTATCATCAGGAGCACAGAATAATTTGTCGTTCGGCTGAGAAAATCTGATGTTGGGAGGGGGAGGGGGAGGAGGAACTTGGAGTTGGAGAGAAGATTGTTTCGGGGGGAGATTATTGCACCAGCCTTAACCATGTTAGCTCCCTAAATCAACGAGGAAAGTTTGAACGGAAAATGAAAGCGTTACGTTTTGCTGGGCAAAAATAGAAATCATAAAGTTTCTCTGACGATTCCTATACTTTTGAAAGATTTATAATCAAGAGGCCAGGAATTAAAGGAGATGATGGGTGTCCTTGTAAGAGAATGGTCTGAAACAATGCAATGTCCAGGACAGTGTTGGTTGAGCTATGTGAGTGTGGGTGCAGGGACCAGCGTAGCTGCGCAAACGTTAAAAATACTCTTCTTCTCTAAACAGTGGACCAGAGTGAAGCGTTTAAAGAGGAAAATTGTTGTGGTCGAGAACGGATGTTCACTGAAACTCCTAGTGAAAAACGCTTTAATGATTGCTTTCCTAACAAACAAATTACGAATGACCATTTCAGACTGCGTCGTCATCGGAAACAAAATTTTATAGGTTTATGGCTATACTGATTATAACCAGAAGTAGCGAGAAAATAGTTGATGAGAGAAAAATAAATCTGGATGAAATCGTATTTACATGGCGAGATACTTATCATAACACAGTTTTACTACCGATGATGTATCAGAGATAGAACAATTTATATCTAACAAAGTATTTTACTAAAATTGTTACAGTAAATCGATGATGGTGGATATCAATTGGAGTGGTTCTTTTGATTTTAATTGGATTGAGAGGATGTTTTCTTCTCTGGAAATCATTGGTTTCTTACAATTGCCCTTTCTTAGACTTGGCGAGTTGGTCGTCTCTGCTGGCAGATAGTTTTGCTGCATTGACTTTTTACTGTTAGACGTGATGTACAACCAGCTACAGCTGCAAGTTTTCCAGTAACGGTTTCCCTTCCTTTATGGGTGAAATGTTGACAAAATATCTTAGACCTCGAACTCTTGATCTGAATAGGTATTTCTGTAGTTAGGTTTCCGTTTCAACACTTTTTATTTTGGCTGTCTTGTTATAACATTTTTTCATAAATCAGGAACAATTTGTTTAGTCGAAAATTTATTCGAAGTATTGAATATTACTAGCAAACTGGTAATAACCGAGTAAACTGTAATTATAAGTTGATATTTTACTTATTAGTGAAACTTTTAGTAACTTAAATTTTGAAGATTAAATTTAATGAAATTTCAAAATTACAGAATCACATTTATGTTTCTAAGAGATTACTATCAATAAAGCCGAAGGCCGGAAGTTAGGTAATTTCGGGTGTTGCAGGTGACGTAGTCGAGTTGCTGTGTGTTACATACATCTTTGCTTCTTCCGCTTACAAAAGTAGAAAAGAAGTGGAGCAATTAATGTTGCGGGATGTAAACATTTGTACAATATCTAACCATACTTTTGATAAGACAGTTGCTTTAATTGTTTTAGCATTGTTAGCTCTTCAGAATGAATGGAAAATTTCGTTTTAGCCTCATGATACGGGAAAAATGTAACGATTGCCATTACTTTTTTGTTAACTGTGCATGTTTTTGCGTCAATCTGTAATTGCAATAAAAGGTCCGTGAGGCAGATATGCGTGAAAGAGTCCTTTGTGTGAGGCGATAATTCCCAAGAGCCAGTCGGTCGCGTATGCTGCCTATTAGGCGGCTGTTTTAATTGGCTGCCACTGCGGCTTTGGTTATTTGCAACAGTTACACGTGGCGCTAATCTGACGTCTTTCGTGTCAACACATCTACGATGCCCTTTGAACCAGTTAGGTTTGCAACTTACTGAAGGTTCCTGCTGTGTAAGAAGAAAACATATTTATACACGCACAAATGTTGGCTATCTAAAGTTTCATTCGCACTTGGTGAAGCCCAGGAGGTGGGCTGGTTGTAGTGTCACAGGAAGTGATGTTCCGATTCAAATAAATACGAGTAAGTAATCGATACTTTGTTTCGATACCGAGTACTTTTCGTATTCGAATACATCTATTCGATACTTACTAGGTATCGGAAGAAAAGTACTTGTATCGAATCGAAAGTATCGAAACATACCGGGTGTTAAATTCTATTCGCATCAAGCTTGCTGCGCCACTCAGTCGCGCCTGCGAAATTTATTTCCCTCTGACTTCAAGTTGGTAGCATTGAAAATCAAACAAAATCAATCTTAGAATAGGTAACCTAATCTCAAAGGGTTTGTTTAAGGTCCCTATTTCATTTTACGATAATCAAGTTGTACTTGGCGCGCATTTCGCTATACCTGGCCAATGGTCGTTCCCGCGCATCCCCACACAAAAGCTAAGAGGTATGGTTCATAAGCAACTAAGTAGCCCTTGTGAATCGGAAGAACAAGCTGCATTAGCTAGAGTTTCACAGGAATATCACTTCTGGAAACATCACAAGGAAAAAGAAAACGCTCCACAATGACAAAGTCTATCTCTACCTGTCAAATACTGTAATGTCTCTAAAAACAAATCCATTTACAGAATGGGAAGAAATGAAACTTATATTTCCTTGTCTGTATAAATATGCACAACAGTATCTCATTGTTGTAGCAACGTAAATATTGAGTGAAAGTTTGTTTTCTAACGCGGGTGAAACAATGACAAACAAAAGAAACGAGCTGTCCCCAAAATATTTGAAAAAATTGCTTTTTTTGGGAACCTTTCAAAAGCGGACTTTTATTGTTTAAAAGTGTTAAAACTATATAATAAATAAATATTTAAAGATAAAACAAAACCATCAAGGTATGCTTACATGTCAGCTTTATTATAATTTAATCAATAAATTAAAATGTTTACTGTTATTTGATTTTATTACACTAGGAAAATAAAATAAATAATTTAGCAACATGTCACATATATTTTTATATTTCTACATTAATTGAAAAAAGTATCGATATTAGTAAGTATCGATACTTTTTCAGTTCTCATATGAGTAAGTATCGTAAGACAATTTGAGTACTACTCATTTGAGTAGGTATCGATACTTTGATGGTATCGGAACAACTCTAGTCACAGGAACCCTTTTCAGCCAATAGTTTGAGGATTGGGGACAAGGAACGGGAAGGAAGTCGACCATGGAATTTTAAAGGGGCCATCTCTGCATTCGCCTGTAGTGATTCCGGATGGCAGGCTAGAGCGACATCATCAAACCCCCTGGCTCGGTGCATTGGTTATCTATGATGACGTTGCGATTGTAAACAAAATATTTTAAAATACATTGTAAGATAAAAATTCAGTAAACTTTTCAATTATTTCAAAACTTAAATTGAATATCAGAAAAACGATGTGTTGGAAATGAATTCGTTAACATACTTTTATATCGCCTTTCCCAATATTTTTCAACGGCGGACCCCTTAAAGACTAGCCACCAGATATGATAAGAGAGTAGGAATGGGATTCATTGGAAGTCAGGAGGAGAATAAAGAGGGTCATGGGAGTGTACTAGCATATGTTGGTGATGAGGCATATTGGTGTAAGAATTAAAAGTAATGCATGGAAGGGAAAAGATGACCATGACCACAAGCTGGCACTCGATTTCAGACACAAGGGTGTAGGAAGATTCTGTTTTTTAGGTAAGGTTGTCGGGGATCAGAATGAGTTACCAAGAGAAATGATGAATAATTTACCAAAAACCTCGAAATTTGTAGAGGGCAAATGTAGATTGGTGAAGGAAATGGGAAAGATGGGTGAGTATCCAAATTGCCACCGGAGAGTGCGCTCCACTGCAATTAAAATTAAATTAAAAATTGTATAATCCAGAAGTGTCATTGATAGCTCGACTCCCGTCTCACACATTAAGGTCTGAGTTCGCGTTTTCTCACACCTACATTTATGTTTTCGCAATTATTTATTTTGTCCGCAAACCTCCGGAGACAAAACCCTGTTTTATACGATTGATGATTGGCGTTAGTGTAACAACCAAAGAATATAACGACACAAGCATTCAAGAGTACTAAATGGCCCACGCTAAAATTTCGCGAATAAAAGAGATGAATAATGAGGTTGTGTTTTTCAATTAGCTGAAAAAAGAACCGCCTCATTTTTAGCAGTTGTTTATTTGTTTAGTGTAATAGGTACGTAACAAAATACTTATAACATGATACGAAACAATTAGGGAAACGTCTGGACGCGTAAAATATATAGCCTAACCTACACGAAACTGCTACTAACCTGTTGAAATGTGGATTAACTGCTTCGATATAATGTCTTCTTCACGTTTTGCACTCTTATTTTACGGAAAATTCGCCACAAATTAAACTAAAAATGCCCACATATGAGAGGCTTCACAACTGGGAAATTCTACCAGCACTGCAAAAATGAAATAAAAATTTTCGGTATAGGGATCATATAAACCTTAACAGTTTTCGTTTTGTCGTAGACGACATGGTTAGTTTGAAATGGAGCCTTGAGAAAAGAGGAAAAAAATTACGAAAATTTCGTTCTGCGGCGTGCATTTCGGAAATGGAGTATTTGTTTGCAACAGAAGCAATCGATTGTCTCCGATTGCTTATATCGAGCGTCGTTGTGCAACACCTTTGACATATATTTTCAATTTGTAAATTTTGTACGACTTTTTACAATGGAAGGAAGCTGAAACAACAAAAAAAACATTACAACTAAGAATTTAACCAACATTCAAGATATTGTCATTGATTTTGCAGCGCTAGAAGCAACTACCGGTAAGAGCTTATAATGTCTCGTTGGCCGGGGTATTATTTTAATTTGAAAAGCACCTTGTATGGTGCCAGCTTGCAAAAGTAGCAAAGTTAATTTATTTTAATTCAATAATATTTATAATGGGCTCTTCACATGACAATTCTCAGGGGATCACACAAAAGAAATGGGTTCACATTAAAAGAAAATGAATTTATTCATTAAGACAAAATTGTTGTCATTTCAAGATCACAAATGTATGGCAAACATATGATAGGTACCCAGGCTAATAGCTCTTTAATTCTGGCATGAGTCTCTCAGGGCAGTTTCCAGGGTTTTGAGATGTTGCAGTAAGTCTCTATATCAGCAGGCGGTACACATTACCCGGCAGGGACACTGGTCGCCGGCGGCGTCGGCGGCGGCGTCAGCGGGCCAGGGTTTGACCAGCGCGACCGGCTGATACATACAGCTACCTCCGTTTATCACTTGTAGCAGCAGCCACCGTCCACAACCTTGCTCTCGGGCGTCCAGCAACGTTCTCCACTCCCCGACGACATAGAACATAGCAAAAGAAACACTTCCGAGGAGTAGATGCCATCCCCTCCATCCTCTGGCTGTCCCACACTGTACCACATACGGCAAGCCCTCCAGAAAAAAACAAAAATATCGCGAGAAGAGAGGGCGGTCTGTGTCCCGCGCCCCTGCGCCAAACTAAACATGTCTCTGGGGACAGGCGTCTGCCTTCTATCATCGACTGGCCCTCAGATACACACAGTGTCGGGCAGCATACCTCCGCGCCAGCGAGCCGACGTGCTCTGTAGGACATTACAGCTTCAACTGCCACCTCCACAAAAATTTGAATTTTCCTACTTAAAGTTCAAATTTTTTTATTCGGTCCATGTGACATATCCTTTCACTTTGTCCCGAAACATTTCCTCCTCACGCTCTTTAGCCAGAACTGTCTCTTCAACCTATCGTTTGCCCGAGTCATACAATACCTTGATAAAACCACCCATTTCGACACTTCCCTCTGCTGTAAAGTCATGCGGATTGTCTCCTTGGTCAACAACCACTGCAGTGACTGCTCGATCTTACACTGCGCTCCGCTACGAGCATGAAACTCTCTCTGTGACATTCATTACAATGGGCATGGCGTAAATGATACCAGTTGGGTCCAGCCTATCTTATGGCTGCAGATACAACTTAAACAGTACACAACATCTAAACAATAACACACAGTGTTCAGAAAAATACTTAATCCTAAGAAACTATGGCCTCAGAAAATACATCGTTGTGCCGTTGTCCAGCCTTTCTGATGGTTACAGATATTACATTAACAATACAATACATATAAAATACCAGCACACAGTGGCTAAAAAAAAAAATTAATTCTACCAGATTGTGGCCTCACAAATCATCCTTCCTGTACTCTCTGTTAACAAAATTACAAATGAGAGTGCAAAAATGCAGAAGAATTAATATAAAAAAAAAATCACAAAGCCATCACATATAGGCTTTATCGTCCACAATGCCCATATAACCAAACAGAGAAAACCATTGTGTCCGAAAACAAGTGAGCAATGAATCAGGGCTACCCAGTAATGATTAAAAACCCTAAACCAAACCACTATTTTCCTTATAGTCTACTTATAACGCTAAGTACAGATTTAAATATCCATAAAAACTTAAAATCTTCAAACTTTATCTGACAATAACTAAGCTTAAACGAGGTGACGGCATATTCTCTTCATGCGCATACACTCCTTGCAGCTAACAGAATTTACAGTCGCAACGCTTCTCTGTAGAGCAGAACCGACTTCATAACAAACAGCCACCTTCACGCAGATGGTAAGGTGCCTGCCCCCAAACAGATGGAGCCCAGGTCCCTGCACCCCGGTGAAGTCAAGGACACCCTCTGCCTCAGCTGACACTCCCAGTTTCAAAACAACCCACACTCTTATGCTTAGGCTCCTATTTCGAAAGCCATGGTTCACCGACCTATTCCTCATATCAACCACCTAACCAAAGTCATAACAGACACTTTAGAGAACTTGGTGTACCACTACCTCAACGTTGTCCACCTTCACTAAGGTAGCCTTGCCACCTTGCGACCACAAACCTACTCCATATCCCTCAGAACTCTCAGAAAGTAAACTACTAGTATTCTACCAAATCTACAGCCTCATTAACCTAGCATAAAAAAACAACATATTATACCCTGCAGAAAATGCCTCCACGCTGAATAATGCATATATAATCATAAGAAGTTCGTCACCCTATCAAATAACTTGCATAATATCTAACAGCGGAAGCAATAACTATTCTTCGAGAAATCACATGGGAAACCTTTCACAATGTATAACTCGCAGCTATCCTCATCTAAATTAAAATCTCGCGTCATGTCTGGCGCCGAAAGAAATACTCCACTTGAAAATCAAACTTCATTCCCTACCTTACCAAACCACAATTTTCTCTAAAAATTCTCAAATGCTGAAGAAGTAACTCCGCTTGGACACAAATAAGAATATCTTCACTAATGTGCACTATTCAACGACAATCTGCATCTGGGATTCGTATTTCCCTATACTCTCAACTGTCATGAATTATCTCTTCCGAACGGCAAAATTACTTTGCTAACAGACGACTCTCAAAACAAAGGAGTGATGTCAGGGAATGAATATCTGCTGGAGAAACATGATGCTGGTTTGACTTGGTGGAACCACATTATTCCCGCTATTATGAAAAAAATCCAGAGTGTACAAAACCTCGTTATACCAGACTCGGCACACTTCCACCACCTCAAGCACAAATTAACGGAGCCCCAGGGGATAATTACCTTGTCCCTCATATGAATTCCACGACCTACTACCACCACATTAATTGAACGACAACCGGACTGCTTATGCGTCCTTGGCCTTCTATCCGTTGCCAAAAGGAACGTCTGAAACCTTCCAATCCATGCAGGTCCGTTGTCTCTTCACCTTAAAATCTTGTCCTTCTCACGAGAAAAATGCAAATACAAATTGGGACTCATCCGCTGACACCTTTACTCCAGTCTAAGTGCTCTCCATACATCAGTGCCGCTCTGGCTACAACTAACTCTCAAAACTACCTTCCTTTATTTTTTTAACTCGACCAACGTCAAAACTTCCACCAACAACTTTCAAATCTCTGGAAAATTAGGTCCACCAAGCATTCAGCAACTTCCTCACAAGAGCAGCCAGATAAGTTTAGCAAAGAAAAATGACTTACCATCTCATATTCATTCCCACAATCGTTAAAAACTATTTCCTTTCATCCTGACAATCATCGCCTCTTAGCATTCTCCACACGCAGTGACTGTTCTTCAATTCCATCCCATGTACCAAATCAATTCAACTGTTTTTATGGCTAAGGTAATCTTCAACTACAACCAAAATTCCCTCCTCTCGCAACTCTCAGATGCTACCAGAATTTACTTTACGCACTTCTGCGAACTATCCACTATATGACACTAACATTATACTTATTTATTACCATAATTATTCTCTACTTCATATCCTTGGGTATGTCTGCGGTCCAAACCAAGTCTCTTTTTTTTTTTTTTCGGGAATGGCTAAGCCTAGTTAGCTCCCGTTTTGAGCCTTCCGTGTACCACGCACATCCAAAACTCATACTTATCGCTGGCGTTTGTGCTTCGGAAATTCTCAGCAAATTCTTTCCTCTCAGCAAAGTACACTGATTGACTGTGCATGAATTTAGCACTAATTTCGCCTCTCAGTTCTCCGCAACAATCTCTCTCTTCGAAACCTCCCACATACGGCTCATAATCGCACCCCAGCTGCGTTTCGCTCACACAGTCACAAAAAAGCGTCCTGCTCAGAGGGTAGCATGCGTTCGGAAAACATCGCTCGCCGCCTGGCACTCTCTTGAGGCCTTCGGCCTGGGACAGATGTTCGTCATTTGTTCCCGCCTGTCCAAATATGCACAAATATCGCAGGTCTCGTCTTTCATGTCCGACAGTTGGCATTCTCGATGGTTTGGTCTGTCTGTCCGTTCTTACCGATTCCGAACACGCCGTCATATGGATGTCCCGCTGTTTACTTGTCTGTTTCATCGAAAAGCTCTCATGCGTTTCGCGCTCTGTTTTCAGCTTTGCAACGCTCACGCGAATTTGACTCATCTCTTCTCCGAGTTGGGTCAAATCCGCACTGTGGCTCCTCTCAATTTCCACGACACGCGTTTCCAATATGTTACTCCTTTTTTCCATCTCCTGACCTATTTCCGACGCGCGTCTTTGTACATCCACCAAACGCTCATTACTGCGACCAACAACAATGGTTAGCTTCTCCTGACCCGCCCGTAGCGTTGGCACATTTTCCTTAATTTCTCCAATTTTGTTTTCCGTCGCAGCCGTCAATTCCTCCCTGAACGCCGACAATAGTTCATCGGTTTCCCTTTGTTGTTCAACAACCAAGTTCAAGTTTTCAGTTATGGATATTAACCGTTCGTTAATGGGACTCAGCAGTTGCTGTAACATTAGCAAGATAGCTTGTGGCGTCACCATCCCACTAGCGTGGTTTTCGGGTAGCGATACACTCTGACTGCTCGTTTCTGCAGTCGGAAGAAAACTAGTAATGCCTTCTGCACTGGCTGACTGTTGAATGCTTTGCTCAACACTTCGAACCCCGGCGTTTTCAATTAACTGGCCGCGATTTTCTTCCATTGCGGATTCCTGATCTTTTTTGTCTAACGGACTGTGACTTTGTGCCAACCCGGTAGATTCTCCGGATCTCAGTCTCATCCACTCAAAAGCACCCAAAAATTTAGAAACTTTGTAAAACAAATATTTCACCACTCATCTCCTCCCACAATTCAATACTCATGCCGGTAAATCCGTGTGAACATTCTATTAATTCTCAAACGCACAATTACTGATGGAATGAACGCCCAAACGCACAAAACTTAATTATGCAGAGCATAGATGCTCGGGACATTCGAACAACACGACAAGCAAGAAAAATTTATTAAAAACCATACTCATCACAGAAGACAGGCAAAAACAAGCATAAGATGCTATGGAAATCTTACCTCCCTAGTCTCCAAACATTTTCCAACAACAGAATAACCATCAAAACCAACAAACAATTACAAACAAAAGGAAAACTCGAACATAACCAAAGACCATCACTTCACATCTTCCTCCACCATTGACCAACAATTTATGCAACGTCATATTTTTTCATATACATCAACAAACAACCCATGAAAGATCAACAAACAGCGGTTCAATATCACACACATGAACAGATAATCACCTTGCTCGGGACGCAAACAGGAGTCCTATGCTGTTACAAAACAACAACTATCACACATAATCAATCTTATCATTATACATTGTATATGCTGGACCTCTGCTATCACCGCCACACCGCAAAAATGCTGAAAAACACATAGAGATTTCTACTCGCTAAAACGAAACGCTTGCAACATCTCAAACAGTCAGGCCACAGGTTGGCGCGCCATTTTGTAATATCTCATTGTTGGCCGGGGTATTAGTTTTAATTTGAAGAACACCTTGTATCGTGCCAGCTTGCAAAAGTAGCAAAGTTAATTTATTTTATTTCAATAATATTTATAATGGGCTCTTCACATGACAATTCTCAGGGGATCACACAAAAGAAATGGGTTCACATTAAAAGAAAATGAATTTATTCATTAAGACAAAATTGTTGTCATTTCAAGATCACAAATGTATGGCAAACATATGATAGGTACCCAGGCTAATAGCTCTTTAATTCTGGCATGAGTCTCTCAGGGCAGTTTCCAGGGTTTTGAGATGTTGCAGTAAGTCTCTATATCAGCAGGCGGTACACATTACCCGGCAGGACACTGGTCAGCGGCGGCGGCGTCGGCGGCGGCGTCAGCGGGCCAGGGTTTGACCAGCGCGACCGGCTGATACATACAGCTACCTCCGTTTATCACTTGTAGCAGCAGCCACCGTCCACAACCTTGCTCTCGGGCGTCCAGCAACGTTCTCCACTCCCGACGACATAGAACATAGCAAAAGAAACACTTCCGAGGAGTAGATGCCATCCCCTCCATCCTCTGGCTGTCCCACACACTGTACCACATACGGCAAGCCCTCCAGAAAAAACAAAAATATCGCGAGAAGAGAGGGCGGTCTGTGTCCCGCGCCCCTGCGCCAAACTAAACATGTCTCTGGGGACAGGCGTCTGCCTTCTATCATCGACTGGCCCTCAGATACACACAGTGTCGGGCAGCATACCTCCGCGCCAGCGAGCCGACGTGCTCTGTAGGACATTACAAGCTTCCGTTCTGTGGTAATTTGCAGAAACAAATCTAGCAGCCTTTTTTTGCACCCTCTACAACTCATGATTTGATACTCAAAATGTGGGTCCCATACTACACTACCATATTCAAGCAATGGTCTGACCAAAGTTTTGTAACCCAATTCATTTACTTCTCTCGTACATCCCCTGATCATTTCCTCCGACAAGTGCAGAATTTTGAAACCGTTTCCTACTGCCTGTCCAATGTGTCCTGCCCGGTTAAGTTTGTAATCAAATGTAATGCCAACATATTCCAGAAATCGAAAGATGCCGAGCGAAGATAGGTAACCCAGGAACTGTGTGTTATTTACGATAAATTAAAGTTGGAGAGTATGTGTTTACGACATGAACTAGAAGTCCAAGATAGCTGGAAGAAGGTTCGTGCCAACGTGAATACGACATGCAAATGGTATGGCTTCCTTCTACAATCTGCATACTGAAGAGCGTGATATCAGCACGAAGGAAACACAGTGTCGCCGCTCAATTTTCACGGGTCAAGTCATGAAAGATAACCTTGTGGTACAAGCAAGGTCGTCTAGATTGCAAAAACCGCACCCATAAAACTCTCCGCCACCCAGATTTGTTTATTTCCTGTACGAGGTTCGAATTTTAAGATGTTAACTTTAAAAACTTTGATCTGTTGCTTGCTCATAAAAGTTATGGCATTGTTATACCATGTTAGGTTGAAAAATGAAATTTTTGTTTGTTGTAGTGGGAGGTATGCGTTAAGGTTATGAATTTTAAACACAGTAACAACATTTTGCGCGTACAGATATTTGTGTGGAAGATGATCTATCACGTGCTTTTGCCAGTATCAAGAATGAAATTTAACAACATTGTGGCAAGTGATATACTTTAGAGAAAGCCTCACAGAAAGAAAATGAAAAACAGTGGTGTATTTTGAACCAAAAATCGTTACGGCCAGTGATTTCCTATGTCGCTAAATAAGCAGAAATGTCAAGTTTGGTCTGAATTAAAATTAGTACAGCTTTATGCAGATAAATTTAAAACTGAGGTAAATGAATCATAAAAACCGCCGCAAACATATAGTTTGCCATATTTATTGTGTAATTAATTTTCCTTTCAAATATTTTATGTTGTAACTCCGTCATTCTCTGTACTGATATTGTTTTTGGTTTATAATTTTTGAGTGAAAAAAAAAATAATGTTTTTGGCTGAGCAATAGAAAATGTTTCAGTTGGAATGCTGAAGTTTCACACCAGACTGAACAGTTCTGATAGGAAGTTTCGCGAAAATGTAAGTTTAGAATGTCTTCAGAAATAGAGATAACGTCTTGAGGAGGAATTCTTCCCCCCTTTGAAAATTTATCTGGGCTCTTAGGCGCACTCCGTTTAGTCAATATTTGGAGCCTTCCACTAGCATAGGTTGCGTGTTTCCATTTGTATTTGTTTCTCTGTTGTAGGAGTAACTAAAGCCCCTGGAATTTCGTGACATCAGGGCTCGTACTCAGCTACACCATATGCGAGTTTTCCTATTGTGAACACTAAGAATTTGTTTCTGTTAAGATGAGATGAGATTTGTTGGAAATCACCTCTCGCTAGATTTAGGACTGCATATTTTTATCGTATCCAAGTTTTCGATCGTGTTATTAAGAGTAGACAGCAAATTGTTTTTGACTTGAGTTAGCAGGAGGTAAACCATTATACATGAACCGATGTGCCAGATTTTTCTGTATTTTTTATGCCTCGGTTAGCTTCTATAACGCAGTGATTCTATATACATAAACGCATTTCGGAAGCGTAGCCTCTCGTCTCGTCATCTCATATTACAATTATATCTGGTGCAACGATCTGCAGTCGTCCACGTCAAGGAAATAATTGCCGTAAATTTTAAAGCGTCTGTTGTTTCTAGCTACCACAAGCTTTTTCACTGTCATGGCTTAATATAAATGAACGTGCAACACACACTGATGAGGGTAAGAAATTAATAACCTCGTCATAATGGAGTTAAGAATTCGTACCTTTAGAGCGCTAGATGGCCAATTTACTGCCATTTTTAAGATAATTATCCGAGGATCGAATTAGGTCAATTTGACTCTCTTTACTACTCGTTGGTATTGCAGTAACACCCTGAAATTCGTATTCTTGGTATTATGCTCGGTAAGTAATATCCATTCATTTTCTCCCCGAATCGGCCCTGCCGGACCACTAGACATAGGCTCCTGAGCAGGCGTCCGGTGTGGGGGAACATGTGCCCTACCCGTGATAGAATCGAATTCATAGGGATGTTGTGTTTCCGTCTCTCTGCAAAACGTGTATCTATGTTCTGTGTTATAAGTGTATTTTTGTTAGTGACAGGTGTGGTTTGAAGCGGCCGTCCCATCATTTGATTGCGGAAAACCGCGGTCAGGACTCGATCCTGATCCATTGTGGTAGTGACTTAACACGCGCAGTCACACGGACTAATATCAGTTCAATCACAATAGATCTTATTTATGCTCAAGAACAAAACTGTTTCTCTTATCTGCGGAAAAAATAATAATTTCTGAAAATAATTGCAGCCCTTTATTCTTTCCGGGTGGCAGATAGTTTGAAATTTAGAAATAAAATAGGATTTTACAAATAACACTGAAATAAATTGTAGCAATTGCATTATACATGCAAAAGTGTAAGAAATAGTCTTCAGAAAAACATCAGCAGAATGTAAGGACATTAGGACAGGATAGACTGTGCAGTTTTGCCTGTTTGAAACAGGAAAGCCATTATTCAGAATGAAATGAAGCATTTAGATCCACAATAAACAATAACCACTTCTCGACGAACGAAAGACATTTCCCTTGCTGGAAATAGCTTCCCTGTCATATTACTTTATAATAGCCAGCGTAATATACTTATTATTTCCGTCTAAATGGTTCCATTCCTATATTATGTAAATGTAAAATGAATGTAAAAATTTTAATTTCTATATTAACATACTATTTCCTGGAACCAAGTATTTACAACAATCTTTTGTTTCTCTTGTACCTTTAACATGTTATTTTACAGCATGAAAAAATAAACTTACTAATCGAGATATTTTAGTGTTTCACGTGAAAAAATCATTCCTTCAGTTTTGTATTTGTTTAAGTTTTTGGCTCTAACTCTATTAATTTTTTTTATAATTCTTCTGAAATTCATAAATTGCACAGCAAATTATTTTCTGACAATCCAGGTTTTTTTAATTCTGTTCGTGTAAAATATGTAAGTACCCTTTAAAAATTATGAAGTATAACAGTGACAAGCAATATGTTTGTCTATCAGAAACGAAAGCTTTGTAACGAAGCCCCAGGCAGTTGGAAGCTGAGTCAGCCAGCTTATTAGCTGGGCGAACCCCATTCGCCTCCCGGGCGAAGCGTTCCCCTCGGTTTGTTAATTGAGCTCCCTACATCTCTCACGTCAAACTAAAGCGACATAACTGCCACCAATCACACTGTTCCAATTAAAAATTCATTCACAGTTCCACCCCCGATGTCGCAATAAAGACTGTCGCTTGAGTCACGGGAAGAATGTGACAGCATCCCTTGCTCAAGTGATACAGGTACATATGTCTGTTTAACCTGGAATAAATGTCGATATTTCAATAGCTGATGTAGTTTTCTGTGAATTGGAATCATGCTTTTGACACCTTATGTTGGGTGCTTTCTTTACTTTGTAATGAGATGATCCTGTAGATTTTTCGTGCAATAATTAAGTTCTGAAATTATTCTAGATTATCCAGGTGGCTGAAACTTTCCGATTTATCATGCCTTGTTTTTGTTTGAAAGAGGCACGACAGTACCTGATTCCTAGATTTAACTCTTAAGAACTAATTAAATTACAAATTAAACTATTAATTCGTAGTACAACCGGAAGTATTTTAAGATGATATACCTTGTACTTTTACAGTGACACTGCAGGTAATACATTTACGGAACTAACGTTCTGGTATCTACGCTCAAAGTGACGTTGTCATTAACTGTATAGTCAATTAACTCTCATTATCCACTCGTCACGTAGTAAACACCCTCCTCCCACCCAAACATAGTACAAAGTTTTCCCGTCTCCCATTCCCACTTAATGTAAAGAGAGAGCGACTACAATACTGGCTAGGTAAAGAGGCATGATTACCCATGCCATTTCTTAAGCAGACTGTAGAGATATACAGAATTCTAAAGGGACTGTGAACTTGCTGTAGCAGTGTTAGATGTGTCACAAAACTGATAATTCTTACTTCACTTGAGTAGTAGTGGGCTGCCAATGCTGTTGAAGAGGTGGGTTGCCAGCAGCAAGGGTTCAAAACAGTTTTGCCTTATGCATACTAGAGTAGAGGAAGTGAGGTTCAAAATGCGCTAATAAACATTGTGTGGGGAGTTGATTCCGGACCTCCCCCCGCCCCTTCCCGGTGAGATTTGGTGAGATCTGGTCGAACCCGTCCCTAAAATAACGTGAGATTTTTAGATTTTGACGGGAACAACCCCCTCCCCCCCCGCCTCCTTTTTCCTGCTGATCGACCTCTTAGTTTTTTAAGACCTTTTTTTAATAGCTCTCCTGCTTCCGAGAGCGGTTATGGTTATACCCTCCACAAAGGCGACAGCCGCGTTGTTTTAGACCTTTCTTTTTTAGCTCTAGTGTCCTTCAAGAATTTTAAAAAGCTCACGTAAGATTTCCGTCGACCCTCCCCCTTCGTGAGATTTCGCCGGCCCCCCCTCTCCCTCCTTAAGTAATTTTTAATAAGAGACGACTGATTTAGCTTTGCTTAATGAAACAAGTTCGGAACAATAATAAACAATTTTCATCATCAAGAATAATCTATTACTGAAGTTTTGCAACAGAAAATACTATTTTAGCGCATTGTTGCACTTTCATCGTGTTGATTTTGAGTCTGCTGAATTCATTAGGTTTTTCGTGAAGAAATTTTTATTTCAGTGGTTGAGATTCTTTGTGAAGTCAACTATCTGTGTAGTGGGATCTTCAATTTCATCCTAGACATAAGGTGAACATTTATCTTTTTCGCCTAAGGAATTTTTTTCTTCAGGGCGGGACGTCTAAGGAATATTGTAATCTTTTTCGTATTTTATCAGTTTTTATTTAAAAACGAAGAACAATTATAATTAATATAATGTATTATATGGTATCTGAGTTAGTTACTTAGCCTTAGTATCTGACATCTAACGTCTAAGACACTGGTTTTGTATTTATTGGTGGAACAAATCAGTTTCAAAGTATCGGATCTAATTTTCATGTGGGAATGGAGCTCATTGCATGGTTTGTTGATTTTAGTCTTGGTAATCAAAATGGCTTTCAATACTGCGACACTTAACTGTGTCACTCGTACATATTTTATTTATCAGAGAAAAAACTCTTTCGACAGGTGCTTTACATCCAGGCGGACACATAACGTCCTCAAATGGTTATACGAAAGTTCGTACAGTTGAGAGTGTTAGCATGGAAGTGTTGAAATAATTCCGCTCAACGGTCTTCAGCAGCAACACTCTCAGCGTTCCAGCTTGTGACTTTTTGATCTGTGACGTAGTTGGAAATAGCGAAAACTCGTCGAACATTTCCATATATTGGCTACTGCTAATAAATACTGGTGTGATCAGCAACGAATGGTCCATGCGTCGCTGCAAAACCCGCATCGTCTGTTTTTAGACCTTAATAGATAGATAGATATATTAAATTGTCGCTTTGTTTGCGAAAGCGGGACATTTTTACTCTCGTTAAGGACAGCGGAATAGACAGCTTGAAAGCGGGACTGTGCCGCCCAAGGCGAGACGTATGATCACGTTACCTATACACCACTTACTCCACAGCCACAAATACACGGTGAGTAGATCCCTTTCTTCTATTACTTAACACTTAGTCGACGTCAAGATCATTAAGGGCAGGAAATGACATTGGGAAAAGAACAGGAAGGAATTATGCCATGGCATTTTTGAAGGAACCATCCCAGCATTCACCTGGAGGGATTTCAGGAAACAATGGAAAAGCGAAATTTTGATGGCCGGACAGGGGTTCGAATACGAGGCCAGAGCATTACTGCCCACATACCACGCTCGGTAAGGTTATTTCTGTTCGTTCCATGTACAATTAGAGACAGGAGTTACTTGTGGTAACTGCTTATAGTTATTGCAATGGTTTACTTTGTTTTTATTCTCGGATCCATTTACTGCAAATGAACAAATTAGCTTCTTACATTTTTGTTAAGATAAGAAAGCTCAATAATAAACGAAATGAGCGTAGTTGTATGCGCTACACACACAGTGGTCAGCGTGTTAGTGAAAGGCTCATCTGGCTGTCGGCGGTCCCGCTATGTTCAGCAAATACCTTACATGCTCACAATGCGACCGTTAGGTTCGCCAAGACTGCTTCTTGTTTGGAAACTTCTACGAGTACGGTCATACGCACCATCATAATTAATACCAGTTTCGTTGACCACTCCATATTCGACTTCGCTTGCGGAAATAGCTCTTCTCAGTTCTGATTCAACACGGGGAAAGTATTGTAGTGTGAGATAAAGCTGTAATTAAAAGTATGTTAAAATATTTTCTATTCAATGTAACATTTACCTCAGTTGTTTTATTTTAATTCTTTGCAACTGTAAATATTGCTTTTGCAATCCATAAACAATTACTTAATTATTTTTTAAATTAGGACCTACCCAACTACGCCCCCCTCCATCAATTTTTTAAACCATAGGCAGTCACATCATAACATATACACAAACATAAACAGTACACAACTATAAACAGTACGAAATCAGTTACAAGGGAATCCAAATTGCCATTTCTTTTATAACATGACTGAATAACATATGGACACCTTTTTAAATATGATACTGAAAATTAGCTATTGTTTTTAATGTTTGAAATAAATAACACACCTACAAATACACAGAGTGCGATAGTAATAGGCAAAGAGATACGAAATTTTTTGCACTAATGAACCATTTCATTCAGTAAAGACAAAATACTTTGTAAGTTACAAATGAAATAGAGCATACTCAGTCAAAACTATAGCAATCATTAAAAGATTATGTGGCAAAAAATTCTTAGTCTTTAGCATGTATATATACACTAATGTACAGGCTTAATATCCACAGTTACTTTACAGTACATAGATACATGCATTTGGAATGGGTCAAGGTTAAATCGCGTTCAATCACTCTATCCTGCAGCCTGGTGTCAGATGGTACTGTACATACGTCATAGAATACCAGATTTATCTGCACAAGGGTAAATTACACAGACGAATCAAAGAACACAGCAGAGACAGGACATGCTCGGAACAACTATAGCTACCTGACAAAGCAACTATTATGAAAACAACTCAATACGATTTCGGAAGCTCTAAAATATTGAATACGTTACACGGAAGACAATAGATCTTATCTGATTAAACATCTACAATTACAAGAAGCATTTATCCGATTTTACGAAATCGTATTGCTGAAAATCAGTTTACCGTAACTCAGAACAAAGTTATTTTGCCTTTGAAATAGAAAATATTCTGCTGTTAGCTACACAAGTTCCATCTGTGATCAGAGAATGGTTGAAGGGACGGAAGCCATCTACACGTTATAAAGGCAGAAACTATGCAGAATTAATACTTACAAACATAGGCCAACACTGGAGCGACAGCTCAAGAGAATTTACTACTACCATAACTAGCCTTCAGTCACTGGCAATAAGGAAGCACTTACATCGCGTCAATACTATCCCGTAAACAAACGAAAGGGAAAAATCGCATCTTCCGCAATAGACACAACGAAATTATGTCCCCGATACAACTGGCGACAGTGAACATTCCATTTCCAGCATTTCTTAAAACTTTGCAATAAAAAATTACAGCTTGTACAATCTGTTATACCGTAAATTGTAGATGCAGAAATAAAAATCTAAAATTATTAATGTCAAGCCGTGTGAAAGAGGACGCTGCCGTTCAGCTAACAACATTAGAGAGAAAAAAAAAGTGATTTTTCCATCTCTCTTTCTACTGAACGATTTTTGTATTTTAATTGCTTTATATTTATAATTTAATGTATTATCAAGATTATTTGAACATTTTATGCGGTGATAAAAAGACACACAAACATGATACTGTCGTAGTAATATTTAGTAATGCTTTCGTACATCTCATTTAGTTATATTTTCCTTTTAAATGTTGATTAAACCTGTTTAATTTAAAAATAATGTGATTTTTTAAAATTTCTTATTAATTATTGAGTATGTGACTCATGACCCGTCTGTTTATGATTGTAACATTTGTGTTGTTTCAAATGCAAAAAATGGTCTGCCTGTGTAGTAAACTCACGCTAAAGACAAGTAAATAGAAATTAAAAACGCAGGAAATGTTTATCTATCCAGCAGAAATTTAAATCTTATACAAAATTCAGTTCAGTATCTCTTTGACCTTATTGGTTCCGGTAAACCTTCACAAAACCCCACAAAAAAACTTCGGGCTTTCAATTCAAGGTTTGACAATAAAGAAGGCAGGAAAATACTGCATGACTGGTTTAGTTCTGCCCAATACGGTTTTTCCCAATACGCAATTGGAATGCGTCGTGTTTAAAAGCACAGCCAGTTAATATTTTATCAGGACTTGTGAAGACCACACTCTGTTTTGCAGTAAAGTGTGCGTATTATTCAGAGCTTCACAGGGAAAGCCCTGGGTTGTAACGCGAACTGGTCAGCTTCCAGCAACAGGTGGAAACCTGACTCCCCGCCTCGGCTGGACGCCGAGCCGGTATTTCTCCTGCAAACTGATCAGCTGAGGAAGACAGTAGAGCAGTAGCGCACAAACGAGCTATGAAAAAGGGATGCATCTTGCTCTGCAATCTGGATCCAAAGTTTTGAAATAAGCTAGCTTTGTAAAAGGAACGAGAGAATAAATTCTCAACATACGGCATCTGACTGAAAAAGCGCGTGTTCAATGTTCCAATGTTTTTTTAATTTTTTTGTGAGCCTTTAAATCAGCTTTTGACTGTGTAATTTGGACTAAGTTGTGGTGTTTTCAGAAAGAAACTAGCGTAATTTATCACCTGATCTCATTGGTAAAGAACCATTATAACAATACCGTGGCTAAAGCTATCGTTGGAGTTTCCAAAAGTGTGGAGTAAGGATTCATCCTATCACCTCAACTGTATAACATCTATGGTGAACACATAATGAGACATTAAATGGTCGGGAAAGGGGATTCTCATTTTGCTGAAGCTACATACGCTTTGCAGATGATACCACACTTTTAGCAAGGAACTTCATGAAATAACAGAGTAGTTGCAACAATAAAGTAACATTCTTGGCATGCAGGCCAACTAGAGTAAGACAAAACTGGTGGTGATTGATAGTAGAGAAGGAATTCAACTGACAGAGTGACTGGATAACTCTCAAAGAGTTCACCTGTTGTTTTACGTGGCTTCTGTTGTGAATGAAACGGTGGCTAAGAATGAAATCAGGAGGAGCAATGTTTCGGGACGTGCAGGAATGGGAAACATACGCAAGGCATGACAATCGCCATCAACAGGAGGAAGAGGTTAATAGCAGTCACTTGCTCTTTTGATCTTCCTGTACGGCTATGAAATTTTCACAGCGAATCCGAAAGATTAAAACCGCATAAATGCGTTCCAAATGTGGTACTAGCAGATTATATTCTGAATAATATGTACAACCATTGTGTCATCCAAGAAGTGGAGATTGAGAACCGTCTGTTTAAGCCTATGGATCAGAAAATATTACCGTTTTTTTGGCCACATTTAAGGAGGAATTATGACAACCTTGAAAATCTGAGTAAGGAAAAAATGTGGCGGAAAAGTATAGTTAAATTATGGGTAAGACAAATTCACGATGTCGCTCGATTGGCATGGAGAATCACCTTTCGGAAGACAAAATATCACTAAAAAAAGGCACCAGTTGGCAGTAGATGCTGTAACGAAGCCATTGGATGGGGTTACTCAGTCATCATTAACACTACTGTAGAGAGAGATTATGAATCCAACAGCTTCTTAATTCTGTCAAGGGAGTACATCGTATTAAGCTACTCAGGGCGAAAGTGACACTAATGTTTAGTTTATTTATACATTTGTGGCCACGAATTATTTCGTCGAGAAAATAATGCGCAAAAAAAATGTATTTTTTCGCTACTCGACATCGGTACGAACGATATATGTAATTCGCTGAGTTAGTTTCAGTAATCCCTTTTGTTTTTCACTACCCAGAACTTAAGAAGCACATAATTTCAGAATGCTCAACCAGACAGAAAATATAAGACCTAAGTTTGGCAGCTGTTGAATACTTTCCTGTAATTGGTTAGCAGATCTCTTTCTGTTATAAAACAGGAGAGGAAGAGTATTTCTGAAAAAATTGCAGCTGACTATTTAGTCAAATTTAAATTTTAGATGAGTCAGTGGTGCTAAGCAGTGGATAAGATAGTGTAACGGATGTACGAGGCACGTTTTGTGGAGCCAATAAATGATAATCATTATTAATTCTTTTTTTAATGCTGACAAACTCTGAGTGTGTAAATTGAACCATAATTACGCCTAAATATCTGAAGACAAACTTTTATTTGCAGAAATAATTAACGCCGTTCTCGTTCAAACCAGTTTACGTGGTTATTTATTCATGTATGACATGTAAAAACTCTTCCAATTTTCACTGAGCGCGTGTAATATATTTTAACATTCATCAAAAATAATCACTTCTATAGGCAGAATACCAGAAAAAGACAGTTTACTAACAGATCTGTTAAGAGATGTAACCTCAATTTTTTTCGGAATAAAATTGTGGTTCCATGTTTTTCTGGTATCTTAAAAAACCAGATTCGGTTTGTGTTCCTAGTTTTTCCGTTTTTTTTATTTGTATTCAGTAGGTATGAAATATATAATACAATTCTTCCCCACTGTTCAAGTTATTCAGAATAGTACAGAAAGATCTGCAGACGGATAAGTAGAAATATCTTTGCCAAGTAAATACATTGAACTAAATCAGTAATAGGAATTTTAGTTATGTCTCTTAAAACTGTGCTGTTGCAAATTTTAATACATATAACTGATATTGCGGTAATAATTGCTATTTCTGAATGTGCATAAACATGGACAAAGTGTTGTTTTATAACGATGACGGAATAACGGGTATGCAAGAACAGAAGAAAATAACGTGTGACTAACACGTTAATAGAACGTCGTGAATAACTGGGGTTTGATCACCGATGAAGTCGAGGGTTTTTCTACGAAACTGAAAATCCGGGTCAACTCCCCAAGCCTAGGCAGCCTGCTGTCCGATCAGTACCTGAGCTGTCTTCTCCTCCTTAGTGCCATGGAAAAAGGGTGGGAATCGGGAGCTCTACCTCCGCGAATCTCAGCGCGTTCATAGGACCTGATCGCAAACTTATCTTGTCGAGTAGACTATACTGTGAGCCTGTTGTGCATCATAAACTTGTATCCTGAGAATAGTTGTGTATTTTTGATGAAATATTATACTAGACAGGTTTTCTTTTAAGTGTTAGTAAATTTTTCTGTGTTGCTTTTACAATTTTATTTAAGATTTCATGTTCATCAGCTTGAATTATACAGGATATATGGTTATATATCTATTTCGTGATAAACAAACGACTGGAAACAATTTAAGTTGTAGAGTTCTAGAAAACACGACGCGATGTTATTGTCTTAAAAATACTTAGTCAGCTGGTGGAAGACCGATTTCCTTGGATTCCCGTGACCTTTCATCGGTTGATAACATTAAGTTCATCTACGTTAGTTTATCAAGAGGGACATAGAAACTTGATTAGCACAAATTGAAATTAATTCTCATGATAGGGCAATAAAGTGCAGATTGTTGCTTGAAAGTTACACAATGAGAACGATCTATAAATTATAGTAAAACTAACGGAATATTCTATAATATTTCTGATTACGTGATCCTACAGAACGTTGTGAAGTAAGGCAAGGTGAAATAATTTCACGAGAAAATTGAAATATCAGTTTTGTGCCTTATTGACGTAAATGAATAGATAAAATAGCACGAAGAGCCCACGTATCTCAGGATTTTATAAATTCTTTGATATTTAAAAAGTATGTTTTTGACTACACCTTCAGTAATACAGTTGTGAAATATAGATTAGTTTTGATTGAGCAGTCTGGTGGCTCAGTAGATAAGGTGTCTACTGGGAGTCGATAGGACCCACAGCTTGCTGTGTAATGTGAAGTACGCCAGAACGTTTCCTTGGTTCGGATTCCACGATAAACTATAGGTCCCTCTATATCCGTAGGACTACCAGATTAGGTTAAAGCGGCTACGACAGGGGCGGAATGTGCAGCCAATCTCCTGATCATTTCGACCACACGGAGTTATTATTACTAGTTTTTACCAGAAAGTGTTTCTCAAGAAGCTGTGCCTACCTTAATGTGAACCGATTCGTGGATGAACTGATATGCTGTCAATTGACCGATCAAGTACCGAAAAAATTTAGCGATGTTAATTTCAGATTTTCTTAGTGTGTATAATCGAAGAATTTCAATTAATTTCGTATAATTTTGGATGGTTTCTTATGAAACTGGCTTATATTTGATAGGGAATTCATGACCTAGGCACAGATAAATTAAGAGCTGGTAGGTGTTTATGAGCACATCTATACTGATGAAAATCGCTTCCAGTACTTCCTGTTTCGATATGGATCTCAGTTCACAAGTAGGTTGGTAGGTTTCAGTTTAAAACTGTTTCATTCTTTTTGAGAGTAACCAGCTGATACAATCGTTCCAAAATTTGATTTTCAGATTTGTTCTACAAAATTCTGCATTCCCTTATAGAACCTGAAGAAGAGGTAAAAAATGTCCGCTGCGAATAATGAAGAACTGTGGTGTCATAGAAACGCTTCCCCCGACAACACAATGGCTGGTCGCTGCTTCGGATCCCGCAGTTAATTAAAACGACGCCAGAGGGTGTAGGACTTGGTTTGGTGTTCGAATTCATGCAAACACGAGGCTATGAGAAGAAATTGATTAAACGTGATTTAAGAACTGATGTAAATGTTTCCAGTGAGGTTACGGCTGTGCTTGCCATTGTGTTCTCGGTATATTCCTACCATTTCTGTAAAACAGGTGTTCCTAGTAACATAAAATATCAGACGGCGATTGGTTAGGACAACACTTCGTGCTTCTTTAGACTTTCTCAGTGGTTAATAAATCTTTCAAACAGATCAGTATTATAAATAAAACTGTAGTAAATGTTTTCTCACGATATCCAGCATTTAAGAAGTGGTTAAACATTCTCAAGGAAATTTGCTGTGATTTAAAGGTTTCCGCCCGTAATATACAGATGACTCTGTCATAGCTTTCTTCCCTCTGTTTCGTGTGAACAGTATATTAAATGAGAAAAGAAAACGTTCATTAATTTGTTATCTGCAACAGTTGTGCGTTATTAACGGTGGTGTCAGCGTGACATTGAGCTCTTTACGAGTCGGAATTAGTATTATCTCGTATGGCGCCTAGCGATAAGTGAGACTCAGCCACTGATATCTGGCTGTCGCTAGTAACAGAAAAAATATTACCGTTACTTGAGGTCACGATTTTTTTTTAAACATTTTACGAAAATGAGTAAAAGAGAATAGAATTAATACAACAAGCTGCTAGAAACAATAAGATGCCTTTAGGACCTATCCGCAGGGCCGCATTTAAGCAAAGACTACCTAGGCTGTAGCCTAGGGGCCCACACCACAAAGGGGAGCCAGCACCACAAATAGGGGGCCCGCACCACAACCCCCCAAAAAAGGTCGCCCATAAATATTTTTGACCGAATTTCGAATAGAACCATTGATAGTCAGAGACAGCCCCTTTCAGAGTGGCCACTGCGGACAGGGGGACCCGCACCACATGTATAGCCTAGGGGCCCACAAAGCATAAATGCGGCCCTGCCTATCCGACTACTTGTGCTGTTAATAAGCATTGAATTGGTATAACAAACGTTGCTTATGTTGATTAACAATAATATTTGCCCAATTTTTAAGGATCTCCACCCAATGAGAAACAAGAGCCATTATTGCTGACGCTGCTCTTTCTGGCCGTTTGTTACAGACTGAACGGAATTAGTTGGAGACTTCAAATTTACCATATTATGCATTTCAATGACCCACAAGAATAGCATATTTAAAATTTTGTTGTAGTTGTGGTTACATAGAAAAAGAGGAAAAAAGGGGGGGGCAAAAAATGTCCCATGACATGTAGGACGTCGATGTTTACAACGAAGAGAGGGCAGTACGCGATGACGTGAACCAAAGATAACAAGCGGTGACTTCCGGGTAACATGGAAAACGAAAATCTGGAGAGCTGACCGTATTTCGAAATCTCATCTCCCACGAAACAGGCATGTCTAGCACCAGGCAGTTTTCCTTTTTAGCATGAAATCGTTGCTTGTTTGCAAATTTTCTAACAGATTTTTTTGCACCTGTTTTGAATAAAACATTTACAGTGTTTAAAATTCATTAATATTTTCTCTATAGCATTCAATAGTATCTGGCGTGACTGAAGCGTTTTCGTTGAATTAAAATCCTGAGTGCTCTCACCCCGCAGTTATTTGACATTTGACATATCGACCCATATTTTTTTACTTAAAATCGGTTTAGTTGCGATACGTTGACTGTAGGCTCCTTTGATTAATAACTGTTCATTCACACAGCTGTCGCGTAGTGACAACTTTTTTACGTTTCCCTCGCCCCCCCCCCCTGCCCCCTCCCTTTTCCATCTATCTGTGATAAATGTTTACTCATGTATGTTCGTTTTATTTCCTTCATACACTGCCGAACAAAAAATGTACAGTTGTATAAAAACTATCAGATGCACATGAGAAAGAGTATCTCATGCAGACGACTTTCGTCTGTGAGGTGATTTATGTGCGTTTGCGACTCAGCTCTCGAGTAAGTGCGTTTTTACTCTGGGCTAACTACATACCGCCATCTGCTTATGGCATGAGCTAAAACGTTCAGATCACAACACCGTTTGATGTATATAGGTGACTTTTAAACTAATTTAAACGGGGAATTTTATGATTTTGTACTTAGTCTTGCCATAATGTAGAGGCAATATCAATGAGCCTGTGACGCGAGGTCGCCGGGGCATTTTTAATAAAGTATTGTGATAGTCTAGAGGTGTCTATGACTTGTATCAGTATTGGTAAGGGTAAATCATTAATGTACTTATTATGGCGCTAGCCGTGTGGCCGCCTAGTAGACAATCACTTAAAAAAAAAAAAAAAAAAATAAGATTTCTTTTTGTAGATTTTTGCCATACTTAATAATTTTTCACCTATTTTGCTACAGTGTTGTCAGATGTAGTATATGTATATGAGAAACAGTCCACCGGAGTTGAACATGTGGACATGTCATGTGTTGTTGAGTTTGGTGCACATGTAAACCTAGAATTCTTCAATTATTTCTTCTATTGCGTTACATACTTTACTATTCTCACCTGTTTTGTGGATCTGAACAATGCATAAGTTTTTAAAAAAGATTGCAGAAGAAGAAATTGTATTAAAGTGTATTTGGTTGTATTTGGTACACAGAAACCAGCTGAAACATTTTCCACCGTGAATTTCAGGAAGTTGTCAAAACTAACCCTTAATTGCTAGGCTGTCTCTCACAGTAATTATTTAGGAGGAGACAAACATCGTGTTGTTTCATCTTTTCGTCGCAAACTGCTGGCTACTCCATCTAATGTTTGTCGCACGCAGCCTCCTTCGATGTGGGCCCCTCCCGTCCTGATATGTTATCTGTGTACCTGTGATCCACAGCTAATAGTTCGCTTCGATCAGCCGCTGTCGCTACTTCACTACGCAGGTAATTTTTCTCTCTCACCTTCTTCCTTCAGTTTTGAGCGTACATTTACGATTAGTAAAGGAGAAAGGGTTTGTTTGATCAGTACGGTATCGTTGTTATCATGTTTTTCGTTTAAGGGACCTGACGTATCCAGTCACAGATGTATAACAAGTATGACTTCGTACAATTGTACTTGCAAAAAAGATCAAATTGTGAGTTTATTGAAAACTACCAAACAAATACTCCATGAATGCAAATACGCACACAGCGGCTGCCTAGCATAAAAATATAAACGAATCAGAAACTTTTAATGTTCGCAACCAAATTAGGATTACTGTAATGTATGTTATTGTGTTAATTATCTTGATATTCTGCCCGTGTGAATGGAGAGGCAAAAAAAGAGGTAAATAACAAAGTACGTATCTTCTATACTAATATTATAAATGCGAAAGTAACCCTGTCTTTCTGTCTCTCTGTCTGTTTGTTATGTTTCTTGAGCTAAACGGCTAATCCTATCGTCAAATTTGGCACACAGATGCGATTTGGCATTAGGATAGACATAGGATACTTTTTCTTCATAAATAGTACATGTAATTAGTCATGTAATTTTGAAAAATTATTGAAACGGCGATAGACTGACGCATAGGATATCTTGACACTCTGTAGAGCCTTACTCTATAACAGGCTAGTAGCGCAGTGGTTAACGCACTTGCTTTCTAATGTTTGGACTGTGTTCTCCGGTTCACGTATCGACGGAAGCAAAGATTTTTAAGAATTATTTTTGATCGTAAGAGCGATGCCTGAACGGTCAGTTTTTCGGATTCCATGTTAAACAGTAGATAAATTTAGGTGTGCAATGCTTGGCAAATCGTTCGCGGTCTAACAATGCTGTATGTGTACACTTTTTGACGCTATATTGATCACTCAGCCGTTGTTTCTCTCGTAGTCAGTGTATGTGTGTGTCATTTGCACTAATAATATTATAAATGCGGAAATAAGTCTCTGTCTTTTTGTTACGTTTAACGTCTAAATGGCTATACCGATATTGATGGAATTTGAAAAGGAAATACTTTTTATCTGTAGAATAACAGTTGTAGTCACGAAGTTTTGAGAACTTATCGAATGGTGACAGACAGACGGATGCGTGTGTTACTCTGTAGTGTTACGTCGGTTGCTCAAGCTGTGCTTCTCGCGCACTCTGTTCGCATATATATACGTAGGAGGCCGAGATGGAGTGTTTTTTTCTCCAAACTTAACTTACTGAATGTTATTATTACAATTATAATTAATTCCGGAGGGCAATCTTACAACACGTTTGCACACGCATTATAAAAAAAATTAATTTAAATTTCCTAACTGTTTGAGGTAAATAGTTCACCAATTCCCTCGATAATTTGTTCCAGCACCCGATCCTCTTACATTGAGATGAAAGCTTTCCCGCTACCTTTTGCCTGATTAGCCTGACTATGCTAATGTGTTCATGATTATTTCTTCACTTCCTCATCAACTCGAACTTCGGCCGATCTAGGCTTCGTCGCCAGAGTGTTATCAATCGCACTCATTTCCCGCATTCTACCGTCCAGTGATTCCCACCCCAGCCCATATCAGATACCACCTGTGTTCTAGGTCAATTTCCAGCTGACCTTCTTTACATTCCTTTCTACGTATATCCTGTATTTGGAACCCGTTGTCTAAAGCCATCAGACTTAAGCAAAGGCCCATACTCTCCTGGTGTATCTCCTCATAGCCGCTCTAATGGATGTGAGCTAGCGTGTCGTCTCACTAGTTATCAAATGAAATACCAAGATATTTACATTTTATGTCTAAAGAACATTCGAGCTGCTCACTTTTTTCGATTCTAGGATTTCGCCATATCTTCCTTGTGTGGAAGTTATATCCATCCTGCTGGTTGTACGTGTTTTAAAACAGATGTTGGAGTCACACATTCTCCCGATTATCCGTCACAATGTGAATTTATTTTTGGATTGGTCGTCTGTCTAATTATAAACAATAAAAGAGCGTACGGATTTTAAAATAACGAACTAGAGGACGCTACGGTATGAATCCCGAGCGAAACATGGATCAGTCAATAGCAGTGCAGTGATGATTAGTTAGTATGTGCTATTCCTAATTACCGTAACACTCCTTTGAAGTACCTCAACAATAATAGCCGTAAGGGGTCTAGACAGGGACGTGATTACTTTATTTCGTATACTATATTGCTAGTGTCCTAAACCGACATAAATAAACCAGTGGCATAATTTTCGATATAGAAGCCTTCTACTGAATCATTTCTCTTATGGTAACAATTAATTATGTGACATACACAGTGGCTCCAGAGAACAAACTGGAGCATAGAAAAATTGATCTTCTTCCTGTCGGAGAGAACCAAATACAGTAGATCAACAGCCTGGAACATATCAGATAAAAGATATATGAACCGAGGCATTTTTTGCTCTCAGTTTTTTTTTTCAAGCAATTTTTTCAAATTCTTTGCTTTAATGAAAATGTCTATACCACTGCATCTTTGTGTTTCAGAAACGCACAGATATTTGAAATCGGAATTCGTAGATTAATTGGATGGTCATAAATTGGATATTTTTCATAAAAATACTCCACACTGTATGAATTGTACAGCTCTATAGTGTGTACCGAAACAGTTATCAGATTTTCAACACCGACATTGGGTTCAACTTTTGTTTCCAATAGTGATTTTTTTTCCCTCCACTTGTGGTTATATTACTATTCTGTAAACTCCCTAATTAGAAATTGTCAATTTCTTTATCACCACGATAATTATTTTCTAGTCTATTTTTCTTTATTTTATTATAAACAGCAGTGTTCATTGCCATGGTTGATTGCAGCAAACTTCAAAGCTTAGGACATTAAAGGCGCTATATGCACAAAATGTTTTATTTAATAGCATCAGTAAAATTTCTGATGCGTTTAACTTTGGATCTGACAAGGACTTTATTAAAAAAAAATATATTTGTGAAGCTTTTATTGCTTTTCTGTGAGTTATCCATTCACAGTTGGAAAATATTTTTTCGAATTTCATTGTCTTGTTTATATAACTGTATGTAATCGATATAGGTCTCCTGATAACCTAAGAAAAACTATTTTGTTTAACATCATCATTCCAGAAATTGTTTGGAAGACACATGCGCCGAAATATTTTGCCTACGTGTTTTGCTAAGATATCCATATCTTTCGTGAGTGTAAATATATTGTTATCATTGGGTAAACATGAGGTACAAGACTTTGCCTTTTCTGGATCGTGTGACTTTCCGGTTAGATGTAATATATTTAGAACAGAAATAAAATTGGAGCTATTGTTAAAACGTGAAAAAGTCATATGACAGTTACATTAGTGAGGGGAACGAAACTGGAGCATGCACTTTGGTAGGACCATCAAACATGCTTTTATTCTTCACTTCAGTATTATCTTGAAACAGCACAGTGGGTTCCTATGTTGTCTCGTAGATGAGACGTTTGCCCTCAAGTTCAGTGTACCAGGTTCAAATTCCGATTGGGCAAGGAATTTGAGAGTTTCGCTTTTTTTTTTTATTTTATTGACACCTGGCCTGTTGGCCATTCAGTCAGGGGACGTTACATTTAGTGTTACTTCATTATATATATAAAAATACATAAAACGAAGTACACGTAGAAACAAAACAACAATCTACAAACAATATACACAAAATTTGGAAACATAAAAAGAGCCGAGAAATTCAAATATCTAGGGTAATACATACAAGTAGGATGATCTAACAAGCTATCAAATTCAGAAAGATCAGAAAAGCTTCAGAAGGCTTATAGACTCACATGGTCATATTATAACAAAAGAAATATATCAAGACAGGCCAAACTCAGACATTACAAAACAGTGGTACTGCCAGAAGCATTATATGCATCAGAAACAATCACGATTGGGGCTTCAGGCATCACAGAAGCGGTAAAAGTTGAACGCAAAATCATTAGAAACATTTTTGGAGCAATATATAAAGATGGTATATGGATGAAAAGACCAACTAAAGAACTATACGAACATACAGATCGACTGACAGACATGATCAGAAGACGTAGATTACAATTCTATGGACATTTACAGTGAATGAACAGCACTAGACTCACAATGAGGATCTTTGATGTAGTAAATGGTTCACTCAGGAAAGCCAATTGGTTCCAGGAAATAGAAGAGGACTTGAATCACGCAGGGATTAGCAAGTAAATGACACGCTAAAGGGGACAATTCAAGAACAAAATTATGAACACCAAATTTAAAATACAGAAGAAAACAGGAACAAAATGGACAGAACAAAGGAAACAGGAACACAGTGAGCGTATGAAGAGGTTTTGGGAAGAGAAGAGGAAGAAGACAAATACAAACAAAAACTGAATAATCATGAATAATTTGAGTTTAAACACTGTCCTCAAGGGCAATAATGATTAATAATAAATACATACATTGACATAAAAGCTTACCTAATACGCATATGTATAAGTACTGTTAACATTACAAGTTTAGTTCATAGTTATTGGAACATTAAAAGTGGAAAGAACGTCACAAAAAAATTAAGTCGATGATTTAACAATAAAATAGTAAAAACCTAATGTTCTGTAACTGTTTACAATATCGAGTAGCAAGGGTTCCACCCTGTTATGTTGTTCCTTGTAACGAAGCGCACTGAGACGTTTCCTAACGCCAGGAGATGACTTACATTGACTGGGTAGCTTGTATGATATGCTCTGAACCAGGCCATTCCGCGATTCGGATTCCTCATTGAACTGTAGGACCATGTTTTGGTTATGGCTATACGTCTCGTCGACGGTGAGGTCATTGGAGGCGGGAAAGGACTGGCGGCAAGGAACGGGAGGGAATTCAGATATGAGCTTTTGAAGGAACCATTTAGGCGTTTGGCTGGACTGATTTCGATAAACCATGGAAAACCGAAATATGGATGGCCAAATGTGGAATTCGAACCTGCGTCCTGCCGAATGCGAGGCCAGAGTATTACCGCTCATCCACCACACTCGGTTGTTGTGTGTCTAGCCACGACTAAGGCTAAAATAGGTTTTAGGGAAATCGCCACCGGAGCATGCGCTACTTTGCAACTAATTTAAATTAACGTCCAGTACTCTCTTATAATAAAGATTTGTTTTGAAATGAGGCTGGTGTTAATAACAAGAGCATTATGAAGCATATAGGTTTTTAATGGTCTTACAGCTGATGCGAGTTCAAATCTCGATACCGAGGATTTACGGGTATCTCCTTGGCGAATGTGGGTATAGACCCAATGCAAAACAGTATGTAACAAAAGCAGACAAAACGCAATAGCATCAAATTTGGCGATTTACAAGTAAAAATGCTTATGGTATTTTTGGCTGGGAGACTGCGACGAGTTGTTTAGTGACAGACTTTCAATCTACTACTTTCCTGGCTACCATGATGTAATCTGGTATTCATACCTGGTAAATAGGACCCACAGTTTAAAACTGAATCCAAATCACTGAGCATTATACCGTACTTCACATGCACAAAGCAAAGTTTTCCCAGTTGAATCGGAGACTCTTGATCCCTAGTCAGACGCAGTAACCAACTGTGCTACTAGTCCCCATCCTCCCGTTCCCCGGCTGTAATGACATCGACATACGCAAGCCTTTAAACCCGAAAAAAATACGCATACCCTAGGTTATATTATCCATCAGCCTCTTGTTATGACAAAATCATGTATAGTGTTTCGTACGGTTGTTTGTGGAATTGATATTTAGAAGATCTATCTCGTTTGCTTGTTTCTAAATAGTAGTTTGGTGTGGTCTCAACGACCTGATGTCAGAGTTTCCTTAACTGCCTGCATAATCCATCACTATCGTAATCCCCTAACATAGCGAGGTAATCATACCGGGTAAAGGCGAGCTACAATTAAACGCGAAATCGCAAAGAAGCCTTAAAAGTCCGGATATTAAGCCTTATAGCGTTCTTCGCATTAAAAAAAGCGAAGCTTTGTCAGTGCCAAGGCCCATAAAAATTCCAGCTGAGACTAGCAGCTATTTAAATCCCTAACCACGTGTCTTAATCAACTAAACCACCAGACCTATGAAAAGTAAATTCATATGGTCTTACCATCTCGTGACAGAGTTTAGATTTTCCGTGCATTCCGGCTCTGTTGTGGAATTCATTATGTACAAAATGGCCTGTCCTATATTACCCAATCATCCAGAAAAGCAGACTGTGAATGACCTGTGCGAGTTATAAAACCAAGACCACACAAAAACACTTGCTTCTTACCGTGGCCTGTGTTAGTGTTTTTCTTTGTTTCATTTGAGCTTTACTTCTCTTCTACGTCGTGGTCATTAGAGGGGGCAAGGAACGGGAATGAATTTTGCCATAGCCCGTTGCAGGATATTTTCGGATATTCTCCTGGAGTAATTTTGTGATAATATGGAAAACGAAAATCTGTATGGTCGGAAGGGGATTCGAGCCCGCGTTCTATATAATGCAAGGCACGAGCGATGCGGGTCGCCCACAGGGCTGGTTTTGACAGTATTAGGATCTGAAGCACGGTATACCGGGCTGGTGGTTGTTCGGATGATACATGGGGAAGTGCCAATCACTGTACTAGTGCAGTGTTACGCACACGTTCTGTTCAACCACCGGATATCCAAGAGCGGGAACGTAACCCCTGGCGTTCCTGTTGCCAGTTCTGGAAATCGAATTGGCTCTGGCTTGTAAATAACGCCAGCCTTTTTTGCTGTTTCTACTGTCGCTTAAGGAATTGAAGCAAATCTAGTAAACTTACCGCAAGTGTCAATGGAATGTCATTCTGTACCAGTCTATACTTGGAATAGCTTCACTTTAAGTGGGGAACTCAAATACCCGCAACACTGATACTCAGCTAACAGTAAAAACCTTCTCCACAAGTTAAGCTGCAATAGTAGCTACTTCCTTTTGTAATGAGTCCAATCACGATATAAACCACCGAGTATGTAACAGAGACGATTGGTAGTTTTCTTGTTGCAACCAGCCAGGATAAGTACTCTTCTTAGGACTTCCAGACGCGGCCTTCCGCTGAGCTGTGACAATGAACACCTCCACCTTTACATCCTGTTTTCGAAAGCCTGGGTGCGTTTCAGTTATTCTGCAGCCATTATTCAGATATTCCTTAGAAGCCGCATCCATCCGATGATAATATTAAATATGCTTGCAGAGTAGTTCGTCAATTTGACAACATAGACATGACATATGTAGTCCACGTAATATGCTGTGGGTGTTTAAAGCAATCAGAATACTAATGAGAGCTATAATGTAAATAGGCCCGTTTACACGCACGGTTTTTCCGGCGGTTTTGGAGCGTACGCTCCAGGCGCGCGGATCAATCCTTTACGTGTAAATGCTCGGTGGTCAGAGAGGCCTGGCGCGCGCTCCGAATGCACACATCTGGCGCGCAGGTCTAACCAGGTCTAGCGTTTACACGTGCGTTGTCGGTCTGCAGTCTTGATGCGTCAGTGCAAGTTCGTTGTTGGTTCGAATTTCTGGGTGACTTTATTTAACTTTACCCTGCTTTAACAGATAAAAATCTCAATCTTGAGAAATGTGGTCAAGAGATAATTTGGAAGGATTTATAGAGCTTGAATTTTCTATGTTTGTGGAAGGTTAAAAAAATCAAATGACTACAAATATAAATTTAAAAAAAAAATGTAAATATGATTAGTTAGTAGAATTTAGCAGGGTAAACGTATGTGATAGTGAAAACAAAGATTTCGTCACTGAAAGGATTCAAGAAACTCGGCGGCAATTCGAAAAGAACTGAGAAAAATAAATGTAAGCAATTTCAAATCTTGGAGGGATATTTCAGTTGCCAAAAAAACGAAGAGTAGGAGGCAAACATTACTCTGCAGTTATGATCTTCCTCATGACTGTGTCCTGTTTTGATATTTGTGGAGATACTAACTTTAACTTCACCTTTTTACGTAAGGGTGTCAGGTATTGGAATAAGCTACAAAGGGAAATGATGAACAATTTACCAAAAACGTTGAAAGAATTTAAAGTTAAAATTTGTAGAGGGCAAATGTAGGTGGGTGCAGGAAAGGGGGAAGCTGGGTGTGTAGGGAAATTGCCACAGGAGCATGCGCTCCATTGCAATTTAATAAAATATTCTTATTATTAAATGTAGTTATATATGGAACTGTCGTTTCGTAGACAATTTTTAAAATCATCTGGGTCATTATTTTCCCGTTGCTCTCACTAAACAGGCATGTGTCCATATAGATCTCTAGTTTCGTGCCATCTTTCCGCCCATATACACTTTGTTTATTTAATTCTTTCTGTACAAAAAAAATAAAAAATTCTAAAGCAGCTCATATTGCTCAGTTTGTCATTTCTTTGGAGGATATTTTAAATAAACTTATAAACAAAAGCACAACTAACAAAAACAACAACGACCTGAAAACCGAATGTTGCAAGCTGGACCGTCTACAAAACTTTCCAACCCGGCGGAAAGTCCACGCGCCACGGGATTTTTTTTTTTTTTTTTTTTTATATTTATTGGTTTTTGGTCGTAAGACCATTTCACCAGCCCACATACAAAATTTTTCCTGTTACAGTTATTCTGACGTTTTCTCTTAACTTAATTTACATATATATGATATTTTATATGTTACATGATTTACACGAGGGATTTTACATGATTCAGATTTGGGGTTTAACATAATTCAAATTGACATTTTACAGACAAGTTTATATGTACATCTATATACGTACCTACACACATACATACATACACATACACACATATATACATACACCCATGATCATACAAATATATATATTTATACACACACACATATACGCACACATATATATATATTGCGTCCATTTGCTCATATTGTTTTCTTCAGATGTTAATCTGCCCATCTCTCAGAAAGTCTATAAGTTTTATGTATATCTTCGCGTGTCTCGACGCTAGAAGAGTGGTTATCGATGTGGGCAGATGCACCTGGAGTGATAACAAGCTGTTTAACAGTTTTTGGCTGTGGGTGTGGTATTTGCTGCATGCAAAAAATATGTGATTTAAGTCTGCTTCTTCCTCCTCGTCCGCGTCGCATTGTGGTGAGTCAACCACGCCTATTCTATACAAGTGGCTGGGGTAAGTACCGTGTCCTAGTCTCATTCGTATTATAGATGTTATATATTGTCTTTTTGCTCTGAAGTCTTGAAACCAAGCCTTTTTTGGGATTGTTGGTTGTATGGTAGCATAGTGTTTACCTTTGTGATACGATGTTGATGTCCAGAATTCTTGGAGGTCTTGTTTCAACTTCTGTTTCACTCTGGGGAGGAAGTCTATGTAAGGTAGGGGCAAGAATAGAGGCGTGCCTTCTGTAGCTCCGCTTTTAGCGAGGGCGTCTACCAATTCATTGTATATGAGACCCGAGTGTCCTTTCACCCACATGAATCTTATATCTGGAACTTGGTTTGATACTGCGCACTCGATGATGTCCATAATGTAGCTGTTGCTGCTGAGGTTCCACTGTGGGTTCTGGAGCCGCTGTAGTGTACTTCTGGAGTCAGTTAGGATCAGAATTTTCTCAAAGTTTTGTTCCATCCCATAGTTGATGGCTTCCTTAATGGCTAGTATTTCAGCAGTGTAGATTGAGGTCTCCGGTGGGAGTGAAAAGGATGCTCCGTAGTTGTTGTCTGGGCAGTAGTAAGCGCATCCTACACTGTGATCTGTTTTCGAACCATCCGTGTAGATGTGGGTGAATTCCCCCCAAATCGCCGATAAAAGGAGGGAGGCAGATTTCGGATTTAGTTGGGGTGGTAGAATATAGGTTTGCAGGGTTGGAACAGAGCATTCATAAGGTTTCGAGAAGACTGGTAAGGCGGGTTCCTTCGTTATAAGCGGCTCTGTGAGTCTGAGGTTGAAGTAACTGTACACCAGGAGCGGGCATCGTGGAGGGCGTTTTTCTCCGAAGGTTCCCATGCTGTTAGTTAAGAGTTGGAGTTTCGGGAGTAAAGGATGTTGTGTGAAGGAGAGCCTTTGGAGTAAGTATTTGTCCGCGAGGTATTGACGGCGGAGTTCGAGTGGAAGCTCGCTGGTTTCTATGAGTAACGCGTTCGTGGGGGAGCTTTTCATGGCTCCTATGCAGATGCGAAGAGCGCGATACTGTAGTTGATCTAGTTTCCTTATGTGCTGTTGCGGCGCATTGCCATACACGATGCTTCCATAGTCTATTCGTGATCTAATTAATGACCTGTAGAGTAGTAGGCAGGTCGCAGGATCTGCACCCCACCATGTGTGAGCTGCTGCGCGAAGTATATTTAAGGAGCTGCTCGTTCTGGCTATTATATCCTTTACATGTGCGATCCAGGAAAGTCTGCTATCCAAGATGAGTCCAAGGAATTTTACTGTTGATCGTACAGGAAAATCGTATTGTCCCAAGTGAATGTGTTCCAGCGAGAGTGGGCATCTTTTACGAGTGAACACAACTACTGATGACTTTTGTGGAGATAGGGATAGGCCTTGTTGCAAAAGCCATTTGGTGACTTTTGTTACTGCTTCTGAGATCCTCCGGAGTATCATCCAAAAACACATGGAGTAGACATAGATGCAGATGTCGTCAGCATACTGAAGGATCTTGATATGTAACCCCAACAATGTCTCTAGATCACTGGTGTATATAGTATACAAAAGTGGGCTTAGTATGGAACCCTGCGGTATGCCTCGATTTATTGTGAAAGGTCCAAATAGAGCGTTGTTCTTCTTACGAATATAGATGGTGCGTTGATGCAGGGAAGAGTATATACCTTGCAATAGATGTTTCGGGAAGCCCACCTTTTGTAATTTCCTCATGAGGATCGGTAGATGTACGTTGTCATAAGCACTCGAGATATCAAGAAACAGTCCCAGTAAGTATCCGTGGTTATTTATTGCGCGTTCGATATCTGTCGTGAGTATGGCTAGGCTGTCCATGGTACTACGGGCTTTTCGGAAACCAAATTGTGATGCTGGAAATTGTTTGTTGCGTTCCATCCACCATTCAATGCGATGTTTCCAGAGACGTTCTGCTACTTTATAGACGCATGAAAGCAACACGATTGGGCGGTATGAAGATGGATCTTTGGGGTCCTTTCCGGGCTTGAGAATTGGAACGATTACTTGAGTAGTCCATGTATCTGGGAGTTTGTTTGTTGACCACAGCTGTTGTATCAGCTGTAGCAGGTAAATTCTTGCTCTTGGGGACAAATGACGCAACATGGCGTAATGTATGTTATCATATCCTGGGGCGGTGTCGCTGCATGAGGCTAATACCCTGTCTAATTCGTGCAGTGAGAAGGGTCTTCGGAATATGTTATGATCGATGTCTTTTTCCTCTGGGTTGATCATACTCTCGAAAGGAGGTAAGGTGACCGATGGAGGGGCAAGTACTGTGGCAAGGTCTTCGACATCGCAGGTGATTGTTGAGGTAGGTGATGGTTTCTTCTTCATTTTTCTGATCATGTTCCATATTTCCTTTGTTGGCGTGTCCTTAGATATTTTCGAGCAGTAGGTTTTCCAGCTGTTCCGTTTCTGCTGCTTAAGGAAACGTTTAACTTCCGCGTCTATTTTCTTATATTCCGTGTATGTCTCCCATGTGGATTGTTGTTTGTATTTTTTAAATACTAAACGTCTCCTGGCAATCATTTTTGAAGCTTCTGGGGACCACCATGGAGCAGGTGTAGCTGGTTTCCTCACATACGAGCGGTTTTGGGGGATCGATATGTTTGCTGCTTGATTGATTAAGGACATGAAAGAGTTGTAATTTTCCTCCGGTGAGGCATTTTGTACACAAGTGTGGAGCAATGAGTCTACAATTTTGGAATATCGACACCAGTCTGCTTTATGTATGTCCCATTTGTTTTTCGGGAAGCTTACAGTCTGTTTTATTGGGTTAGATAGGAAATTATAATGGCCAAATGATCCGATCCCAGCGTGTACGGTACGATACTCCATTGGAAGTCACTTGAGATGGATGGAGAGATTAAAGTTAGGTCCACTGCTGAAGGTCGGTGTCCTGGTCTTGGGATAAGAGTGGGTGAACCGTCATTGAGGATTATCAGGTCGTGGTCGTCCAATAATTCTTTAACTGCTTGGCCCGGTAGGTCTTCATATACACATCCCCAAGATGTGCTGTGTGCGTTGAAATCACCGCAGAGGATATAGGGAGGCTCTAGTTGTCTGAGTAGGTGGTGCCATTCCTGTAGATCTACCTGCGTGCGTGGGGGACGGTAAATAGAAATAACAGTGAGATTGTAAACTGGCAATACGATCTGGGCAGCGACGGCTTGGAACTGATGAATATTGGTTAAGTCTAGTTCAATCTTTCGGAAATCTAGAGTAGTTTTAATCAGTAGTGCCACACCGCCGTGGCCGTCTATACGATCTTCTTGGAGAGTTGAATATCCCCGAAACTTAGTTGCTTGGCGAAACCAGGTTTCGCTGATGGCAGCTACTGATATTTTTTGAGAGACTAACTCTTGTTGAAGGGTTTCTTTATTTGAGATCGCTGATCTGGCGTTCCACTGTAGTATCTTAAATTCCTCCATTTGTTGCGAATAAGTTTGTTAGAAGCTGACGGATGACACCAGTTGGAAGTGATCGGTCGGGTGCGGAGAGAGCTTCGGATATAAAATATGTAATTAACTGCAGGAGTTGTTCAACTAATCCTTCATGTCTTGCATGGTTGGTTGTATTATGATATAGAGGAGGATATGGATTTTGGATCATCGGAGTGATGGGTAGTTGTGCTGGGATATACGGCTTTTGTTGCCAAGGTGGGGTGGCATAGATGTGTTGTGGATTTGTGGAAGGGGTAACAGAAGGTCTGTCAACTCTAGGTTGTATGGGTTTGCCGGGAGGTGGTGAGATTGGATTGAGATTTGGGGTGGATGCTGCTGCGTTTTCTTGTCGCGGCCAATGGCTTTGTGGCCTCATTTCTTGCGCTGCGTTTTCCTGTTGAGGTATAGGTTGATGTGGAGGCCTCTGGGTGATAGGTGGAAATTCCTCTTCGTTCTTATGGGAGGGTGTTGCTGTAGCCATATGTGCATAGCTGTGGAGTCTTGGAGAAGAGATTGTTTGGAGACCTGGATCGTTATGAGCTGCGTTATATTTTAACTGTTTTTGTTGTTGATATGCCGGGCATGTTATATCTGTGGCGTAATGGGGGCCGTGGCAGTTAACGCATCTGATGGTGGTAATGTCGGAGCAGCCTTCCATGGGGTGGGGTCCTCCGCACTTATTACATCTAACAGCGCTCCGGCATTGCTGTATCTTATGTCCAAAGCGTAAGCATTTTTTGCACATGATCACTGGTGAGATGTAGGGTTCTACAGGACAACGCATGCCGAGGATGTAAACATAGCTTGGTAGACACTGAGAGCGGAATGATAACAAACACACCGGTATGGCTACGCGTTCTTCGCTTTCCTGGTGCGAGCGTTTCCTCGTGAAGCGTTTAACTGATATCACGGGATAGGCTGACTGGATTTCCTCCTTAATTTCATTTTCGCTCAATGATGTGTCGACATTTCTGATGATTCCAAGTTTATGCACAAGAAAATTAGGAATATAGGCTTCCAAATTTTTGGAAGTCATTATGGGTAGTTGAACCAGTAGGTTCGCTGCAGCCGCTGATTTCATTTCGATTCTTATTCTGTTTTTCCCTAATGAGTTGATGTTTATTACATCCTGCTTGATTTGAGGGTTATGTTGGAAAAGCAACTTCCCGACTGCCATTGGATGGAGCATGCCAACATTTTTCTCCATGCTCTCGACAAATACGTAAAAAGGTCCTATGTCTGTATCATTATACCGATTGTTTTTACTTGGATGTTTTTTAGTTAGGGTTGCTGGAGGTATGTTCACTGGAGGAGAGGACTGACTATTTTCACCATGGTAAAGGGGATTGGAAATGCTTTCCTCTATCACTACGTTATTCGTCACTGCTGTACGTAATCTTTTACTTGGTTGCCCGCCGTTATCTAAGATATTTGCTCTGCTTTCGTCTACTGGGGGAGTAGCCATGGCTGGAGATGTACCTGTTGTCCTGTGCTGCAGGTGAGAGCTGAGCTGGATGGCAGTGCTGTTTTCTTCCCCAGTTGAGAAGTCCATCTGGTCGTTCTCGTCTGGTGGAAGCCCTTGCTGGTAGGGCGTCTGTGTTGAATTTGGTATTAGGGCTGCACACATCTGGTTGTCATCCCCGTTGTGGCAGGCCTCCAGAGCTTGGCGAATGGATTGGCCCGTGTCCCGGACCGTCTCCATTGGGGATTGCCTCCCTACCCTGTTTTTCCCGGCACACGACACTAATTCTTTTGTTGGCGTTAGAACGGTACTTTAAAATTATGTCACACTCAGATAAAGTCTGCTATTCACAGGTAAACACGATGACTGCACTGCACGTACGAGGAAGTTAACTCCGCGAGCGCTCGCGCTAGACGCGCCACGGGATAACGGTCATTTTTGGCGCGTACGCTCTAACCCGCAGTCCTGGCGCGCGCGACTGGAGTGTTGACCATTTTTCGTCGCACGCTCCAGGAACGACGCTCCAACCTCACGCTCCGGCGCGGCAGTCCGGAGCGCCGTTCCAGACCGGCAGTTTGGCGCGTACGTGTAAACGGGCCTATTGTCAGGCTGTTCGCTGTAGAAGCTGAAACAAAAGATGTTTCTGTCAGTTTCATTCGGAGTATATTTGTATTCGCCGAGGTATAGCTCCGTAATCAGTTGCCTGAAATACTATGGTTAGTGCCACGATCCGGCAGTTTCCACCCTCCCCCAGGAGTTTCCTCAACGACTCTTGTCGGTGATCTTTGCAGACTTTCAGCTGCGATAAACTATCCTCAGTTTCATTGGTGATCAAACCCCTGACGTTATTGTCCTAGTCAGACGCTCTACTGACTGTGCTAACTCAAACAGAAAGACAGGAACTAAAACACATGACCACAAGTAATTACTCAAATATTACTTAGCGCTACTGAATGCAGTCTTTCTGACCCTCTGTATCAAGTCTTTCTTTCTTTTATTAACTGTAGATGGATTAGAAGAAGGAAAAATAAGCGGTACTGGAGTCACCCAGTAATCTCTGATCACGGTGGGAAAGTTGTTTTTTAAACACTGTGGCTTCAGTTAAAAAGAGACGATAAAATCTTTTCAAGTTTCACAAGAATGTCTCAACCCTCTTCTAACGAGTTCTCAGCATTATGGAACAGGAATTATTAAAGGAAACCACTGTGACAAGATACAGCATTTGGCCAGAAGAAAGGCTAGTCATTACTATAAGATATAAGAAATCGTTTTTTGTAATATGTCGTTCATAACATTTCAACGCGTCACACTTTTTGGAACCAAACAGACCCTCAAAATTTATTTGATGATTTGAAAATACAGTAAATACTGCAGTTAGGATAAAAGTTGTGATAATAGTGCAGTCTTGAATCAATATAAAAATAAATAACAATTACAATATTTAGGATCGTGTCGACTGCAGCAGCACCGCATTCCGGCCAAAACAGACGCTACGGTTCTACCGGAGGGAAAACGCCGCATCGCGCGCGCTGTGTTTTGCTCCATTGAATTAAATCGGACGATGTGCCGGAAATCTGTTTTCGACCTTAAGGGCCTGTGAAGTATCAGTCTCGAGCCAGTGACAATTAATCAGTTAGTTCAGTTCAGCTCAACTTGCTTTGAAGCTTACACGTTTGTCGGTCGACACTGCTGGCACGATCTTGAGGTTTGACAGTAAGTAGTCAGTCATCAGAAGCCACTAATTTAATATAGTCGCATTTTGCTGTACGATCTAGTGTGAGACAGAGACGTAGTGGGCAGCTTGTCGAGCAACGGCGGATCGACACCTGATGTAGCGGATATTACATTGTGAGGTGAGTTCTTAAATGGATGTGTTATTCTAACAGGCGAATGCAACATTCTACAATACCAGAATCATTGGGTATTTAAATCATATCTTGATGTTTACGACTAACATTGGTGATTCATTTTGAATTCTGAAGATTATAACTTAAATTGTTGTTGCCATTAAAAATTGTCACCATGTCAGATATGAGTTCCTGTGACAATCAAACATTAGCGATGTGGCGTAATTCTACCGGCAGAGAGCGCCATTAGAATAAAAGAGCAGAATAAGTGCCTATTATCGACTCCATTGGCGCAAGCGGAGTTTTTCTTTTTTCTGTGCTCAGTGAGAATAGTTATTCTCTTGAGTTTCCTTTGTCTCTGAATAGGCTAATGAGTCAATTAGCATCGTCCTTAAACAATTTTATCTGATCAGGATGAGCATGAGATCCCACAACGCTCTGTACGTTTATCCCGGCCTTCACTTCTTTTATAAACAATCTCATAGTATTTACAAAACTCTCTTTGTATTGCTCCGGGCTTGGTTGTCAAATCACTATTTTTGACATTGCTGGTCGATGATGGTTTTTCAGATATAAGCCGAATAGTCGTCTTTTCCAGATTATAATGAGGATGCACAAATTTTCTCTTAAAACTCTAATTGCTGTAGGGTACTAAGTTTCTAACTCCTATCGCCTATTAATTGAACCCTATGTGTGTCCAAGCATTCAAAGTAGATCCCTTTCGCACTTGTAAGTTAGCATATTACACTTAAAGTACATGCCTTATAAAACATCAAGAGAGTAACATATTTTTTTTTTTTAATCAAGCTCATAATTCTTGAAACAGAAGTACCATTAGGCTACGTTTTGGGGCGTGTGCGAGTCGATCAATACTGATTCTTCTACAACAAATGTTGATATAAATGTAAATATTTTATGAATTCTGTTACTGTGCGATGCTTCGTTTTCCTATCTGGCTACTGTAACTTGTATCTGCTCTTAGAGTTTTTATTTTATTTTCTCTTCAGTCTACCACTGCCTATGTTATTTCCCTCCAGCACAATTATAATTACCCATCCAAGTGTTGGTACACAATTAGTTACAGAGCGAGCACAGTATATTCCTGTAAAGGAAACTGCATAAAAGACTATCTGGGCAGTACTTATCTACACACATTTTCCTCATTTCAGTATTTGATATTGGTCTAACCAGAGATATTGCCTCTTCTACATATTTGCTCTCACCTACTCACACAGTGTTAAATCTTCCCTCTGAATCGATAAATTCGTTAAAAATCGGATTCTGCGCCTTCTCTACACTGCGACCATTCATTGGGTTTGCAGGCTGAATATCTGATTCTAGCAGAAAGTAGCAATAGAGTCTGTTAGGATGGTGTCACATTTATTACCAATTTGATTAGGTATTAATTTTTGATCGACTCCCAATTAAGGTAACGTATTGATTTACATCTCAAATTTTATGCTGAACTTTAATCTATTAGATTGTGAAAACACCGTTAAAATTTATTCGGTAGTTTTTAAGCTATGCCAAATTATATATATAAGATAAGAATTTAAAGTTCAGAAGCTATTTTGATTTCCTGCTTCGTTTCCAGGTGATATGCCGTAACGACATATATATCCGGTTTTAAGCCAGAATAAAATGTTTCAGAAGAAAGTTATACCAGATTATAGATAAAAAAGTTTGGCCTTAGAAAAAATGAAAAATTAAATAATACGCATCACATAATTAACATCAATGCGAACTTAAGAACTCATAAAATTATTAAATATTGAACTTATCAATTAGAACGTAAATGTACCATCAAGTTAACGCAATGAACATAAATTGTATAGTAAATATATAATTTCAAACTACTGTTTCATTGTTATCAACATTACCATGTTTTCATAAGTTACAATTTGCAGTCAGTGAATATACAGTAACTTCTGTTAACTTGACAGTGTCACTGTCCATCACAGAACGTACATTAGTGCGGAATCTCGGATGCATTTGTAACCAGGAAAAAGATCTCTAAACAAAAGGAAATAAATTAATTTCTTTTTTACGTATGTGTAGATGAAATAAGCTATATTCAGATTGACTCAGTTGCTGACAACTTTTGTGTGCAAGTTCAAGCAAATTGTTTATCAGTCGAGTTAAATATATACAGATATTAAAACTGAAACAATCTAAAGTAGTTTATTTCTGTTTAAATAGTGTTTTTTTTGTTTGTTTTTAATTTTTTTTTTAGATATATCTGATATATCGTACGGTGAGAAAGTAAAAATCTAAAACTGCATTTATAGGCATGCATGACACGGAATTAAATTTTCTTGCAAATTGTTTCATAATGTGTTACATATCTGTACACAATTGTCACCAGCACAATGAAGCGAAAGATTAATATCGTGAATGCTTCATGTCTGACAGTGGCCCAGTGTTGATTTCGCATTCCCGACACACAGCGAAGGGGTCTGTGTATCCTGGCCATCTGTCCTCTCTGAAGTGTTATGGCCTCACCAAACGAACCGGCCGACTCGCATTCTGTCTTCCTTTTTTTGATTCCAAAGACGTGGTCGGGACATTAAACACGCCGGCCAGGGCGGCAGACTAACAAGGGACACAAAGATGTTTAAAAATTACGGCAGAAATAGCTTCTCATCCCTGCTGTAAGGAATAGAAAGCAGATGCATATTTACACTGGGTTATAAAAAGTGATCAAAGGTCGTTAGAAGAATTAACAGCTACAAGATTGAAATCGCCCAGGTAAGGGAGCGACCGTGATAGGTCATAAGTCAGTATGAGATACTGGAGAAGTGAATTTGAAACTGAACAAGCAGATTTACCACAGCAGTAAAAGCATTTGAGGGATCAGGCCTTAACACAATGATTCTGTGCGTCTTTTGCCTCGTGTTCCGTAAATCATCTTTTTGTCCTCTCACTTAGCTATGATATTACAAATCATTAATGTAGATCTATTGTTTACATTGTTGCAAACTTCCAGTTCATTGTAAGAACGGAGAACTGCAATAAAGTCTTCACGGGTGTACCGCCGGGTTGTGTTGGGAAAACACGATATTTTGATGACTAGAGGAAGCCGACGGAGCTAGTCGTCCAAAATCGTGTTTTCACAACACAATCCGGCGGTTCACCCGTGAAGACTTCATTCCAGTTAATCTTCATCTGCTGTCGGTTCTTTTATTTCGTTTCACTAGTTATGGTCTTGTATGTTACTACTTGCTTTTTCCATACAGTGAAGAAACAGAATATGGCTTTAAGCCTCGTTAACGTCGAGGTCATTAGAGGCGGGAAAGTATGGGGGGGAGACAAGAAACGGGAAGGAATTCGACCATGGCCTTTTAAAGAAAACATTTCGGCATTCACCTGGAGTGATTTGGGGAAACCATGGAAAACCCAAATCTGGATATCCGGACGGGGATTCGAACCATCGTCATCTCGAATGTCAAATATTGGGTTGCTTGCAACAGGTTAGAAGGGAACATACGTTTGAATTATTCGTGTTCGGTCACCTCTTCAATTTGCTTTGGCAGAGTCAATTTTTTCTGCTGCATAGTTTGTTTTTGTGACGGCGAGTATTGAGTCTCACTGAAATCACCCCTGATGACAGGATGTTAGTTCCGACTGAAGCGAAGCTAGGATGTTTCCCAGCAGTGGTGTACCGATGGCAGTTGTCTTATTTTGGCTTTGTTTTGGATGTGTGACAGCCGGCTTCAAGGGGACATCCCGCGAATGTTTCTTTCTGATAAAATCCGAAAGAGAAATCACCTTGTCAGTTTCCTTTGCAATGTGTTGGGGCACTTAAGAAAGGGGATCTTTTTCTAGAAAATACTTTTGTTCGATAAGGTCTTCAGGATCATATATATACACAACTCGCACACCAGTGCAGAGGTAGTTGAATATTTGGTGTTGCAGTGGAGGCAGTTTAGCAACGGTAGGTCTAGTTGACGCCAGTGAGCTAGCGGGAGTCAGATAGTTCAGAAACTGTCAGTCCGAGATTTATTCGACTTGAGGACTCCTTAAAACGTCACTTTATTCGTCTAGAATGAGTGCACCCTATGCACGACAGTAATTTAGTCGCAGTTGGCCAGAGTTCTTCCCGTCTCGACGAAAGTTCTAACTCAAAATTTTCATTATAAGGATTTGTGACATAGCTTGTCAGAGAACAGAATTTTTACTGCTTCCTTATGATCCGTATTTTAAAAAAATTCCGCAGATTTTGCTTCTGAAGCATTGACTACGTTAGGTAGTTTCTCTTTTTTTTTTCGTTATTGATGTGTAATTTTAGTATAAAAAAAAAGGGAAAGTGTTTCTAGCATCAACATTTATTCGTAAGTGTGAAGAATATAGAATAACGTTTGAGAAGAATTATTGTTTTTTCTTCTCATACACATTCTTCAATTGCGGTAGGTTTCCTCACTTCTTATTTTATATGTTTTATGGCTTGCATCCTGCAATCTTCTTCTGATGGTGTTGAAAGATGTATACACGGTTATTAACAAAACATGATACATGTTTTGCAGAAATAAAAATTACATTTATCCAGTGAATGGGGTAGATATTATTATTTTTTTCTTGTACATAAATTACAGTCTTTAGTTTTGAATTCGGTCTGTAATGTTCTTTTTCTTTATCGTTATTAATATTTTGAAAGCTGTGATTTTTTTTTTTTTAATTGGTGATCGTAAAGTAGGTTTCCAATCACTGAATAGTCAGGGGGAGTATGGTAAAAGATGGAGCTGATAAGTTAGCATATAATAAGTCAAACTTGATTTGCTAACAGTTTCAGCTTCTCATCAATTGATTCATGGTATTTAATGATTGCAATTCCATTCTGGAAATGGCGTCCGTCGAATTTGACTTAAGAGAAATAAAAAAGCTATACTGTTTTTGCACTTTTTTTCGTAAGATGTGTATATCTGAGCGCTATTCTTTCAGATCTGCAGTAATACGATTAATTACTTTGTCCTCATCTCACTTTAGTTCAGAACTACCAGTTTTCATGTTGATGGATGTCATAAAAGTTGTGATATTCTTTACTCAAGCGATGTAGTCTGATGTATAGACACCATTGTTCTAACGGCATACGAAAAATATTACAGAACGAAATAACACTTTGGTGGTGTATTGGCATGTATTTGACCCACCCTCTACAGTGCAAGTTTGAACGTGAAACTGGCAATTTTTGTCGCAGTTGTTATGCCACTTCACGTCCTCCTGTGCTGTTTTTGCGGTCTTGGGTCTCACATCCAATAAGAAAGGCCCCGCTATTCCAGTCCGACGGAGTTATTACAGGCCATTGAAGTTCTCGAAGGAACTGGATTTTCCGGGAGGCCCCTGCCAGAAGAACACATAAAAACTGGAATGTTACCTCACTGCTTCCATCAGTTTTTACGAACCAGCTTTAATTATTATTCATAAAAGTACCTTTTATTTAATTAGTCTTTTAACGCCACTCAATACCGAGTTCTGCGACTAGAGTACTGATACCATGCAGAAGTTTGTAACATTATTGCTGCCACATACTTGTGCTATTTGAGAATATAATGGGTTGCTAATGATTGCAGTCTCTGCTGTCATCAAAACTAGACCAAGTAGTTGGAAATGTGTTCACTTTTATTTCTTATAGTTTTACACCTAGTCGACGTGTAGGTTATTAGCGGCAGGTGAATCTTACCAAAGCTCTAATAACAATCAATCCAATTAAACTTAATATTCTGATATCCTTGTTGATTGCTATTGGCACGGGTTAAACCTGACTTATACAGTAATTATTGCTTTTTTTAAAAAAACTTTTCCCTAAAAATTATACGCTCTCTGATTTTAAATTTCGTACACTCTCTAATCGTAAATCTACTACCAAAAATAACGGAGCTTTTAAATTCTGTGAGTCATTAATGAGCTAGTTGTACTTGCAACCTTTTGCTTCAAGCCATGGGGAACAAATTTTAAGATTCGGTTTCTCTAGTCACGTGATAAAGTTGCGATTATGTGACAGCTGCCATATTTGGCTTTGTGCTTAAGATTTTCACATAACTAGTTCGGAAGAATATCTAGTACTGTTTTGAATCAGTATTGCAAGAGCAGACTTATGAAAGGTCTGATGACATTACTCTCTTGATTAGTTTCATAAATCCTCCACCTCTTCCTATCACGAGATTTTATCTCAACATATGCATTATTATACCCTACGTCTTGTAGATAAACTGTTCGCAATAAATAACCAGATTTCCTACTTTCTTGTACATTATGAGTTCTTCACTAATACTATTCCAGTAACATATAGCTAATCCTTATACTCAACATCGCTAATCGTAATTACATGTAACTGCCACTCTTTAAATTCTGTAAGACTTTTTCTGAGCATTTCGCACCCGGAGGTTCTATTCGACTACTTTTGTCTCCGGAATAGTTTACCCATTAAGATGATTCAGAGAATTTATTTTCCTCAAGATGTACTTTAAGATCTTTTCCATTAAATGCGACATCCTCATATCTATGATCATGTATGATTTATTCGCCTATTTGGCCGTTCCAAACGCTAAGATCATAGTTTGCATATTCTTATCTTCATACCTCACTAAATTATGAGGACTTTTGGAAAGCCGGTTTTGTTCAATCGACAGAACCTCGTCCTTGTACGTGAAGAGGCTGACATTTGGCTCAAAAGCCCCTCCAAATATCCCATAGCGAATATACTTGCATGAATAAAACACGGTTTAGCGATAATTAGATCCACCAGCGGAAAAAGATGATTTTAAAATTTTCCTGCTTAATTATAGAGCATCCATTTAATGCGTTGCCAGAGTGTAAGTACTCCTGATTCAAGTCTAGGACTTAAATTTTATTTTAAACAACTTTTGGCAATTAATACGGCCGTCTTTCGCATCCCAAGTGCTTATTCAGTCTTTTTGCCGATTTTCTTTTAATCCTTTCTATGTTTATTTAGTCTGTACATCGTTCTGCAAATCTTCCCTTGTTTCGTCTTTCCATAAGATATCATTCTTATGCTTTTATCCGTCATTTCTGCCGTTACATACTACGTCCTGTCCAAGCAGTATGCCTGGGGGAGATCTCTACAACTTCAAGTACCCTACGATTTACATTAATTCGCCTTTATCTTTCCTCATTAAATGTTTTAATCTTGACAGAAATAAAAGATAAGAGACTAGAATTCGAAAATTGAGTGTAGATACTTGAAATGAGCCATCAGAACAAATTGAAAATTGTAATATTTATATTGCAGCCATTTCAGGAACAAGAAAGACGAGGGAAATGAATTACACGGAAATTCGTCTTCGGAAAGATTTAAAAAGAACTTGGAAGCAATATCCGAGAGTGCGCTTGATTTCTGGACCATTCTAATTGTTTATTTTATTTTTGATTATTTTATTTAAATTTCAACTAACTCTCCCTTTTTTATTGTGTATCATATCCCTCAATTCTTCGCCTACCGCGCAAAGAAATCGGGTTTCAGCTGGCTGAATTATTTTCCGCTATTTCGGTGTCAAATTATGGAAACTCTATGCTGTATTGTAATGGTAAATTAGTTTACACAGTATCTATCAAGATGACACTCAAATGGACCTTAATTTAGGAAATATAAAAGTTTTATTTGTACCTCTTGTTAATGTTTTCAGGTAAATTTTACCAAAACGCTTCAGTTGTCCTTATGCTTGTCAAAGAGTGAATCATCACAGATAAATTATATCTGCGCCCAAAAATTAGCCTCTCAAATCCCAGAAGCCATTGAGGAAATTTCTGATATTCGTTAATGCTTTGGCTTTTCATGTGATGTTCATGTTACGAACTTTCTGATAGCCAATAAACCATGCATTTCTGATAGGGATCTTAGAGGAATAGAAGTTTGTTGGCTGAGGTAAGTTTGATCTTTAATGAATGGTACAATGTGATATACCGTAAGTTCCTTCACATAAGTAACAGTGGCTCGGAATCTGCGTTAAATATGAGGTCCTGGAGGAAGGCAAGTGGGCGTCCATCTCTTATACGTTTCTTACGAGGATCCAACCAATATTATAGGTGAGAGTTAATTTTGTTTCGTTTAGAAAGTGTTTGACAACGTACATTCTACCTCTTCGTTGCTTTCGTTCTTACTCAAATATATATTTATATATATTCTATCTACGCAGTTATAAAAAAGAATCGAAGTGATTAAATTTTTTAGTCCATGAGCTTTTACTTAGGAAATATAGTCAGCTATTAATCAGTTATTACTGAACAAGAACCAGTTATATGCTTCTGAGGGTTGTCACAGAATGCACTCAGTACAATTTCATCACTGCTAGATTAAAGTATTTTACCCTTAACTTATTGCGGAATACTTTTCTCTCAATTGTTCGGTCGTTGGCGTTCTGGTTTCTGTGATTGAAGGGGGACAAATCAATTGCGAGAGGCACAACATGGGTACTACATGCGCATTATGACGGAATTACCTCTAACTTTTGTAATTCTACTTCCATAAAATTCATTTTATTTATTGATCGTTGATGGGTTCAACAATTGTTTCTAACCAAACCTCCTATGCCGAAATACGGTAATTAGCAGCCTACAATTCATTTAATTGAAATAAGTACAGTTTTTTTCCATCATTTTAGTGTACATATTATTGTCAAAATGCAAATATTAGGTGTTAAATGAAAAACACTTTCTTAAAAACTGCTTTGTTAGTCATAGCCAAGTAAAGAGTTTTAAGCCCTCTTTCGTTTATGCTGCGATTCTACTGAAATACAGTGTGCGGCAGCATAACTTCCTTTTTTAAAAACTTAATAAAACCCATTGTATGAATAAGAAATTTTTTGTTTATTTTTTATAATATAGGCACATACATAAAGTTTTATTTTAATTAGTTTTGAAGATCAAATCAGGTAGCTGACGTCGCCCATTCTGCACACATTGAGTAAACCGATTTCTGGTGTTTATCATGACTCCTGCCAGCATCGCAGGCGTTATGGTGGCAATTTCTTCCTGGATGTTGGTCTTCAAATCTTGTGTGGTCCTTGGATGGTTCACATAAACACGGGATTTCAAAAAACCCCATAGAAAAACTCACAAGGGGTCAAATCGGGAGAGCGGGTGGGCCACTCCAAATCGCCCGTAATTGAGATGAGGCGCTGTGGGGAGTGTTCCCTCAGTACAGCCATTGATGTTCTTGGAATGTGTGCCGTTGCACCGTCTTGTTGGAACCAAGTGTCCCCTAAGCCTAATTCATCTAGCCGTGGGGGAAAAAAAAATCCTGTAACATGTTTACATACCGGTCCGAATTCACTGTCACTGTGACTTCATTTTCCTCAAAGAACCAGGGACCAATAATTCCACCTGAGGAAATTACACACTACACTGTGACTTTGGGTGAATGCAGTTTGTCTGAAAGTAGCTACCCACTTAACAATTGATTTCGGGTACGGGACAGGGACCAATGGGGCTAAATGAAAGCGATTCCGAAAAGCGCGCTGGGTTGCGATCACAGAACATCCACTCGAAAAGTAGGCCTCAACGTCAAACGCACGCTTCTCACTGCTCCAACGCATGATGGCGATTGAACTGTGTCGGGAAAAAACTTTATAGTCACGCCCCTCGAACGAGACCACTAGCGCTGCGCTACGATATCAACCGACTGAATGACGCGCATTTTAAAAAAGGAAGTTATGCTGCCGCACCCTTGTACGTTCATATTCTATCGGAGAAAGATGAACACATGGTGACGTACGACCCATAAAGACTGACAAAGATTGTTTTATAACTAGTATAGAAACTCCTACACAAAACTTCATTTGTTTGCTTACTGAAGTAAAAACTAATCTTAAGAACGATATGTTGTTTATTGTCTCGTTTTAATGTGTTGTAATTAGACAAAACAACAGTGAGAGACGGACAGAGTTCTGATTAATTCAAAGATGATCACCCGGTGACTTTATTGACTTTCTGAAAACTTAGATGATCGAAAAGTACAAGTCTGTGGCTATTATGTTCAGTTTCAGCTGTCTTATGAGCTGCTTCCGAATCTAACCGAACAACTTAATTCATGAATCCTGAGAACCTATAAAGTTTCTTATGAGCCCAGATTAGATGGAATAACTATTAAGAGGTTACATTTAAGTAACCTAATTTATCAAGATGTTTATCACAAAACGGTTTAAATGAAAAGGAAAAATATTTAAATATTAAGCTAGCAGTTTTCGTATCTCTGAACCAAAGAGATATTGCCTTAAGCAGAACGTCTCACTTCCCCAATTTGGCGCTTCAACGATCCTTGATGCCAGCTGTTAACTGTGTCTGCCAGTTGGTGCTAATTATGTTGGCTCGGACCAGAGACACATTGTTAGTTTATCAACAGTGAAGTTGGTATTGAGACATGTGAGTTGTTACTTAATTTTTATGACAAATCAAGTGAATTTCGTTTCTAGCGTTCCACACCCAACGGGAAAGTGAGTATATTGCTGACGCTCCGCTGTAACAGGCCTCTAGCATTTTAACAGAATAGGTTAGAGACTTTATATATTTTCACATTCTGTGTGTTTCGTTGATCTAAAATCGAATATCATATTTGAAATTTTGTTAAAAAATGTAACTGGATTTTATAACTGAAATAATGGGGGTCAAAACTATTTTTTTTTTCCCCCCAACCCAACTTGTGAGGTATAGATATTAATGGCCGTACACACTTGACATTTTCAGACGTTTTGGTAGACTGTTCATCTGATATTCGTAATCTGAGCAGCAGCTGGTTTCAGAGGTCTGTTACCTGCCTGGTACAGGTGCGCCGGCAGCTGCGGCATGGCCACCCTGTCTGCCGACAACAGATTTGAAAGGATCGAAGTTCTAGGATTTACTTTTACCCAAATAACGAATTTGTAATCTACTTTTTAAGGAATTTAAATATGATTTCTAGCTATCCACTTAGATTATTGTTTAGGAATTATTAGATTCAGTTTGCAGAGGTTTAAGTAGTTTTTAATACTTTCAGTAATCGCATTTATTTCAAACAAATGTCGCATACATTTCTCAAACTTAAACAAAACCTATCTGTATAATAAAATAAAAAACAATAAACGCAGAGAGACAAACGAATAACGAAATTAATTCCAATAATTCACATTTGGGACGGGGTTGGGATTTAAAAAAATAAAATAAAAGAAAAACCAGGGATTAGGATGTTACTGCGGTCATAAACATGTTTTTATTTGTCTGAAAATAAGAATTCAATTATTTCAATGTTTTGTATGTTATCTATGCAGTCACAGAAAATGCCTTGATTTGCTTTTCCCAAAGCAATTCCGTTAGTACTCTGTAACCGTGTAGCTACTCAATGTGGTCTAATTCTTAGTGGAAATGTTAAATCGTGAGAAACTTGTTTTTTGAGTTGTACTGCGAATAAACGTTCTATTCCGCAGATATGTAACCGCGACAGTATTGTAGAAGGACAATTTTCTTCTCATGAAATCAGCACACGGAAAATAAAGGATTATCATATCTGTTATAGTACTGCCTAGCTTTTTAATTCCGATTACGTGTTGTGTAGAATTCCTGTTGTTGACGACTCTGCGGTAAGACACAACAAATTGATTATCCATAGATCCTTCGACATTATGAACAAATTCTCAAATTATGCCGATTTACGACCGAGAAGTTCTGCGGTTTGGATCCCTAAGGAAAGGAACTAGTGGTTTTAACCGCCCGCTTAGAACACTGCCAACCCACCTTCAAACCAACCTATTTAGAAAATATGGAATCGCGCAGATCTTTATCTGGTTTCATGAAGAAGTTATTTTTGAAGGCAAGAGATTTCTTATGTCGTCTAATAAAGAACAAATTTCTTTGAAAATTTGCTTGAACTAGTCTCTTGTCTGAAACACATTACGGCTGAAAATGTTAAAATAGAATATTGATACCAAGACAAATTTCGGTTTTTATACGTGTTCTACCTACACCATCGCATTTTAAGTAAAACTGAATATTATCTATCTGCTTGTTTACATTCCCTCCTTTGCTATGTTGGTAAGGGACCGTGCACAAACTACGTGTCTCGGTCCAGGGGAGGAGGGGTTAGCTGGAAGGCTACGTTGGGCTATGTGGGGGGAGGGGGGGGGGTTCCGAGCCAGGCCACGTAGCTTTCCTTTCATAACATTTTTCACAGTTAAAATGAGGAACTGAAATCACAACCGCATGTGAATATTTATTTCCTTCAGTTAATTATAACCGTATGTAATTTACAATAGTCTGACAAGAGAAAACAGTACAAAATGTCTTATGGAATCAAAAGGAAAAAAATCTACGTGGGGAGGGAGGGGGGTTTCACAGGAGGCCAAAATGGAGCTACGTGGTTTATGCACGCTCCCTTATCAGAGTAGGAATTATTTATCATCTTGTTGCAGTAACTTAATACGACGGATTATCATGTTGATATTTGATTTCTGGTGCTGCATCTACATATAAAATGATTAAGAATCTATAATTCATCCTCTGAACGGTCGCTGTTGTAAATCAACGACTCGATATTTAATACACTCGCAGCAGTCGTTTCCTTGAGGGCCAGCAGCAAGTTGGCAACAGAGAAAGTACGTTCGGCACCTTGCGAAATTCCTTCTTCGAACAAGAAAGTGTGCCTCTGGGAACAAACAGAGAGAGTACCCTTCGCGGGATTCGAAGTGTTGACCTCCAGCTAGTGGACCGTGGTTTATAAATAGCAGCCGTTCTCTCGCCCACGCCTTCAGCCTGAGGTGACCTGCATACGACAAGTGGGCCACGAACCATGTTGCATCCGCCTCGCACGCCTTTAACCATTACCTGATGGCATGTGTTATTGTAATTACTAGCATTCACAGCTTCAGTATCTATAGAATATGCCTTCGAACACCTTTAACGCATCTAAAGATCCTTCGTTTCGCAAACTTCAATTGATACACACATGTTACGGTAAGTGCTTTAACAAGCAGGGATTTCTCTCTTTGATGGGTGCAGGCATTCCATTCCTCTTATTGGAATTCCTTTAACGTTAGTTCCGATCCTTCTCTATGGTGTGTACTAACGGTCCACATATATAAGAAGTTGTTTTGGAAAGGTTTCCGCTTCCAGCATGCAAGACGATGCCAGTTACAACCATTCTGTGATGTAATAGTAAAAATATTCACCGATTGTCATATGAAACTTTATTAAAGAATAATTATCGATATAATTTTCATGAATAGTAGTTTACTGGTCATAACGTAATCCAAACGTGAACGAGACTTACACTACCTTCGATCTCATTTAACGCTGTTCCCACGTCTGCTCGGGCGTCTACAGGACACACAGCTACGCTCTTTGTCCGTTATCCTTTAGAATCTGGCATGGGCTAAGTTGCGCAGCTGGCATGGAAGAGTTTGGGAAGTGAAGACGTGGAAAATAAAAATCTGCAATTAAAATATATTCCCAGGTGGAATGATATTCTGCAGAGCTACCATGTAACACGAACCACCATGAAAATATGTGCAGTCAGTTGGTTATCGTATGTTTAAAGACTTGCAAGGTAAATCTCTATGCAGGTGTGTAATCCACAACGTTACTGCTGTAATGCAGAGAATACTGAATTTTATAGGACGTACAAAATATATTGCAATTAGTTTGTTTGTTTGTTTTAATTTATTTATTCATTTCTAGTAGTTTGCACAACTGTCACATTTTCGATACCGAAAAATAGTCATTGTCCTAACAACGCCTTGCAGAATAGACAACTTGGACTACGCATAGGCAGCATCCAGTACTCGCTTTTTCGTGAGGAACGTGTGAAATGAGAAATCGTCGTTTATACTTCTACTAACGGTTATTAATTATTCATTTTTTGATGAAGCAGTAATACTACACCCAGCAGCTGCAGAACTTACTCAGTTTTTTCCCCTGCCACTGATTCATCTTAAAAAGATTTAATTTTTTCATTTACGAAAAAATGTTCAAACGACAAAACAGCGTAAGCTTATCATCATTTTCTTTTCCCGTTTAACATAATCAAGCGCTGTTTCCAAGTCCATAAGTTTATTCTTGTTTCTCTTGATATATTCTTTATATCAATCTCGATGACAAATTAACCTCTCTTGTATCCTGTCTTTTCTACTTTCCGTCCTACTCTTCTGTATATTATACAACTTTAAGGTGTGTGCGGTAAAACAGTTTTAACATTTTTTCTGTTTTAAATGAGAAGCTGATATCTCTTTGCAAATTTGTGGACATGTCTCCAGCTTCGTAAGGTTTTAAAATAAATTTCAATAATCTTGTCATGACGTTCATCTGAATATCCCTATCGAATGACTCAGGGCCGCATTTAGGCTTTGTGGACCCCTTGGCTATACATGTGGTGCGGGCCCCCCCTGTCGGCAGTGGCCCCTCTGACCGGGGGGTTAAATTCGAAATTTGGCCCAAAAATTTATGGTGACTTTTTTATTTTAGCTCTACAACATGTGGTGCAGGCCCCTAGGCTACAGCCTATGTAGCCTATGCTTAAATGCGGCCCTGGAATGACTGTGCTGAGAACTTTGACTTAGTTTCGTAATTTGCCTATGTTTTTTGAAAGGGGATTCAATCGTTCTAGTTGATGTCAAGTAAAGAGTAACCAAGTAACTATTTAAGTTTTGTAGGACTTAACAATGTTTTACCTACGTAACAGTTGAATACCCGTATGTAATACTGATTACAAATTAATATTTGTTCTTTTTTAATATTTCGTAAAGGCATAAATCTGAGTGACTTGGTCCGAAGGAAATCGTAGCTTTACAGCGAAATTTATACTTACTGAATTAGGACACAGAATTCAGCGTGATGGAAGTTTGATTAATTAGTTACCAGCTATACTGCCGAACCGGTGGCAGTTTGTAAAACTGCATTGAGGCGTTTGCCGTTTTACTCATGATAAATTAATCATTTCCGTGGCAGTTACTGTTTTTTCAATTTTTATTATCATATTGGGTGCTAGTGTGATCTTTTCCGCAAATTTAAACTTGAATTTTAGAAGCCAATAATAACCAGATAACATCCAAAGGCATACTGGGAAATTTCGTCATATCTTAATTAATAAATTCCACAACTATAATGTATGATACTAACAAAATTTACCATCCCGTTACCCATGAATAAATACTTTCAAATTTATTAACACTGATTAAACTAAATTCATGGTCAAAAAATTAATCAAAATTCGAATTATCATTGCACAAGCAATTTAGCTCAGTTGCAGTAGTCAAGAACTCGGTCGTTAAAGGGCGAAAACTCTAGGCTTAATAGCGGTGATAGTCCCTACCTAGTTCATTTAGCCCGTGCGATGGAACCTTATCGAGGTGGCAGCCAGAGAAGAATTATCGTCATTGCAGATAGTAGTGATCCCTCTTTTTCTGCGGCGTCGAGTGTGTGACGTCATCAGAAGGTCCCGATGTCTTGACGCGTTGCCGGAAGTTCTCCAGTCGTTGGGCGACGATCATTAACGTCTCGAACTTGTTAAGCGCTCACGACGTGGGTGGTAATTCAACAGTTGAAGTCCACTACACGCAACGAAACCTAAAGTCTCGTTGTGCAGTTCTGCTCGTGACGTCACTTGTTTTTATTTGCACACAGATTAGTTTAACAACGTTAGTTTTCATGAAGCTTTAACATTCAATCAATTACTAAGGGGGGTGATAATTTTATCCTGGCCCTGTCCACTCGAAACCCCTTCTAGCCTCGTTGGCTGCTTCTATGCATCTCCGTTACTCGTTCCCTTCTGCCTGATGTTTTGTCCACACTCTGGATGAAAGCGCGGCATCCTTTGTGTCGGAAAGAATGCAGTAGTTTCCACGAAGCTATTTCGGATCCACAGTATCTGCACCCACGCAGATTCTTAATTTAATATGCCTTATTTGTTATACTGTGCACATATATTACCAAATTCATATTCTTTCATATATAAATTGTCACTACCACTTTTTTACCCTATAATAAATTATAAAAAGAATATTGCAACATAAATACTTTGGCGCAACAAATACACATTTATTCGTTGTCTGAATTTTACAGCGCATTCTCTAATTTTTTATCATCCGCTCTAATAAAATACGTCGAGCTTGCAGACTGGACTCGCCTGAAAGAATAGGCCTTGACTCCGTAATGTCTGGATTGTTAGTTGACAACGCTGCTTGACTAACTAAGAAATTTCAAAGGAATCCTGCATTGGCTTTATTTGTAGGTATATTGTTAGAAGGAAGTCTAAATTTCAAATAAGTGATTTTATTTGCACTTATATTATAAAACAAAGCGTAACTGCGTTGCCAGCTAAAATACAATTGTCTGTTGTATAGTAGATAGTGATAAAAATTATAATGCGAGACAGAAATATAAGAAATTATAACGTGACGTTTAAATGTATGTGTTGCTTTTTTATGGGTTCTACATGACGAAATACATGTAGGTAGTAGTTACTGGAACTAAGTGACAACGGATCTTTTTTCTTACAGAAGGTAACGAACTGGGAAATTTATTAAAACTCAGTAGAAAGTTGACACTAAACGTACGTAATCGCGGATTATATCAATCAAACAAATAATAGTTATTCGTTTTTGAAAATGTACTTGGAAACTTTTTCATAACAATAAAAATTTCCGTCATCAATAAAAAAAAGATGATTGTTGCTCGTTTTTCTTTTATAAACTTTTACAGAACCAATTACTACTACCACCATTTTTGATTGGCGTTTCAACTAGTAATAGGTTCGCTGTTTTTTGCATTGAATTTTGTATAAGGGTAATGAAAATCAAAAGTCTCTATAATTTCGTTTAAATGTTCAGCTGCCAAAGATTTGCATAGCACAGGGGCGCCGAGTTTTAGAAAACCTCATGGGAGCTCATGCCCACTTGATGACACTTTTTTTTTTTTTTTTTTTTTTTTTTTTTTTGACCGGCAAAGAGTGTGAACTAGTTTTGACGAGACTATCACTGACGGGTTGCTGATTTGGCAGGGAATAAGATACGCTACTTTTTATAAATAAAACATTTAGGGTTTCATGCAAATTAAATAAAAACCTTCAAAATCCTTGCAAACATGAACGAAGTCGCAAGCACCAAACGGTATTATACAGGGTGTTACAAAAAGGTACTGCCAAACTTCCAGGAAACATTCCTCACACACAAACAAAGAAAATATGTTATGTGGACATGTGTTCGGAAACGCTTACTTTCCATGTTAGAGCTCATTTTAGTTTCGTTAGTATGTTAGTACGCTCTCCTGACCTCAACCCTCTTGACTTCCATTTATGGGGGCGTTTGAAAGTCCTTGTCTACGCAACCCCGGTACCAAATATAGAGACTCTTCGTGCTCGTATTGTGGATGGCTGTGATACAATACGCCATTCTCCAGGGCTGCATCAGCGCATCAGGGATTCCATGCGACGGAGGGTGGATGCATGTATCCTCGCTAACGGAGGACATTTTGAACATTTCCTGTAACAAAGTGTTTGAAGTCACGCTGGTACGTTCTGTTGCTGTGTCTTTCCATTCCATGTTTAATGTTATTTGAAGAGAAGTAATAAAATGAGCTCTAACATGGAAAGTAAGCGTTTCCGGACACATGTCCACATAACATATTTTATTTGTTTGTGTGTGAGGAATGTTTCCTGAAAGTTTGACCGTACCTTTTTGTAACACCCTGTATAATAGTGAAAATCGCATCTAGATCCATCCAGTAGATTTCAAGTAATAAGCAAGCAGACAGGTGGAGTAGGAAAGAAAGATTTTGTATTTTTTTGATTCTATTCCAGGCCAAAAAACACAATAAATTTCATTAAAATTGGTTCAGCCCTTTTAACGCGATTGAGTTACAAAGTTATAGATTTTCAACTTGATAATAGTAATAGATAGATAACCAATAATTTGTGTCTTCCTATTAGAAATAAGGAGTTTATTATTGTATTTGATTTGTGTCCGCAAGGATCGGTACGTGAATGAAATCGCAGGAACAGCTAGTAATTAATATACAAAGGAGATGAGAAAGAAGATGCGTAGAAAGTATTAAATTGAACAATAAGGAACCTATCATAATAATATAAGTATAAAAATGAAATCATTATCAGTGTGTAGAATACTTTTTATTAGCTGGATATATGTATTAGCACATGCTTCATGTACACAGTTTTACTAATAATTCTATGATCAACAAATCAATATTAATAAACCTTTTTAAGATGCTACATTTTTTTAAATTTATATAATATCAATTTTTTCAATGCAAACTTATTTTGTCAAACTACAGCTCTATTTATAAATGTATCAGCAACATATGTAGGTCAACATCACGCGCTATTTCTCGGTTAACGTGGACTACCATGAAATCAATCAATCTTTGCTGAGCCAAGGTACTCTGGAAATGATCGTTCTGCGGTGTATGTCAGTACTGGAATAGTGAAATGATTTTTAACAGTTTGTTGATTTCAGGCATCATATCTTGGGTAGATTCGCGATACCAAATTATACAATACATAACCGTTTTTCACATTGTTCAGTCCGACATTTTTTTGTTCATGCAATTGCTAATAGCACGATGAGGAACCAAGCGATTCACATCAAGTGAGATCTTCGTGGAACTCTTTCACGTAACTGCTGCATGCATCATTTTAATCAGTAAGAAATAGTTCCACCTTACTCAAATCTGTCACAGCATTTTTAGTTAAGTGCTGGTCGCTACGGCCAATGACTACAACTACAAGATATATTTTTATGTCAGTCAACGCAATCGGAAAATTAATGCGGTTCACTTGATGAATCGTCTATAGGTGAGACCGGGTACAGTTGATACACTTTTTACTTTCTGATTTTTAAATTGTTGTTCTGCAATTATTTTGAAACAAATCGAATGTAATTCATAACTATAACTATTTGGGCATAACTTAAGATACTTCCATTATTTATAAAATTAAATCTCCTTTGTTGGAAAAAGTTTTAAAAACTTTGCAAGATGTATCAACTTAACCCGTGTTGGGTAAAGTTGATACGGTGACAGGAATTAATCAAAAAATAACAAATGAAACGTAAACAAGATTTATTGTTACCACAAATAATACAAAAATACTTTTAAGAACGATGTCAAGAAACAACCGTATTTTTGAAGACCCTAAAAATCAACTTTTTTTTATCTTTGTATTCTTTTCTTGGTTTGTCTATCTCTTTGCTTAGCTTACCATCAAATGATTTAACCAGGTATCTGGCACTTTTACTTGATTTGCTAGTGCCAATTCCTATGCCAGCTCGCAAACATTTTTAGGAGTTAAACCATAGCAAATTTTAGAGCTAGTTAAAATGTATTTACTAAGCTCCTCCTCTAATTCATCATTTAATATTTGTCAATGTTTAACATATCCCATTCGTACATCTTTCTCAAGAGCTTCTGGTGTTTCAAGAATTTTTTTTTTTTCACCTTGTACCGATGAAGGGTCATTTTGTCTATATTAAAGGTTTTGGCCGCTTCTCTAATAGACATCCTGCCATTCCTAATTTCTTCATATGCTCTTTCAAAAATATCAATGGGTATTTCGCCCCTTGTAGTTTTTTTCTTGTAGTTCCTAGGCATCTGAAAACAAATACAACAAATGATTATACCTGTGGGTCAAGTTGATACACCCCTAAGAAACGTATCAACTTGACCCAAACGTCACCATTACACAAAACTCTAAATCACGTAAACCAGTAACATTTAAAACTATGTTCAACAGGTGAAATTCTTACCTTTATAACAAATAACAATGTGATGAAAACAATAGCAGAGTTCACTAAGAAATAAACTTGCAATACTACTTGAAAATGTGTAGTGAACATTTACTTTGGTGATTATAAACAGTTTTTAGTTCACAACTCACAACATAAACCAACTTTCTCCTCGAGCACAGGTGTGGTTACTGAGTATCATTCTGTTGTCCAGGCAAGCTAGTCACACTTGTCTGCGTCTGCGCATTAGCAAGTTATTTGTCCTGTATCAACTTAACCCTGTATCAACTAGACCCGGTTTCCCTTATATCTATTTATCTTCCTTATTTTTGGAGTTATTAGTGTTGATTTGTTGATAATCCAATATAAAAACCGAGTCAAGAGTCAATTTACAAGGATTTTGAAATTTTTAGCCAGTTCGTTTGGATGATATGACGTGCTTGACAGATTTTTGCAGATGAAAAAAATCATACGTGAGTTTCCGTTTAAATCTTCGAAACGAACGAGATTTTCTATCAGAAATGATAATAAAAATAGATTCAAAAGACTGAAGACGTTTTAAAAACCATTTTGCTTTCAGGCAGGTATTATCTTCCTGACTTTTTGTATCGTTCAAAAAACATACCAGCACACTATAATTGTTTAGAATAGTTTTTAATGTAGATATACGACAACACTATATAGAGAGGTGCCTTTAGTGATTCAAAACAAGCCTGATTTTTCGATGAACCACTCACGAAAACTACACGCTAAAATACTCTTATTACATGTACCTACTTCTATAGTCTCTTGAACAACCAGGTTTAACGAGTCAGCGGTGCAATGCACAAGAATTTCCCTTGCTTCAATAGATTTAATCCACAAGTATGCGCTTGAACATCAGAAGCACAATCTGTATATAGACCCATAAACGTCTTGATATTTATGTCGAATCTTCTTAGTACTGTAGTCATTGAATATTTCAAACAAATCAGACCTCATTTTCCACTACTTTTATTATCTTATGCAGTATTTTGTCACACAAAATTGCACACGCTTCGTTAGTGATATCGTATGGCAACCGCTCATATTTGTTGCCACGTGTTTAACTCGAAAATATCCTGTGCTCACAGCTTCAACATTGAATGCAATTTGAATATTCGTCCTCGTGGCCCCTTATGGCTATGCTCCCGGTCACTAAAAATGATTTGTTTTCATATATTATAGTTTACTTTTTTGATAGTATTCAGTGTACACTGACGCCGCGTTATAAATTGGCTTAATGCAGTACACAAAAATAGTGAAATTCAGGGTTTTCATGCTTTTTGAAGCTTTATTTCATGATGAAAAACCACCTTGAATGAGTGCCTTAATATAGGGCTACTCATCTCCTCTTGATGATATTTTTGGCGCAGAAACACCACTAGACAGTGTTTCTTTTCAGGTTTTGCAAACCCCTTTATCTATATCTTCATCATTTTAGCAGCCATGAAATAATTGTCTGCCACTCTGAAAATTGTGCCTTTTCTTCCGTTCAACTGAATTTGCGGAAATAACATCTTCTGGTTGCATTTGCTGAGATGTACTCAGCTGAGAAGAGCTACTAGTGGAGGACTCTTCGGGTTACGATTTTGGAGGACGAATTTATGTGTCAAAACTAATAATATTCATAAATAAACACGATAACATCAATCGCAGCGTGCTCTTAAAGCACATGTTTTGTTTACCAGCGAGACACCTGAGACAGCCTACGAGCCGCGGCTATGAAAGCGCAGGCTGCGCGGCGGACGAGTGAAGCGCGACTGATGGCGGGCAAGTATTAGCGCGCGTTAGCGCGGGGTCGAGTCGCTTGTGTACGGTTCTTTACGAATCAAACCTACACTTACCACACTGTACATAGTGTCAGGTATGTCCTATCGTAGTGTTTATATTCTCCTTGGGCATGACGTGCACACTCACATCGTAAGCAAGCGCGATCTCGAGATGTCTTGCCTCGCCAGGCGGCGCATGACGTAAGTAATACAGGTGTTGCTCGAATCCACTCCTGATTACTGTTGACGTCTGTGCTCATGGGTGCTCCGCACCCACTATTTACCTCTCATGGGTGCCAGAGCCCCCGAGCACCCACAGAGTCGGCGCCCCTGGGCCATAGCAGATAAAAAATGATTGCTAAATAGTGTTGTAAATATCTTATATTAAAGATGGGCTTTCGTTGAAATCCTGTGAACGTTCTATGGATACTTTCTTTGATGGATATTTACAGGTTTAAAATAGCAGAAACATACGCATATGAATGAGAACAAAGAAATTGGTTTTTGTTTGTGTTGGCTTTACGCTCGTCGACGTCAGTAGCTGAGAAGGACTAGTGGCATGGAACGGGAAGGAATTCGACTAGAGCACATTGAAGGAACTACCCCGGCCTTGTGTAGTGATTTCGGAAAGCCATGGAGTATCGAATTCTGGATCAACCGAAGGGAATTCCAATCTGCGTCCTCCCGAATAAGACTAATGAAGTCGGTATAGGTTCATTTGTAGATCTTTTTTTAGATCTACTTTCCGTCGACCCCCCCTCCCCCTTTTTGTGTTTAGATTTCGCTGGACCCCATTTCATAACACGTAATTAATGGACGCACCCTATCGTACATTCAACAAATGTTTCATTTTTCTGGACGGCATTTGAATATTAGTTGAACTGAGAAAATCGTGTGAAGGTTCTACAGTCCACCTCAAAATTTTATCGTCTGTAGTTGTTTCTAGACATCTATTTCTCCGCTGCATCCGGTCGTCAGCAAGGATTTCATCAGATTGTTTTTACGCACTGCTCTATTTGATGTTTACGAGACTGTTATCAAATAATTCTAGGTGTCAAATATCCCTGACCGGTTTTACGCCTTCTTCAATGAGTTATCAGACATTTTTCACTACGACAAAGTAACATAGTTATGTTTTCTATTCCTTGACGATGCGAATAAATATATCGAAATAGATCACTGATTTTTATATACATATCAAAACTATTTTGTAACTTTATCATTCTAGAGATTGAAAAACCAACGAACTTACAAATATTGACATCTTTATTTTCCTTTTAATAAATCAAAGTAAATGAACTATATTTCATCAAGAAAAACAAATGGCATAAGTGTTTAAAAACGCTATTTTTTTTATAACAAAAGATCTTAGCAATTCATGTTTGGTCTAGCTCAGTGTTGGGTATCAAATATGTCTTAGGCGTTATTGGGCGTTTGAAAAACTAAATACTGGTAAAAAAAACTGTTGTGGCACAAACTATGGTCTTTACCGTTCATAGATGGCAACGGTCGGCAGTGGGATGGAACAGCGACAGATTGTCATTTCGAGGTCTCGGATCCGCGATGATGTCTGCGACAGATGAAGTTGAGGCGTCGAATTGCTTCAGCCTGGCACTATATGTGTTGTCACGCCCTACTGCGTTGCCCCTGGCGCCGTATATGAAGGAGCGATGGGAAGTTGTGTTGGACCGCTACCAGTAGTCAGGGCCCATCAGGCATTGTGAAGCGCCAACTGGCCAGTAGATTCAGGTCGAAAACCCGAAGATTGTCCCGGCGTCAACCTGTAAACAGGAAACATCGTGTTGCTCCTTCTCGATCTGCGCCGTCCAGTCGCTTGTATCCTGCAGCCAGACTCGTGGGCCGATAGGTAGAATCTAGTGCACTTTACAGTCATACTGTCGTCTTATTTGCTATTCCATTTTCACTTCTCCACGCACAGTAATCGCACGTGCTTATTCGTTGCCGCTGTCTCCCACCATATTCTTTCATACGTCATAGTAACTGTCCGAACATCTGCAAAATACCCATGCCGTCAGGAAGTGGCAAAAAACTGTCTCTCTATCTTGCCTTTCATTCAAAACCTCCTGGACCCTCACAGCTCAGAGGTAGCCCGGGGTTTTGTTATCTGTCTACCTCCCAGGTATCTGGGTCACCCATACCTGTGGTCAGCGTTCTTTCTTGGCGTTTCTGAAAGTGTGGAAAACATGTAGATATTTCCTATGAATTATTCACGAGCCACTCTAATTGTCTTGATCATGTGTAACATCACAATATGTTTGTGTAAATATTCCCCTATATTATTTAGGGACATAAACCTGAGAGTTAACGAAAAACCCTGAAATTTCCCTGTTGTTTCATTATGTTCTTGGGTAAAGCACAGTATTTCATTCCCTGTCCAAGCTGTCGTATCTTAATTGCAACTCTGTAACGGTTAGTTGGTTCTTTGTGTATTCTAACTTTGTCCTAAATAGCAGTGTTTATTTCTGCATGTAGTTTCTTCTGGAACTACCCTAAAGGATCTTATTAGCACCAACTAAGATTTCTACTTTGCTTCCAAACTAAATCTGTCTCCGTTCTGTCAGTTTAGTCGGCTACTAGCAGGGTACCCAGAGTTGCCCGGTTTAGTTGGGTTTGATTTACATGTAGACCCTACTCTGTTTTTAGTCGCCGAATGAGTTTCATTAAATTCACGCCAGCCATTTTCGGAATCAAAGCAAACCTAGATTCACCCACGCCCTATCCATAAAGGGTTCGGTTCGATTTGATTTATCCCTCTTATTTTTATTTGTCCGATGAGAAAGTTTTGTACAAAGTTTCATGAAATTTGCACCAGCCATTCCGGAATTAATCTAAACGTCGGTTTAGGTCGTACCTTGCATAGATAGAGAAGGGGTGGAGTTGGTTCAGACCTACTGTTGATTTATTCTCCCTAGAGGATTTGTGCCCCGTTTCGCCAATTTCGCACCAGCCATTTGCAAACCCAGATTCACTCGCACCTTACCCAAAAACGGATTGGTTGGAGTTGATTTGCCCTTCCACTATTTTCGTACGTCTGGTGAGAATCATATGTATCAAGTTTAATTAATTTTGAACCAGCCATTTTCTGAATTAAACTAAACGTCGATTTAACAGGCAGTTCCAAGAGCGAGTGGAAAATTGGGGGGGGGGGGGGTGTTTGGATGCGGTGTTACGCAATGTCAGTTTTCATTTTGGTCCTGGCCGCATTTCAGTCTAATCACATCCACTAATGTTGCTGCTCGAAAATCGAAACATGCATCGCACGTGCATTAATACATACCACATACATAAATACGTATCTCGATTGTGTCTGTATATTCTGGAATCATGCATGAAATACAGATTTTGAACGAGTTTTCACAATTTTAAAGGTTGGGGTCTGAATTAAAATCTGACGCTCTATCTTAAGATGCTACGACACCTTTATTTTATAAATAATCTGACATAAACTGAAAATTTCAGATTCGATTTTGACGGGGTTTTCACTATATCAAATATTAGGTATCTCACATCATGCTACTTCATATGGTGATAGAGCTGAAACTTAAAATCTGTTCTGCATCTTTATAGTTGAATATCATGCGCACAGAATTATTTTTTAAAATTGTTTTATTGGTAACAGGAAAGGTTCACTTTCGCGTGTAAGGCAGTAGTTACGCATGAGCCAGAGATTTTAGATTCGTTGCTTGAGATAACTTGGACGGCAACGATGTTCGCTGGAGTTTTGTTCGTAATTATTAATTTATGTAGCTTCTTCTTTATGCAATTCGCCTTTTGTACGAGTATGGGTGAAAAGTAAAAAGTAAGCAAGAGAAATGATTTGGTATGTGTCTGACCTGTTTCGATCACGATGCAAGGTGGCGCTGATTTATGGAACTACAGCATCATTCCGGAATGTATGGACATATTGATAGGATCTAAATAAATTTCAGTTAAAGACTGTTCACTTCTAGTGATATCTGAAAAATTCTGTATATGACTTGATCATTTTGGAGTATCAGAAAATTCATTTCACTTGTGGTAGAGATTTATAATAAGTCTTTAGATCTAATTAACAATTTTAAGTTAATTTATCATCATGTCCTACAGGTTCTATGGTAATTATAAGCAGTCCACTATTCACTAAAACTTTAATAGTTCTGTATAAATAGATCTGCGAAACATTCTCTTTTTAAATATAACAATATAATGGGACATTTTTTAAAAATGTTTCTTTCTCCTTCTTTACAATACCCAAAACAATAGTTGCAAATAAAGCCTTTCGTTTTAGGACATCAAATTTTATTTTATTTTCCCGTCTTGAGAAAAGTTGACAACTTGACCTTCTTTACATCCATAAATATGTTGTTACATTGAAACGTCTAAGTATTAGATCAGTAGAAATTGAATGAAAACAATCGAGTATTTTTGTATGCAATACTGTTATTCTATTCATGGAGTTATTTGGGGTATTTAAGAGGAGCCAGAGAATATATATAGAAATTTTTAGAAATCAGGGAAAACTGAAGAGCTATAAATTTACTTAAACCAATTATTCTGCCATCAGTTATTTTAATGTTATAAGTACACTTTTATCTAAAAATGTGAATATGTACGATAAATTACCTGAGCATAACCACGAATCATTCGGCATGGATATTTTTTCTCAGTGCGTTTTAGTATTTGTATCTTCTTTCTTAAGTGAGAAAACGAAAATGAAGTTGAATCTGCGCTGTTCTAAATTCCGGGCTATCATAAATATTTCGGAAATGGTTCTTGCGGCTTTTTTATTTTTGACAATAATTTCGACATTAAAAAAAAAATCTGGTTTCAACATATTTTCTGGATCATTGACGTGATTTTATCTAGATCTATTTACATAAAGAGAATGTTTAACATTTTAGTTTTCATACTGCAGGTATATTTGCAGGTGCTATCAAGAGTGGTAAGCATTTGATTGAAAAATACTACATTCAGGTGTGATCTGGAGCGGATCTTCCTTTTAGTTTGCTCCTCGTTAGATTGTTGCTTGTAATTGGCCATAATTCAAGCCTACTTATTCGTTATTTGTTTGACAGAATGATGAACCCTGTTCCTTGCAAAGCAGGAACTAACTCGCTGGCTTCGCATTGCAGATTTCGGCGTTGGACATGGATGGTTGTATCCAGCGTTGTCTGTACCTACTAGAAGCGATGTGTTATAGAAATTTAATCGTAAATACTTTGGAAAAATCAAAATAACGCTATAACTGGCTGTATTGCCTATTAGTCAAAAACATTTTTGAAAATAAAGTATGATGAAATTTGTGTTAAGTAGGTCGTTTAGTTCTATTTATTCATAAAGGTCTTTCTGTTGATGTTTCAGATCGCGGAATTTCATCATGGGAAGCACGGCAACTTCCTGTTTAATGCTGTTCACAATCTTCCTCGCCCTTGCGGGAGCGGCACCAAACACTTCCGGAAGCTGTGAAAATGGCTGTCATTGTTACAATCTACCCCGAGGTGGTCGCGCTGCCAACTGTTCGCGGTTTGATACCAGCCATTCACAGCTACCATCGGATCTGCGAGTCCTCAGGGTTTTACCCGGAGCTCCAGGACTTGCGTCCTTCCTTACCAAGAGGATACCCCACTCATTTAATCACTTGGAAGAACTATATCTTTCGAACAACGAGCTGGAACCTATTCTCCTGAAATCGCTTTGTAAGTTGAAGAGGCTTCGGATATTAGACCTATCGTTCTGCGACGTATCCGACCCAAAAGAAATTACTAAACTAGTGAAACAGTGTGGACACTTAGCCAAGTTGAAGCTCACCGGAAATTCACTGACAGCTATCCCCGCTCTGGAATCGTCATCTCTCGACGAACTCGATCTGTCCTACTGCCGCATTTCAAGCATTGACGCTGATGCCTTCAGAAAAATTTCAGTGCTGCGCCGCCTTATACTCTCCGGCAACAGACTATCGAATTTTGACGCAGTTAATCTCCCTAAGAGTTTACGTTTTCTTGACTTGAGCAACAACGCAGTGGTTCACCTGTCACCACAGAGGCTAACGATGCTACACCGACTAGACATAGCGGGGAATCCGGTACACTGTACCTGCTCACTCGCCGAACTGCGCAACAAGCGTACTGGAGAGTACGTGGTAGTGGGAAGAGATGGAGTGTGTGGCTCCCCTGAGCATCTGCGTGGTTTGGGATTGGGTGAAGTTCAGCGTTTATGCGAGCTGAAGCAGGATGACATGGTGACTTCCAGAAAAAAGCGCCAAGCAGACGATTATGATCTGGAAGGATCCGGTGACGATGGAGAATTCGCAGACAACGAAGAAGGTGACGATGACTTTGACGACGATTACAGTGAACTTGATCCTTTAACGGGAACTGAAGATAAGACAGAAGTCAAACAAACTGAGAGCGGAGTCGTTTCCTCTGGAGGCGACGAGTTAAAAGAAGCTGTAACCATTAATCCAAATAACGGTGGTCACGAAAGCAAGGCTCCTGAGACCGGAACTGCTCGGTCATTAGAAGACGATATTTACATACCATCCGTATCACCTCCCGTTCCAGCATCTGTAGATCTAGCCGCCAAACCATCAGAAAATGAGTCTGATTCAGGCATTGAAACACCACCAGAGGCAGCTACCAGTGAAGTTGAAACGAAAACAGAAATAAAAACACATTTGCCTAGTGATACAGACAAACTCGTTGAAGAACAAACCGAGAAAGTGTCGTTAGTAGGAGCAGTTGTGACTGAAGCACCTCTAACAGCAGGAAAAAAAACTGAAATTGGATCTGTCGACCCAGAAAATGTTGGAAACAATGTAGACGATTATGACTATGAATACGGTGATGACATGGACCTGGATAATGAAACAGATCCCGACGAAGAAATTGAGGCACCTTCTGGTACAGTGACTGCACTAGATGACAGTTTGAAAAATATCCCTACTGAGGATGATAAAGTAAATGCGGATGGTAGTGCTATATTGCCAGATGCTGCCAAAAACGAAAGCGGAACTGTTAAAGGAATAGATAGTATTAACACAGTCATTGAAGAAGATGTGAACAAAATATTCGAGGGAGAAGAACGAAATACTAAACCAGGTGGTCAAAGTGAAATCTCTAAAGAACCAAATGAAGTACTTCTGAATGCAGAAATTGGTCGCAGTGTGAAAGATGGAATTATGGAAGCAAATATGACTGGAACAGGGAATAAATCCTTGAACAAATCCGCAGATACATTCGTGCCAGCAAAGATAGACACTTCTTCAGAATTATCTGCTGCGGTGGAACCAGAAGGGTCCGGAGCTGGGGACGATGAGGATAGCGGGTTTGCCACTATTCTACCTGATACTCTGGATTTCAAAGTCAAAGAAGAAAATGTAACGACAACTGTTGAAAATGAGGATGAACCCCTGCTGATAGACGATGTTATAGAGGAAGATAATGAGACAGTATCTAACGTATCAACTGAACCAGTGATCAGTGACAGTCGTGCAGTTGATGAAAAGGTTGAAAGAAAGGAGGCAAGACCGGTTGTCGAAAGTTTCCCGCCTTCAGTAAACTGGACTACTCAGCCACCCGGCTTCATAGATGAAGAAGATTACGATGACGAAGGTTCTGGAACACCAATTTTTGGCTTAAATGGTGATATGGATGATGATGATGATGTGCAAGGAAACGAAACGGGCATAGCACTTGGGAACATTTCAGAAGACCCAAGATTTAGTATTGAGGATGATGCAGTAAAAGCAGACGAGATGTTTCTTGTCGAGTCGGAAAGAGACATGGAAACTGGTGAGGTGTCGAATAGTACTGCCGACAAGATTACACCGAAGTCAGCAGGTGGTCTACATAGCTTACTTTTGCCTGGTGTAGTTACGGAAGATGTTCTTACTACCAAGACTCCTGATTCAGATGTAAAAAGCTCTTCACCAGAGGATGAAGCTAATAAGGAAGCTCCCTTTTTGAGTACTAAAGTAGATCATGAGACAACGACGAGATCAACGCCCAGTCCAATACAAACTGACAGAATATCAGACTCTGAAATGAATGCGGAGCTACCGCTTCTTCCACCAAATGTTAGTACTGGAGAGATATCAGACGTGGAGACTGTGGGCCCACCTGAAGGTAACGAAACGGCCCGAGTGGTTGCGCCAGGCGGCACCACAGAGCAGTCTGAAGAGACACCGCTCAACTCTGCTGGCTCGTACGTGGTTCTCGGCATCATCATGGCGCTCGTCGTTTTTCTGCTGGGATATGCCGTCATGAGGAGCAGGCGCAGCAATCGCCGCGCCGCCAAATCTGCCAGGGAGAAAGACGCTGAGGCGGGTGGGCAACAGGAGGGGCGGGAGCTGAAGGAGATCAGCAAGCCACTGCTGGCGCAACCGGCTCAAGCCAACGGCAAAGGGGACCATCTACAGCCACTCGTCACCAAGCCCGCTAACAACCCGGACCTGAAGGAAGTAAGTTGACGCATCTGAGTGGTCATGCATCGTTGTTGAAAATTGATTTAATTTTCCAAAACGAATCGGAGTACTACTCGACAATAACTCAGTATTTTCTCGATTATCTCGCTTTACATTATCTCAGGATCCAAGCAACTGAGACTCCCATTTGCAAGATCCGTATTAAAATCAAGGCTATTTACATTTCAGTTTCAAGAAGCAAATAACCAAAGTTTGAATGATCAGTTTCCTTTATGTTCTCTTTTATTAGCCAAATAAGGTCATAGGGGGGAGGGAGGCGAATATCCGTTCTAAATACATTTTTTCTTAGGAAAATTGCGGATTTTTAAATTGCTGTCAAGGGACAGGAGAGAGATCGGACATGCCATATATTATCGAAATATCTTACCGTTCATAAGGAGTCATTACAGGAAATCATCGAAAATTAAGATCTGGATGGTCGCAAAAGTAATTGAACCTGGCTGCTTTCGAAAGTTCGACTTGATTATTGCGATTCACCCATTCGGATTCCATAACATAGTTCCTTTCTTCCATACCGCAGTGACCTGATTCGTTAAGGAGCAGGGTCGGATCTGGTGCATCGGCTATACCCGAAATGGGAACTGGTAATGGCTACTATTTCCCTTTTCCCAATAGGCTTCAACAACCACGGTGCTTGTACTATAATAGCATTAGTTCTACATAATATGATTGATAGGATCCAAGTTATTCCATTTCACTTCCTCTAATCCCGCAGGGTGTCCCATAAGCGCATATGAAGAGCGCAGGTGTTAACAGAGTTTTTGCTTCTAATAATTAGCCACAGAATAGCTAGGAATTCAGATAAGATCACAATGACCTTTTGTAGGCGAGAGGGACAATTTGAGATTAAGCTTTCGATTGTTATTTTTATGGGACTGGAGGGCTTGCACTGAATGATTGAGGAATGGGGAGTTGCTGCAGATGCCAGTCGGCAGATTTCATGCTGATTAAAGAGGTTCAGGGGATTCGGTATCACATGCGAACTTCGATATCTGCGGATGGGGAGATGCTTTAACATGTGAAGACTTTATTGGTATAGGAATCGAGGAACTCCTGCAGGAGTGGGCATCTAAGAACGTTACTACATTGAGGCAGATTATAAGAAACTAGCTATTGTCCACAGTTGTCCACAGTCTTGTCAACGTAATTAAATCCCAACAACACAAAAAGATTAAATGTCATGAAAGAAGTTTCTTCGGTCCTAGTTACTTATGTCTGTTAAAGGTTTGATTTAAGTTTTCCATGTAACATTGTTCAAACACCTCCCTCGATAACGTTCCGATTTTATTCCCTTTCAAAAGGAAACTATCCCAATGTTTTTTAGTTTAAGATCAAGTACTCCTTGTCCATTGTTATCTGCAATATGTTACTGCCAATTCTTTGCTAAATATCCGTTCTGGTCTCAAATTTCGCAGACAAAAAAATAGGAATAATTAAGCAAAAAAAAAAAAATACAATGGCGCCCGCCATTTGCCCATGACTGTACATCTCATCATATGCGTAATTTTGAGGAAAATTTTCGACCACCACCACCGGACTTGGATGTTCATGTTTGAAAACATTATTTTACCTGTACATTTTTCAGAATTTGAAACTATAACAATCTTCCTATACAGAATTCTGCCTTCTCAACTAATCGGTTGCTTTTGAGCGTTGTTGCAACGCGAATAGATTCAAATCGCTTCTCTTCAGCACGCTCCCAAAACTGAAGAAATGTATTGTTTCGTGAAAGTACGTGTAAATTAAACAAACCAATATAAAGAGAAAAAAGTCAACAGAATCCATAGAGCATACTGAAAGCCCGTCATAAAAAAAATCATCTGATGAATTGTGGAAAAACAAATTTGTAATGTCACAAACATCGAAGTAAAAAAGATAATAATAAATAAAAAAAATGCACTCGAAGGAATATAAAATTTATTGTGGTCATGTATCGAATCTGTGACTCTTAGCATGGGAATTATTTATTTATTTAGTGTTTGATGCTTACACGACACTTGATGAAATCATAAAATGAGTCCCGAACAACAACATAGTGGACCTATTTTTTTTTTTTTTTATAATATAGAAAGTTGAGTGGACAATGCCCTTTTATCTGGGATGTGCAAAGGCCGCTATCAGAACAGTCAGCCAAAAAATCTAAAATTTGACATCGACATGCTCAATCCAAGCCACCGCCTCCGGCGTTACCGAATTTAAATTTTCGAAGTTTCCAGGGAAGGCACTGGAGTGAGCAGTCCTACACAATGTGCAGCGCATGCGCAGTTTGACGAATCTGCCCATCCTCAGGTATGGAGAACTGAAACAGTATGGGAATAACACGGCCCAACGTGCGCAGGTGTTCAACTAACATCATGTATCAGCTTTTCTACCGGCACACATTTAGCATTTTTAAACTTCGATTTCTCCCAAGCTTAGACTCACCAACACGGACGACATTAACGTGAATTACCCGAGGTTTCCAACTCTTCTAATGTTTGTATAGGAATCTTCTCATTGGGAAACTGCAGAAATGTAAACGAAATATTGCAATAAAAATTTAACACCAGATTTCCGTTTCCTGTTCCGGCGCCGCGTCATGTAGAGTCATAAGACATGCCATTTAAAAGTTTGATCCTGAGTTTAATTTATTTTGGCAGCTTAGGGGGCGTCCATAAATTACGTGAGGAGAAATAGGGGTGGGGTGTGGGTCTGGCAAAATCTCACCAAGGGGGAGGGAGAGGGTCAACGGAAATCTTTTTTTTTTTTTTTAATTCACCATGTTTATGTTATGCCATATCTGCAAATGGGGACATTAATAAATTATTTTATTTTAAAAATTACAGTTTAGATGAGTGACCTTTCACTCTAATAAATGCCCTGCACCAATTAATAAATAAACACATAATTGGCATTCATGACCAGCTATCTTAATTAATTGAGCAGCTGATTGTACTTGAGTTCGCAGCTCCTAAATTGTTGATGTCTTTGAGATACCTATCCCTAATTAAAAAAAAAAAAAAAAAGCAAGTCAGGTATTCTCGACGGCCTATCTATCTTTTTATACTTGGTGGTCACAATAAGGCATTTTGACAGTGAAAAGGTTATCCAGTATTTATTGGATACACTGTATAAATTTGTAGCGCCTTACATTCTGTTATGGCATGATGCCATAACAGAACAGATTTTCATGGACTTTTCACAGTTTCAAACTGCAAGCCATGTATTGCATGGTAGTGCTTCAAATCTTACTGTTGATTTTTTTTTTTTTTTTTTTTTTTTAAAGCAATTGTTTTCTCTCTTTACATTGTTAATATTGAGACAACATAAGTTTCTTTGATAGCCTTATAAAATCTTGTAGGTGTATGCACGTTATTTAAAGTATTCCAAACAGTGTTCTGTGAAAAATTTATGTGCAGTTTATTGTAATTGATTAGTGACAGGAAATTAAAGTACATTGTTTAGTAGATTTTTTATTTGTTTGCTCAGGACGATGGTGAAGAGGAACCTGCGACAGAAGCTAGCCCTCGAATCCATATCTACGAGTCACTCAATGGTGGTGATAAGGAACATGTACCAGTGGTGACATCTCACCCCTCTCCAGATGGCCGTGCCATCTCCAGGCTTCCAGATGCGACTGATGGCGATAAGCCCAGTATGTACGCTGCAACTGACATCTTCCCACAGGAAGCTGTTGCTGGCAAGCAAGGACAACGCAATGGAGATGCACAACCAGCAACAAATGGGTTATCGACATTCACTCCAAACACGACACCAGTCTCCCCACGCTCTGGACGTGTTAAGGTGGTTGCTAGAGAGGACCCAGACTCGGTGCCCAAGAAGCCTGTCTTTGTGGTTAATCATGGTCCCAATGCAGCCACTGAGCATGTTTAGTGCCTTTTCAACAGGTGAATAAAATTTGGGAAAGTCTTCAGGTAGTGTGAGAAAGACGGAGCCAGTCTGATATGTGGTTTCTTTTTTCAGCCATATACAAATGTTGAGTACTGTGTGAATAAGAATTCAACTTTTAAAAGTTGCATAATATTTCTTATAATGATACTGCCTTAAAACATTTTCCATTCACATTGATGGGTGAATGCAGAATATTTTGTAACTTTTACCAGGTTAAGAGTTATATTACTTTTAAATACCTTCCATTTCGCTACTTTTAATTATTGTGGATTTTTTTTTTTAAAAAAAATGTTCTTATTTCCATTGAATATTGCATTTAGTGACAATTGTTTAAAGGATTATTTACAATTCATTGTGAATTGTGTGATATGAATTTTATATGCAACAAATTTCAATATGTTTTGTGTAATTAGTGTTCACCACAAACATTTGACCAATTTCCCCTCCAGCAGAATTATGGAGTTTTTTAGTGTAACACACAAAATCCTATTTTTTCTTTAAAAGAAGAGTGCTTCATCATTTATAAAGTGATTGGAATTGCCAGATGCATCTATTGAAGGTTTAGAGTAATACTGTGGCCTATTTTTTTCTACTGAATCTGTGGATTTTATAGAAAAAACAGATGGACCAATTAGATTTTAAGAAATCTTATGTATATAATGTATATAAGATGAAATATGGTTTAGACTGAGAACTTAATGCAGTTATAAGACATTTCTAATTTTTATAATTTATTTATTTGTGAATGAATGTCAGATTCTGCTTCCCAAATCAATGACTATTGAGAAACTGTATTGAAGTAAACACAAGCTAGACATAGAATATTTTTCCATTATATTCCGTACAGTTATGTATGTATACCTAATGACACACCAATGAATCACAGAATTTACCCAGAATAAAATCAACTGTCATTGTCTTAGAGGTGTGTTTTCTATGTGCGCAATACAGTTATTTATCAGGTCGTAATTAATCATTTCCCCCCTTATGTTTCCTGGAGCAAATACTTTCTATTCATGAAACAAAACAAAATTGATACAGAGCTTTGATGAGAAAACATCCGTTACCAAAACTGAGATCAGAGTAGACAGAAATTACTGCTGTCTTGAAGCAAAGCAAGATTTAAAAAAAAAATTATTATTGTTAAGGTGATGATGGTTAATTTGAAACAAATTATTTATAATGCTGAGAAAGAATTTAGAGGGTATATAGAATAAATAAGTCAGTAAAGTAGATAAGTGAAGAGAGTATACCTTGAAGTATATGAAACATACTAAAAGCACTGGTATATGATACATGAACATAAAATACAATTACAATAAACAATGCTGGAAGCAATGTGAACTGAAAACCATGTAAAGAAAATATGACTACTGTTTGCTAAAGCATAAGTCTCATGAATTGCAACAGCAAAAATGAAACAAACATAACATACAATAATAATTTTGGTGATAAGTTGGATATATAACCATTTTTTTAATTTTCTGGTATACCTACCTTCTTCACCCCCTCCTATCATTTTGTTCCTTTTCCTTCTTCATTAGGTTCTTTGCCTTTTTTTCTTATTTATTGGAGCTTGATCTCTAGTCTTTTTTTTTAGGTTCAGTAGTTTAAATTATCCTACCTTTTCTACCATAGTAATGTTTGCAGCAGAATTAAACTGGATGAAATTCCTGCTAGTTTTAATCAAAACCATCTTATATTTCTCTTTAAATGCGAAGGATCTACATTATGAAATTTTGCAGACTACCTTCTTTTAAAAATATTGTAGTCCTTCACGATCTTGATATCAGTTTTGGAAGTACCCCATTTTCTCTCTCGTATAATAACACAGTGCTCTGTATCTATTATCAGTTATCACTTTGACACTTCTGGTTGGAAAATTATGTAATATGGACTGTCATTAAGGAAACTTTTTGGAACCTTGAAATTTGCTCCATGCTGCAGCATCAAAAATAACAACTTGTAGCTTATTTAATATTAACACATCTGTTTGTGTTTTGGTCTGTAATGTTCCTTGGATTGACTGTGAACTTTGTTGTAAAACATAGAGTAAATGTGATTTTGTTATTTGTTAGGAGTTTACTGACATAGAAAAAATTGTAAATGTTTATGTTGGCTGAAGATGAATGATTGAGGCTGTGTAAAAAAACTAGGGTGTGAATGTACCAGGTGTACCATGTGTTTGGTACTATTTGGTTATGATATAAATCACAGCTTTAGTCTGTGAAGAGCTTGTAAATTATAAGTATACATATTTTTGCATTGTGATGTGTTTATATTAGAATAAAATTTTAAATGAATAAACAAATATGTAAGACTTTTACAGTTGTCTTTTTTTATTCATGTACTTCTGAAATATATTAAAGCAAATGAAGAGCAAATCATTAAAAAATTATGAATACTAGCGAAATTTTAAGGCAACATGTTTAGCCTTCAAGATATTAACACCAAACAATTTTGAGTCAGTTGGAAGTCCTGAATTCAAATTGATTACTTGTAAAATGGTGAAAAGTGGACTTGACAAGCTTTATCTTTTCGCTCTTCAATTGCAATATCTTTTGATTTTTTTTATTTTTTTTTGCCCACTTAAGTTTTGTATTAATTTTGTGATCTATTGAACATTAATGCATCAATCCATAATACAAATGAAATGAATAGTGAACAGGATTTGGAAACAAATACACACACTCACTATAAACTCTTGTAAAGTGCATTTGCAGTAGCACTCTTATATCCTTTTTTAATTGTTAGGTAATTACTACATGCTAGTGTAAGGAACTAAAATGAAGATATATCCACTCATCTAGAGCTAATATTATATATTACTTTATGCATCTTCAGCACAGTTATGTAGACATGAATAACCAACTTCTTCTGTAGTACATGTTTTATGACCTTTCAGTAAGGAAATCTGTTCTAATATATAATCGTTGCACATTTTCACTAACTAGGTCACAATTTTTGATGGAGCACATGTTCTGAAGACAATATCCTGCAAACCAATTTTCCCTTTTCCTATTAATTTTATTGTAAATTCTTTTATTATAATTTACTCACATGTCTACTTTTCCACCTCTATGAAATTTATTTTAAAGTCTTTCAGTGTGTTTGGTAAGCTGTTAAGCAATCCTGCTTTTAATTTATTCCATTTCTGACTCCCTTATATACAAAGAAAATTTTCCCATTCCTTTATGACTGAAATTGAGTACAAGCTTGTGGTCATGGACATTCTTTTGTTCCATTTACTAATTCCAATTCTTCTGGCAATATCCTTCCAATCTGCATCACCAGTACACTCAAAGCAATCTCTTCACCTTCTTCCTGTCTTCTAATGAATACTAAATCACATCAGTCAGTGGCGGATCCAGGATTTTGGTTTGGAGGAGGAGGTTGAGTGGATTTTGTTTGGGTGGGAGGGGGGGGGGCTTGAGATGGGTAAGGTTAGGCCCTTAAAATATCAGTAGAGCTACAAAAATAGTATTCAAATATCCAAAATTGTGATGTCGGGGGTGGACATAGATACTTTTTTTTTGGGGAGGGGCCTTGAATTCCCTAGCCGCCCCCCATGGATCTGCCACTGACATCAGTTAATGATTGTGTTCTGCAGTAATTTCCACAAACAAATCTAGCTGCTTGTTTTGCACCACCTTCTAACTCAGTTTTAGATTGTAATATGTAAAATAATTTACAAAAGGAAAACTCGGATCAGCCTAAGGTGCTATGGCAAGGCCAATGCTGTGTTTCACTAGAAATGACATCACATCAATTAAAAAGATCGAAAACATCTTGGAGAAGAAGTCTTCCTTGAAGGGAGAGAGGTCTAACCATGTTGCTTGGTAAAAAGTTGAAAGATGGACAAAAACAATTTTGGAGTGGAGTCCAAGGAGACCAAGAGATAAACCATAAGACATACATATGGTTGCTGAATTTACCTGAAGGTGAACTGCTTGATACCATTGTATCTGAAGAAGACTGTTGAAGGTGTATCTGGTCTCGTAACTAAGTGAACACATCATTTCAATTTGGTCGATGATAATTCTAAACTAGTCTACACTACGACAACAAGTTTGTGAAAGTTATTTCTATGTTTGAATTGATATTTTGTACCTGAATTTGATGGAAATTTTTTGTAATAAAGTATATAAATGAGTAAATATAATCAGAATTTTAAGTATTCTGTAAAGTTTTCTGAAAGAAGTTTTTTATGTTTCACAGTCATGCTATGAAAACTTTTTCAAATTGTTTCTCTCCAAAAATCATGCCATAAGATGTAACTGAATAAAGATAGGACTGGAACTGTTCCATAATATACACCATTCTGGTACCTGAAACATCTACGAGATGGTGTTCGAGTTGTTTCCATGGCACCAAAAACAAAAATTGATCATTTTTTTTTTTTTTTTTTTTTTTTTTTTTGTAAATTCACATTTTTGCAGGGAAGAAACATATTTAGATAAACTTAAAAAGAAAAACATTATCTAATTATGAGATTTCATCCAAATTGTTACAGCTGTTTCTGAGATACCATATATACGTATAGTATCTCTCTACCCCAACAACCTGACCCAGGTACTCATAAACCGCAATTATCCTCCAGTACTAGTAAAAAAACAGCTATCAAGAATCTGGGACTGTCCCCCACACCTACACAAAAAACCTAAAGCCAACCAGAAACCTGTTTTTCTCACCCAGTTTTTCCCTGGCCTGGAATTGCTAAACAAAATTCTTTGTCTGGGTTATGACTTTCTTAGATCCTTTCCTGAAATGCACCGCATTCTTCCCACTATCCTTCCCACCACACCCTGAGTCACCTTCAGCAGCCACCTAATCTAAAAAACATTCCTGTACATAAATATCAACCCTCTGATGCTCCTAAACCACCATTTGGATCCTTCCCTTGTAAGAGACCCCGTTGCAAAACTTGCGGTATGCATCCACCTACCACTATCTATAGCAACCGTACTACTGGTGAAACCTACCCCATAATAGGTCATGCCACTTGTACAACCACCCATCTCATTTACCAGCTCACCTGCCTCCACTGTCCAAGTTCCTACATTGGCCTGACCTCAAACTCATTATCCATCAGAATGAATGGTCACAGACAAACTGTTTATTCCCAAAACCTGGACCTCCCTGTTGCTCACCATGCCAGTACTCACAACACCCGCGACCTTAATAACTGCTTCACAGCCAGAGCCATTAGAGTACTTCCAGACACTACCTCCCAATCTGAACTCCGCAGGTGGGAATTGGCTTATCAACACATCCTGCAGACTAGACATCCCCCAGGCCATAATTTCCGTTAATTTCTTCCATCCTCAACCTATACTCCCACCACTGACCAGCACAATAGTTTCATATATTATTCAAAATTATATTATATATATATATATATATATATATATATATATATGAGGCAATCTCCGGCTGCACCCACCTCCCATAATGTTCTCTTGTTGACGAAGGGTTTTTATCCTGAAAATTTCTTTATTATTTGTGTTTGTGTCTTTTCTGTGTGTTTGCGCCCCACATCCATCATTTAAAGGTAAGTGGTGGCTCATTTCCCTATCCTAATTTGATTCCTTTCCGCTACTTAGCATCTTTTTTTCATTGTTATTATATATATATATATATATATCCCTTTATTTTCATCTAAATAAAGTTATAACTTTTTGAATTATACTACACAAAGATTATTTTGTTTCACTTTTATCGCTGGTCGAGCTTATCTCCCCTCTCCCCCCCCCCTCCCGACAATTCTACCACCACCGCGCGTTTTCTGCCTGTGCTTCATTCATGTGGTGGGCTGGGATCTAACCACATCTTTCCCCCTGCCATATGTCTCGCCTTACATGATTAAGACTCATGTCGAAATATTGTTTTTTTCTTTGTTGTAGTTTTTTTTTTTGTGTTGCTGCTGCTCTCCTCCCTTCAACTTTGGTGAGTGTTGGGTGTATTTTCCCTTTCTTTTCAATGTAAATATTGCCTAGTAGCATTTCTTTCCTTTCATTGTTATATATATATATGTATGTATATATATATATATATATATATACAGGATTGCCTGTTTGAAAATATAAGATGAGGATATGTGTTCTTTTAATATCACTATAAATTCTCTTAGTGTAATAATAGTATTTCTAATTGTTATAAATCACATGCAATATTCCTGCTCACTCTGAGCAGCTCTGTTCAAAAAATTGCTGCTAGAACTATTAAGTACTTGCGTAGTTCTTTGTGATTTCTATGAGATGAAGAACTATCATAGGTAGATGCTGTATTGAATATAATCTTTAGTCAGACTAAAAGTGAATTTTCACAAAACCAAATAATGATAATTTTGTTAAGGTTCACTCCATTTACAAATATGTATATTATGGTGTACCCACGAGCAGGGATTGTGACCAGTTACTATTACTCTCTATCATTAAACTTTTGCATATAGAAATCCCATGTTCAATCTTGTCTGGGCACCATGGAAACAGTCCTTCCAGAATTTGCAATAAAAATTTAGAAATATAATTTTTTTTTTTTAATCTAACAAAATTTGTATTAAATTAAATTATAATGGAGTGCATGCTCCGGTGGCAATTTCCCTAAGCAACCATCTTCCCCCTTTCCTGCATCCACCTACATTTACCCTCTACAAATTTTAACTTTAAATTCTTTCAACATTTTTGGCAAATTATTCATCATTTCTCTTGGTAACTTCCAAACCCTGACACCCTTACCTAGAAAAGAGAATCATCCTACACCCTTGTGCCTGAAATCGAGTGCCAGCTTGTGGTCAAGGACATCTTTTCCCTTCCATACATTACTTTCAATTCTTACACCAATATCTACTGACAGTTGGATTTATTGATGCCAAACATAAGGAAAGGTGATTTGAATTAACTAACACCCATAACAAGAAAATCAAATCTACATAATACAAAAAAAAAAAAAAAAAAAAAAAAAAAAAAAATATAAAATAAACAATGAAATGATGGATTATGTACAAAGTCCGACTAACTCAAAATAAATTCAGAGAGCACAAGTCTTCACTTTCAGGTACGATGCACCACTATCTGACTCAGTTTGTTCTTGCAGAATAAAAGTTATCTAATTACCATCTAGTTAATATTTATGAAGTCAGCACTGTCTGATCTTCTGGAATTTCTGTGCTCGATACACACAAAACAAAATTTCATCATCACACTGTGTTAACACTGGACAAACACTTGCTTTGGCACACATTTGATGATTATTCTTTCAAATGACATCTAAGTGGTCCAGCTGCAATTGTCTTTTCAAAACGAGGGTTTTCGCAAGAAAACAAACAACAAAACTTGTCTGAGCTTATCATCAATTAATAGTGTTATCATTCCATGAACGCAAGCATACAACTGCACTGTACCATGGTCACCCCCACAATGTTTGCTGTTTTGCCCTGTTCCCCTCTTCGTCTGGTACCCCTAATCCTTTTTGTCCCATGCATACCTTCAAGCATCTAAAAGGGAAGCATGGGATTGGGGCCTCCTCACAGATGCATTACTGATGCAGACAGCCCCTAACAGCATCCAGTTTACAGTGCGAAATAAAATTGTCCATGTGGCGTTTAATTATGTTTTCCTAATAAATATGAAGCGTTCCGAAAGAGGACCGTTTCATTACCCTCACTGTTCGTTCTTACGTAGTTGCGGGAGCACATTTCGTGAAACATCCATCCACTGTGTCACCAGTATTATCAAGTCATTATGTTATTTGACACTGAACCATGTGCAATAGCAATATTTTATTATTAAATATGAAGCATCATGGGAGAGGACTGCTTTAATATGAAACAATTTATTTCCATTAAACATACACAGTTTTACTACAATACAATCAGAGGTCCTTCAGTTATTCTGTTTACACTTCTGGTGGAGTGAAAAATTGATGATAATGACTTATTATCAGTCATATTTGTTCTCATATCTGTACACACATTCATTATACTTTTAGAAAGAATTCCAACCATCTAACACTTATTTAAGAGGTGTGGCTATAAAATAACGACTATCGCTGTAAGAAATCTTGTCCCTTTTGTTGCAGATTAGACCTTAGGAAACAGATAAAAGTCACATGGTGGAAGTCATGCGAATAAGGTGGAAAGCATTACACCGGGTGTAAGGACCTTAGAATTTTGGCAAATTCTAGTTTTGCTTAGGCGGGACTTAGAAATTTCGAGAAGTACAGTTTTCAACTTTAAGTAATTTCCCTGTAATCTTGCTCACAGTTGTAATTCATTATATAAATCATTTTAAAGTGTAATTATCATATCGGGAAACGTTTAGTTTAAGAGTTATTCCCGTTTGTTCAAGTTTTTAAGCACGCGATCAGAATAGTGAAATTCTAAGATTCGCAGTATCTTTAAATCCAGTAAAGCGACAACCGAACTTTTATCACCAGCTGTAGTCAGCACTATCCCCGATATTTTGGCAATAAAATTAAGTAATTCAGCAAAGTCTAATTAGCGATTTTAATTGAGAGAAAAAAATAAGCTTTTTTATTAAAAGAGATATCAATTTAAATTTTACATCAACAGATAGCCCTAATTAAGACGATTTCAGACATATATGGGTTTTCATAAAAAGTTTAAGCATTTGTCCGGAAATTAAGTTTTTGTAAAATAGATTGTCGCAGATTGTTGTGCACGCGCTTAAAAAGTTCTAGAACACTTAGGGATTTTACCCACATTTGAATGTATCACTACGCGGTGGCTTAAACAGCTAAAACTTTAAAATTAATTACTCTAAATTTCTCAAGAGACTGCCGCTGGACTTCTAGTAGATAAGTCCGGGTACTGTCAAAGTTTGAACATTTTTAATAGTCGGGATCTTCAAATAAATTACACATACTTTGAGCTATGCGGAAGCAAAAGGATGTGATACAGTTGCTGACGTCACTGGTTCTGGTGGTTTCGATAAAAGAGCCGGTCTGTTCCTGCCGGTGGTCTGTTCCGGTCTGTCTGTTCCTGCCTGGCGTCTGTTTCGGTCTGGCTTTCGTCGCGCTGGTTGTAACTCGCCATGCTGGCTAGTTCAACCATGTTGGATCATGTCGTGTTAAATCATAACTTCAATGACTGTTAAGAACTTGTAAATTTACTAAAGGGGTTTCGGTCAGGTAGATTTCTCTCCACAATCTGTAACTTTTGGATCGAGTGTTCGATATGCCTGCTCAACTGTAAATGCCATTTTGAACTTTTGACTTTGAAGAATAAAACTTTGGATTTTACTAATAGTGAACTTGTGTGCTTCAGTAGTTTGCTTGAACCCTTTTCTCTATTTGGGGGTATCAAATATTGTGGCGACCTAGGCATTTAGTTGAGTCATCCTGGCTACATGGTCAAATCAAATCAAATCAAATTAAATCAAATCAAATTTAAGCAAGTATTACTGAGAACTGTGAGTCTACAAGAGTGTAAGTTAAGGCACCAAGGCGATACTTCAGCCCCGGTATCAGCCTATGTCCTTACACCGGGATGTTTTACTTCACTAGAAATGTCTTTAGAGATAATGCAGAATTATTTCACAGTTTGTATTGTTTTTTCTTCTTATTTTTTTCTGAGAGTTGAGCAAGAACCTCAAGGTTAGTTAAATGAAGAAAAATGCCCGGAAGAGACAGCTTATTAGGTACACAGATAAAAAATTAAAGATTGTTTAATGTGGGGTCAGAATTGCTTGTTGAAGTCTTGAAGTGTAACGCTAGGTAATAGACTCAACTGGGAAGAGCATATTGGGCATGTGGTAGGAAAAGGTTATAAAATTTTACTGGAGGGGGTGATGATAGGATGTATCTCAGATATTAGGGAACTGGGTTACAAAACTTTTGTCAGACCATTGATTGAATATGGCGGTGTAGTTTGGGACCCACATTTTGGGTATCAAATGCTGGAGTTGAAGGGCGTGCGTAGAAAAACAGCTAGATTTGTTTTGTGGAAATTATCCCAAGACCCAGTCAGCAGCTGGATTGAGAATGCTGGGAATGTACAAGGCATTGGTGTTTGGGGAAATTGCCACCAGAGCATGTGCTCCATTGCAATTTAATTAAATTAAAAATTAGATATGTTAGTGATTGGGCTTGGAGGGATATTGTTCGAAGAATTAGGAATAGTGCATGGAAGGGAAAAGATGACCATGACCACAAACTGACACTCAATTTCAGGCAAAAGGGTGTAGGAAGATTCTCTTTTCTAGGTGAGGGTGTCAGGGATTGGAACAAATTACTAAGTGAAGTGATGAATAATTTACCAAAAAAGCTGGAGTTTAAAACTGAAAAAAGTATATGGGAGAGGAAATTAACACTCAAATTGTATAAGATAACTAGCTGGTACCCACGACTTCGTTCGTGATTGTAAAGAATTCATATTGACAGCTATAGACATCTAACCACCCTAGTGCACGATGGGAGACTCGATACTATTACCACACACAAATACCAGTCTTCTGCGCTATCTAGTTCCGGCAGCAAGGTAACATTTACGGATACACACAAGTCTTTGGATGAACACGAAAATATTCATGAGCGACCAATTTCAAACACCATATCTCACACACTCCCACAGTTACCGAAATTCGGCCAACGTTGTGATCGATGGGAGACTTTGTGTTACTACCACACACAAACGCCAGTGATCTGCGATTGATAGTTTTCACTTAAAAGTGATACACCGTGACACATGCGTCTTTGGCAGAAATATGAAATTGCCGCAGGTCGACCATTTTCATCCCCCATATCTTCCACACCCCCATAGCTACAGACATCTAACAACCATAGTGCACAACAACAGACACGATTCTACTACCACACATAAACACCAATGCTCTATGCTATGTAGTCGTGGTAGAAAAGTGAAATCTGCGGAGACACATGCCTTTCGTCAAAATACGAAAATATCCTTGGTCGGCCACTTACAACCACCATATCTACCACAGTACCACAGTTTCTGAAATTCGGCCGCTGTTGTGGTCGAAAGGTGACTCTGTGCTACTACTACACACAAACGCCAGTTATCTGTGATCTGTAGTTTTCGCTGAAAAGTGATACACCATGACACTTTTGTCTTTGGCAGAAGTATGAAATTGACAAAGGTCGACCACTTTCAACCCCCATTTCTCCCACACCCCCATAGTTACCTACATCTAACAACCATAGTGCACTACATGCGATACGATTCTACTACCAAACACAAACACCAATGCTCTATGCTATGTAGTTGTGGCAGAAAAGTGACATATGCGGAGACAGTCGAAATACGAAAACATACTTGGTCGGCCACTAACAACCACCATATCTACCGCAGTACCACAGTTTCTGAAATTCGGCCGCTGTTGTGATCGAAAGGTGACTCTGTGCTACTACTACACACAAACGCCAGTTATCTGTGATCTGTAGTTTTCGCTGAAAAGTGGTACACCATGACACTTTTGTCTTTGGCAGAAGTATGAAACTGCCACAGGTCGACCACTTTCAACCCCCATTTCTCCCACACCCCCATAGCTACCGACGTCTAACAACCATAGTGCACTACAAGAGATACGATTCTACTACCAAACACAAACACCAATGCTCTATGCTATTTAGTTGTGGCAGAAAAGTGACATATGCGGAGAAAGTCGAAATGCGAAAATATCCTTGGTCGCCCACTTACAACCACCATATCTACCACAGTACCACAGTTTCTGAAATTCGGCCGCTGTTGTGATCGAAAGGTGACTCTGTGCTACTACTACACACAAACGCCAGTTATCTGTGATCTATAGTTTTCGCTAAAAAGTGATACACCATGACACTTTTGTCTTTGGCAGAAGTATGAAACTGCCACAGGTCGACCACTTTCAACACCCATTTCTAACACACCCCCATAGTTACTGACATCTAACAACCATAGTGCACTACATGAGATACGATTCTACTACCATACACAAACACCAATGCTCTATGCTATGTAGTTGTGGCAGAAAAGTGACATATGCGGAGACAGTCGAAATACGAAAACATACTTGGTCGGCAACTAACAACCAACATATCTACCACAGTACCACAGTTTCTGAAATTCGGCCGCTGTTGTGATCGAAAGGTGACTCTGTGCTACTACTACACACAAACGCCAGTTATCTGTGATCTATAGTTTTCGCTAAAAAGTGATACACCATGACACTTTTGTCTTTGGCAGAAGTATGAAACTGCCACAGGTCGACCACTTTCAACACCCATTTCTAACACACCCCCATAGTTACTGACATCTAACAACCATAGTGCACTACATGAGATACGATTCTACTACCATACACAAACACCAATGCTCTATGCTATGTAGTTGTGGCAGAAAAGTGACATATGCGGAGACAGTCGAAATACGAAAACATACTTGGTCGGCAACTAACAACCACCATATCTACCACAGTACCACAGTTTCTGAAATTCGGCCGCTGTTGTGATCGAAAGGTGACTCTGTGCTACTACTACACACAAACGCCAGTTATCTGTGATCTATAGTTTTCGCTAAAAAGTGATACACCATGACACTTTTGTCTTTGGCAGAAGTATGAAACTGCCACAGGTCGACCACTTTCAACACCCATTTCTAACACACCCCCATAGTTACTGACATCTAACAACCATAGTGCACTACATGAGATACGATTCTACTACCATACACAAACACCAATGCTCTATGATATGTAGTTGTGGCAGAAAAGTGACATATGCGGAGACAGTCGAAATACGAAAACATACTTGGTCGGCAACTAACAACCACCATATCTACCACTGTACCACAGTTTCTGAAAATCGGCTGCTGTTGTGATCGAAAGGTGACAATGTGCTACTACTACATACAAACGCCAGTTATCTGTGATCTGTAGTTTTCGCTGAAAAGTGATACACCATGACACTTTTGTCTTTGGCAGAAGTATGAAACTGCCACAGGTCGACCACTTTCAACACCCATTTCTCCCACACCCCCATAGCTACCGACATCTAACAACCATAGTGCACTACATGAGATACGATTTTACTACCAAACACAAACACCAATGCTCTAAGCTATTTAGTTGTGGCAGAAAAGTGACATATGCGGAGACAGTCCAAATGCGAAAATATCCTTGGTCGCCCACTTACAACCACCATATCTACCACAGTACCACAGTTTCTGAAATTCGGCCGCTGTTGTGATCGAAAGGTGTCTCTGTGCTACTACTACACACAAACGCCAGTTATCTGTGATCTATAGTTTTCGCTAAAAAGTGATACACCATGACGCTTTTGTCTTTGGCAGAAGTATGAAACTGCCACAGGTCGACCACTTTCAATACCCATTTCTCCCACACCCCCATAGCTACCGACATCTAACAACCATAGTGCACTACATGACATACGATTCTACTATCATACACAAACACCAATGCTCTATGCTATGTAGTTGTGGCAGAAAAGTGACATATGCGGAGACAGTCGAAATACGAAAACATACTTGGTCGCCCACTTACAACCACCATATCTACCACAGTACCACAGTTTCTGAAATTCGGCCGCTGTTGTGATCGAAAGGTGTCTCTGTGCTACTACTACACACAAACGCCAGTTATCTGTGATCTATAGTTTTCGCTAAAAAGTGATACACCATGACACTTTTGTCTTCGGCAGAAGTATGAAACTGCCACTGGTCGACCACTTTCAATCCCCATATTTCCCACATCCCCATAGTTACCGACATCTAACAACCATAGCGCATGACAGGAAAGACGATTCTACTACCACACACAAACACCAAAAGTCTATGTTATGTAGTTGTGGCAGGAAAGAGAAGTATACGGAGATACGAATTTTTGGTCGAAATATGAAAACGCCCTGCACTGACCAACTTTAATCGTTATATCTCCCACATCCCCACAGCTATCGGCATTCGGCCAACGTTGTGCACGACAGGAAACTCCATGCTACTTCCACCCACAAACATCAGTGATCTGTGTTAGGTAGTGGTGGCTGAAAAGTGAAATATAGGAAAAAACACGTCTATTTTTATATATATATAAGATTAAAAAATAAAATAATAAGGTGTAACTGGTTGACAAGGAATTGTGCACCAGAGCATGTACTCAATCGCAATTAAATTAATAATAACTGGAAGACATTAGTAGGGTGAAGAGGGTCATGGGAGTGTACAAGTCTTGAATACTCCCAAAATGTAGGTGGGTGCAGGAAAGGGAGAAGATGGGTGTGCAGGGAAGTTGCCACCAGAGTGTCCACTCCATTGAAATTTTAATCAAATAATAATAATAATAACTGACGGTCAGATTGAATCAGATTATCAACTTTCTCAATATTTCGATCTACTTTTTAAGGTGGAATGATGACTGGCGTGTGAATCATCTTTGACTTCTCAGCCATCCTGAAAATGCTTAAGCCAATCAGAAATTCGCACACATGATAAACATTCACTGTCATACGCTGCTTCCAATAAAAGATAAAATTTTAGTAGCGTTTTTCCCAAGTTTCATGTGAAATTTCACAATTCATTGCTCTATTATCAATTTTTCTGCAAAATAAAACAATAGCTATTATACAAATGAAGGCCACGGCCAGACTGATTTGTCTACAGACACAAGAGGTGCTCTATTCAAAAGTGAAGGCTTCATATTACTCAGTTGTAAGTCATTAGCCTTTGGCACAAGTGTAATACTTCTGTAGAAGCATCTATCTTGTTATTTTATTGCCACATCTCGTATACTCAGTCCACAGTTGAACCTCTTGCTGCAGCCACAATCCATTTCCTTTCTCTCACACTCAGTATAAAAAATTATTTTCCATAATTGCCATTTTTATTCATCACCCAACAGTAGCTAACGTCTTGCTGTCTGATGTATCAGCTAATCTTAATTTTGACCATAATACAAACCCACCAGTGGTTACACCAGAGTACATTTACTGTAAGCCAGGAATTCCTGGTTATGAATAACTAAGTTAAATTTGAAATACTCAAATAATTACATTGCAAACAGGCATTTATCACAAGTACACACCTCACAACACTGTCTTTTGGATTTCACAAATTTTTCTTTAAATTTTTTTGTGTTTATGGTAAACTTTTCATCAGATACTTCATTTCAATCCCTGACTCCCATATCTATTAAAGAAATGTTTTCCACACTCTTATGCCTGTAATCAATTCCTTCCATTTAATGAACTATTCCTAATTCTTCTACTTATATCTGTCCTGGCCTCACAGCAAATGTAAATGCATTATAACCTTCCATCACCCTTATTACACATGTCACATCTATTAATGACTCCCAATTCATTTGCTGTTCTGTATCAGTTATCAGGGCTGGCGCTAGGAATTTCGGGCCCGGGGTAAAATGGGCGACCTTTTTTTTTAGATCTACAAAATGGCCAGGCGACAATGGGCGTTCTTGGCTTCATGACCTGAGGGCCCCTATAGTAGGTGATCGGGCCCCCCCATCAGCCGGCGGGGCCCGTGTACTTTTGACCCGCTTAACCCCCCTAATGCCAGCCCTGTCAGTTATGGCTGTGTTCCATAAATAAATCTATCTACAATTCTTTGCACCCACTTCCTCTCTGCATTTTACACTCATAATGGAAGCCACAATTTTCATTGTTTTTATCCTGTAATATAAACTTGTGTCATTTGCAAACTACCTAACTTGTTACTTAAACTCTCTGCATTTTACACTCATAATGAAAGCCACAATTTTCATTTTTTTTATCCTGTAATATAAACTTGTGTCATTTGCAAACTACCTAACTTGTTACTTAAACAGTGGTATCACCAAGGATTCATATCCAAATTCTCACATTTTCATTGGACATCTCCAGTAAATGTATGGCTTTTACACTTATTTCTACCACTGCCCAATGCATTCTACACAACATGATTTATTATTAAATAATGATAGGCCAGCATATTTAAACTTTATGCCTTTAAAAATGATTCTATCTGCACTTTGTGTTCATATATAACCCTTGCTTTTCTAACTGGTATCTAGTAAGTTGGTATATATATTCCACATTTGGATAGGAGACTAACCACCACTTACCAGCGTCAAGGATTGCAGCAGTATTGAATCATCGATAGACACATACATACTGAGCATTAACATTTTCAGGTTATATCCCTTCATCAAAAATAGAGTGAGGAAGCAGCATGATGGCAGCAGTCAGCTAATTGCAGACATGGGCAATTATTTGGCAGCTCGTGGTGGGGGGAAAATCAACATGGTGGGAATTTAATATAATTTAATTGTGATGGAGTACTTGCTCTGGTGGCAATTTCCCTATGCACCTATTTTTCCCCTTTCCTTTTCACACGTATTTTTGTTCTCTACTAATTTCAACTTCAAATTCTTTCAGCATTTTTGGTAAATTATTCCAATCTCTAACCCCATTATCTATAAAAGAAACTTTTCCCACACTCTTTTGCCTGAAATTGAGTGTCAGTTTGTGGTAATGGTCATCCTCCCCTTCCATGCATCTCCTAATTATGTCTTTTCATGTATGCTCCCATGGCTCTCTTCACCCTCCTCCCATCTTCCACCAAATCCCATTTCAGCTCCTTTACCATATCAGTTACTATACTCCCGTCATTATTTCATTGCTTGATAAAAGTTACAAGTTGTAATTTACAACCATTTTTTGTTCCCTATCCAACTCCTGTCTTTGAAACCAAAAATGTGGGTTCCATGCTACACTACAATATTCTGACCAAAGTTTTGAAACCAATTCCCTTACCTCACTTGTACATCCTTTCAACACCCTCTCCCACAAGAGAAGGATTATGAAACCTTTTCCTACTATCTACCCTGTGTGTTCTGTGCAGTTGTGCTTGTTATCAAATGTTATGCCAAGGTATTAACATTTCAACCTTCAACAAACAATTCTTTCCCCCCCTTATAATCATAATCAGCCTTTATTTTTTTTATCTGTGTACCTGCATAAGCTGACTATTCTTTATATTTATCTTCATCCTATATTAACCAACGCAGCTAGATATCCTGTCCAGATCATCCTGCACCTGTTCACAGTTTTGATCCTATTGAATAGCATTATGTCATCTGCAAGCAACCAAATTTCTGATAGTAAACCATCAACACAATTATTGATTAGAATAATGAATGGCAATGGTTTGCAAATGATATCCTGTGACACTTGCATTTCCACTTGTACTTCTTTTTATACTGCATTTTCTGTCATAACTTTTCATTTTCTACATTTTAAAAGTTCTTTTACTAAGCAAATCACTTTTTTATCCACTACAATAATTTTTACCTTATTAGCACCATTTTATTACTAACTCCATCAAAAGACTTTGAAAGATCTAGTGCTACACTATCACTTTGGCCTCCCCTGTCTATTTCATCTGAAATATTTTGCATATAGCTTATTAACTAAGATTAATATGAATATCCTCGGCTAAAGCCATGTTGTTGACTTGAATACCACTTACGATCCTCACAGACATCTCTGGTTATACATCAATCTCTCGATTAATTTACCCACTACTGATGTCAAAAGTGATTGGCCTGTAACATTCGACCGTATTTATCATCCCTCCTTTATGAACTTGTACCAATATCAAACTTTTCCAGTCCTTTGGAAAGCAGCAAGTATCCAGACTCAATTTAAATAACATTTCATGATAAGGTACAATGTCACATCTGCTATCTTTAAGACATCCGTATTAATATTATCTAAGCCAGCTGTAATGTGTTTTTAGCTTTCTTAGTTCCTTCATGATATTCTCAGGATGAATGATGGTAAGTCCCAATGTATACACATTTTCACCCTGTCATATACTTCCCTCTTGTATTATTAAAGCTCTTCTTCATTGGTAACCAATCCTTGGACTGGTCTTCGGCGGTCTTCCATCCAGCTCTACTCTCTGCCCTCTTCTTCATATCTATATATATCCTGCAGCCAACATCTTCCATTATCTACTGGATGTATTTTAACCATGGTTTTCCTTGATATCTCTTTCCTTCTACAATTCCCTCCATTATTGTTTTCACTAAGCTCTCATGTCTTAAAATGTGTCCAATTAATATTGTCCTCTGCTTTTTTTATACTCTTTCAGATATAGTTATACGCTCCTGCACTCTCAAAAATTTCCTCATTAGTAATGTTGTCTCTCCAGTTAATCCTTAACATTCTTCTGTAGCATCATTGCTCAAATGAAATTAATCTTCTTTTCTCTCCTTTACAAACTGTCCAGGTTTCACATCCATATAGGGAATTACTCCAGACATAAGCTTTTAATAGACTTTTCCTTGTTGTCCAGTTGATGTTATTTGTTGTAAACCAAAATATTGAGAAGCATGCGTTTTTTTTAAATTGTTTTCTTGTGTTCGGTTGGCCCTCCTGCCTCTATCTGTAGTAAGTTATGGGTTATCCTATCTCATGTCATCTTTTTGAGGAGTTACAGTTATTACTAATCTAGTATCAGAAATTCCTTATATTGGAAGAAATCTGAGGAGGTTTTGCTGTAGATTGAATAAATTCTTTGTTTTTAATTTCTTATTACAATTCATTAGTGCAGCTATAACCATTATTCATCTTTTCTTCCTACACATCGAGAAACTCGGTAGAGTTAATTAGAAATATTGACAAAATTATATTCATCCATGTTTTACATTCAAGGCTTATTACTTTTATTTGTTTAATTTGCAAATAATAGTTTCATTAATTAGAGCATATCTTCAATAGATCATGACAATTTTATTGCTACTAATTCATTAGTTACACCAGTTCCTATTCAATGAAAATGATATTTCCCATTTGCCTAATATATTTTACAATAATTACTGTATAAATTAACTGGCACTATTGCACTATTTCTAGGAATTGAATTTTGAATATAATATTATCAATAATATTATTTTTGAATAATTATATTTTGAATAATATAGTAATATATTATCAGGAATTGAATTAAAGCCACTAGAAAAACCAAACAATTTTACAGGACAAATATTAATATTTTTAATATTTCATTATAAGAGACAAAATAATTAAATAGTTAATGGGCTTAATGTCACAAAGCCTATGTTTTCAGGATATGTTTTAGAATTTTAATTATCCAATTAATAATCTAATTTTTTTTACTAAAAAAGGAAAAAGTTGATATCTTTACACAAGTAAAAAAAAAAAAGTAGACAATTCTTTCAAGCCACATATACTTATTTTTCATACCATAGCATGGTAACATTTCACAATTTAAAATAAACAAAAAATAAATCATTTATAACTTATTATAAATTATCACTTCTATAATAATCCCCTTCTAAGAAGATTAAAAATAATCGTATTCTTACAAAGAGAATTCTAGTAAGGTGACCAATTTTTTTTTACAGTGAAAAGGAGGATGAAAAAATTTAAGAAAAGAGTACAACCTAAATATATGAAAATTTTCATTAAGTCTAACAAAAATACACTAATAATGATTACATTCCTTTTAATTATTTAATTAAACTAGTATTTTCCTTTGGATGAATTTTTTGGCATTATACAATTTTCTAATAATATATTGGAAATTTCGGAGCAAGAACTATCCTTCATATTGAATTTTAAGGTAAGTGCTGCAGCTAGAGTATCAACATTCAATATTGATTTCTCACTTGTCCAAACATCATGTAAGGGGCTCAGCTATACCCGGCATACAGTAAGCCTCGATCTCCTTAACTAGTAACTTACACTTCCAAATAAATTTTGTCAAAATATAAAATAAAGTTCCAACTGTGCAAAAATGCTAGATCGTGAATACACCTTTGGAAATTAAATCAACTGCTAATTAAAATGGTCGCCACTCTCAATGATGTCACCTTCTGAGAGAAAAGGGTTCAGTTCAAACTATGGAAATAAAATCACTTGTAAAGTTTCCCCATGAATATATTCTGATATCAAAACACAAAAAGTTCACATTTACAGTTGATTCGAAGAGTGGATATTCATTTCAAAAGATTACAAGTTATGAATCGCAGAAGGCAGACGGCCCAAAACCCCTGAAAACTTTACATTATTTGTTCATTGTCCTGACCACACTACACTATTTCAAAGAATTCCATTATGGCTGCCATCCAGCCTATTGGCTGTCATCATAGCAAGGGTGCCAACTGCTATTTCTTGCTACCGAGTGTCGCAGACCCAGCACACGCAAATTTCCAAGAGTGAATGCTTCGAACTGGCCCCAAAAGCCCTATATAGCATGAGAAAGTCTTCCAAACCATGTGACACCCAGGATATAGTGCATCGAAGATACTTGCAGTAGGGCTTTCAGATTTTAATATTATTTAGAGACAATTATTATAAACAACTTTCCCCCCTTGGATGTTTTTCATACCGTAAACTTAATGGTTTGGCTGTAATTAATTTCCACCTGTTTGCTGCATAAAAGCTCTGACATCACTGGTCAACAAGTGTAATACTACTCAGAAAAAGTTCCCGGTTAGCCTTTATTTTGCAAATTTAAATTAATAAAAGTTTATCATGAATAGCTTTGAAAGTAAGGCCTATCTTGAAAAATGGTTTACGGCATAATATTCCCCAGTTTTTAATACATCATTTGAAAGTAATTTTATTCCCTGAATTTGATTAGATTGGCTGTGAAAAATTTATGTTAGCTGGCAAGGTGTGAATTTAGATGCAGTAGCTTTTAAAAATTCCTTTCAACCGTAATTTGCTATACAGAACTTTTCAAAAAGTTTAACATGTTGTTCAGAAAGGATTTAAGTTGTAACAACCATGTTGTTTAATATCAGAACTGCTTTAAATCCGCTGTAATTAATATTTGAAAGTGCCAGTTTATGCAACTAAGTTTTTTCTTATTTTAAAAATGCCTGAGACTATAGATTATGTGTTATTTACTGCAAAATTTAGTTTCTCCTATTTGATTATTATTATAAATGTTTTTTACCACCTCTGAAAGTGTTGTTAAATGGTGGTGACATCTCAAAACAAAGATAAAGTGTTTATAAGTTGTATTCTTGAAGATTACTATGATTTAGGTGAGTTTAAAAGCTACCTTTTACCATTGAAAGTCTGTTTAAAGCTGTTATTACATGTTGCGTCAGTTTTTAGATTTTAAATTGCCCTGTGGTAGGCTATAACCTGCAGTATTGGCTTCGGTATGAGTCCCGTCCCCCATATCCTGTAGTGATGAGATTTAGAATTTTTTTAATTCTGGGGTGCTTACAATCATTACCAAATGAAAAAAAACTCTTTCAACTGCTGCATTAGTTCCAGAACAATATGACAATAAACTCAACAAGAATATCTAAATTTTCATATGGCATGTGTTCATTTTTTGAATAGTTAAATATTTCCACCCATCGTTTATCAATTTCAACATGTTGATTTTTCCATTGTTCTAATACACAGTCCAGTCACATTAATGTGACCACCTCTCAAAAAGCAGAATAACCACCTTTGGCAGAGCGGACCATTGTGAGGCGTGCAGGAAGAGAGTCAATTAGGTTTCTGAAGGTGTTCACTGGAATGTTGAGCCATGCAGACTCCAGTGCCGTGGCCAGCTGCGCTAGATTACACAGTTGAGGATGGCGCGAACAACCCGATCGATGTGGTCCCACAGATTCTCAATTGGTTTTAAATCCGGTGAGTTTGCTGGCCAGGGGAGTAAGGTAAGCTCATCCTGGTTCTCTTTGAACCACGTACATACACTGCGAACTGTATGACTCCTTGCATTCTCCTGCTGGTAGATGCCATCATTCTGAGGAAAAGTTATTCGCATGTAGGGTTGGACATGGGCCACAAGGACAGATACATTCTTGGGCTGATCCATCATGCCTTCCACAATGATGAGTTCACCCAGTGAATGCCAGGAAAACATTCCCCAAACCATAATGATCCCTCCTCCACCCTGTATCCTTCCGGCAATTGTGGCAGGGTGTTTGCTTTCAGACGTTTCACGCCGTATGCGCCAACATCCATCTGTCCGATGGAGCATAAAATGTGATTCATCAGAAAAAGCCACCTGTTGCCAGTCTGTAGACGTCCAGTTGTGATACTGGTGTGCATTTTCCAGCCTTCGTTGCGACGAACAGCAGTCAGCATAGGTGTATTAACCAGGCGTCTGCTGTGGAGACCCATGCGCAGCAACGTTTGCTGAACCGTTGTTGAGGATACACTCTTGGTAGCCCCTTGGTTCATCTGGTGGTCAGTTGCTCAACAGTTGCATGTCTATTTGCCCGAAAGCATCTCCGTAGCCTTCGTTTGCCTCTGTCATCTATAGCCCGTGGTGCACCACATGTTCCACGCTGCTGATTTTGAATAGTGCCATTTTGCCATGCACGGTATACTTTCACCACAGTGGCATGTGAACAGTTCACAAAATTAGACATTTCCGAAATGCTTCCACCCTTGGCCCGAAAGCCAATAATCATGCCGTTTTGGACGTTGGATAAATTGCTACATTTCTGCATTATGCCAACGGTTGAAATGCTTTCCAATGCCCTAGGACATCTTTTATATACATTCCACTATAATGTGCTGCCACCTGCCTTCTGTGATTGGTTATTTCATGTTGACGTCGAAAGCAGGTGGTGGACACATTAATGTGACTGGGCTGTGAATATCAGAATTTAAATATAAATGCAGTCTTCTTTTCATCAAACAGACAAATGTCATCGATTTTAATATCAGGCATTTCATTCGATAAAAACTCAACACTATTTTCAATATCTACCCAATTTACTTGAGATGAAGTCAAAAAACACCAATGAAAACTGTTATTGCATGTGATGTTTGTTTCAGATCATTATTCAACATGTTGAAACATGTTTGGTAAACTGTTCCATTATGCCCAGATTTGACAATTTTCTTTTTATTATTAAAGGGATAAATTTTTCTTTTAATTGTAATTTATTTTAGACAAAATCATTCAAAATAAGACTAACTTCTGTAGCTGAAATATGTTTATCTTCAATCTTTTGAATTGTTTTGTGGAAAATAGAAGCCTGATTATATACAAAATACATTAATGTCTCCAATAATTTATAACTGAATAAAGATTCCAGAATTTTTAGACATTTGCCTATATTTAAAAAAGGAGGACAGTTAGGAGCATACTTTTTGAGGAAGGACAGAACCTACAAAAGGAGGCCTGCCCTCCCTAAAGGAGGACAATTGTTCACCTTAATTCTAGTATATTCAGTCAAAGCATACAATCACAACTCCCTGTCCCCATAATAAAACCAGAAACTAACTCTCATTCACCTCCAGAAAAATCAAAAGACTACAATTGATTTCTGCTAAACACGAGGCAAAACTTGATAAGAATAAGGGAAATACAAATAAATGAAATCTTCTATATATATATATATATATATATATATATATATATATGTGTGTGTGTGTGTGTGATAAACAGAAAACTATTTCAACACTTAGCATGTGTACAAGTATACCTGCATTTCAATGCTGCCGCAACCTTCAACTTTGGTAAGTGGTGGTTATTCTTCAATGCAAATGTTTAATTTATCCACTTTATAGTGTCTTTGTTTCCTAAAAAAATCCCATTTTAACTTATCCAGCTGGATATTCTCTCTGAATCCCCCAGTTGATGTCCATAATCTTGAGTGTTTTAATCATGTTATATAAAATGATGTCATCTGCAAAATACCTTTCTTGTGCATTAAACCAATATAAGTATCACAATTTATTAGAATAATGAACTGCAATGATCCCTATGGCACTTTCATTTTCACCTCCATCTCTTTTGATCTCTTTAGGTCCCCTCCTCTTTCTGTTATACATCAATGACCTTCCTGGAAATTTATCCGACAAAGTTAAGAGTGTTTTATTTGCAGATGACACTAACCTGACTGTGCATAAAACACCAAACAGTACTATAGAATTTAATGTAAATGAAGTACTTAGAGTAGTAGCAAATTGGTTTAAGGCAAATTCATTAAAATTAAATTTTGAAAAAACACATTATATTAGGTTTAAAACAAAAAACTATGCACAGCCAGATATATGTATAAACTATAAAAACAACACAATCTTAGAAACAGAGAGTATAAAATTTCTTGGTATTAAAATAGATCAGAAACTCTGTTGGCATGATCATATCACTACACTACTGGCAAAGTTAAGTAGTGCCACCTTCGCAATACGAACACTTTCTCTAACAGCAGATCTAGAATTAATGAAACAGGTGTACTCCTCATATTTTCATTCAGTAATGTCATATGGCATAATTTTTTGGGGAAACTCTTCACAAAGTAAAAAAGTTTTCATAGCACAGAAAAGAGCTATTAGGTTTCTGTGTAGGGTAAAACCAAGAACTTCTTGCAGACAACTCTTTAAGAAACTCAATATTCTTACAATGTATTCTCAGTATATATATTCTCTCATGAGCTTTGTCATAGAAAATTTTAACCTGTTTACACCTAATTCACAGGTACACAGTTTCAATACAAGAAACAGAAATAACTTGCATAAAACACAAACATCTCTGTCATTAGTACAAAGAGGAGTTAATTATTCTGGGATACATCTGTTTAATAAACTACCTAATCGTATAAAACAGCTTTCAGATAATAAAGATGTATTCAAACAAAAACTTAGAGATTATCTCATTGGCAACTCCTTCTACTCCATTCAAGAATTTGAAGAAAATAATTAATTGTACTCATTATGACGTTAGCAAAACTCAGTTGCAAAAATGTATGTTTATTATTATTTCTTGTATTTGTAAAATATGTATATATATATATATTTACTATGATATGACTCATATTATGTGTATATGTATCAACAATGACATGTTTCACATCCCAGAGGTACTTCCTCAGCAGGGATCCATGGAACAAGATTGATAAATAAATAAATAAATAAATATTACATTTACAACTCCTAACTAGTTTCTTCCTATCTCAAAAAGGAGCATCCATAAACTATGTGGCTCAATTTTTACCTCGTTTTAACCCCCCCCCCCTCTTCTCTTCCCATGTTACCTCACATGGCTTTTTGTCTTTACAGCAAGCCTTCAGGATGGAGTCTTGTTTCATTTGTTGAATTTATGAATCGATTCTGAAAAATTGAAGGCTCATCTGAATAATTGTAACTGTAACACAGTTTACACATTGTCAATTACACAAAACCAACTGATATCTTTATGTGACGAAGTTATTAGGGAGAATGTAATCATATATATATATATAAAATTATAGCTTGCTTGGTCTTAGCTGACAAAACATCAGACATAGCTGGGAAAGAACAGCTATCAATTGGCTTGAGATTCTGTGATGAAAGCAAAGGAAAAGTCTGAGAAGAATTTGTATGTTTTGTGGAGCTAAAAGAAGAAGACACATCATCAGTTGCAAAAGCAGTTCACAATTTTTTGATTAGCTACACTCTTCAACTAGAATATTACATTGGATTTGGTTTTGGTGGCTGCTCAGCAATGTAAGGCAAAGACGGTGGAGTAAAAGTGATTTTGAGGAATAAATATTGTCAGGCATTATATTTTTACTGCTCAAGCCACAAAATCAATCTTGTCGCAAACAATGCAAACACAGTACCAGAAATTAGAAATACTACTAGCACTATAAAGGATACAATAAAATTCTTCAGAAAATTGACTTCATATAGGAATTATGCTATGATCTGTCACAAATATGTTTAACAAGATCGTCGGAGAAAATATAAATCTACTTGAAAATTTTCTCAAAATTTCCCAGAGCTTGTGAAAGAACTAGAAAAATTATCGATTGAGGGAAATTATGTCAAAAGAAAATCTACATACCAGTTGCATTCAGTGATTACAAAATCACTGTTCACCATTGCCTCCATTGCTATAGCAAAGTATTTAGCAGTGTTGGAACCAGTAATTAATACCTTACAACATGGTATTAATCGCAGTTGGAGAACACAATAAAGGGATCATTATTGTACTTAAAAACTACCTTAAGGATGCAAATTGAATCGCCAAGAAACTACTTAAAGAAGCAAAAGACATCACAATGTGATCAGAAATTGAAATTTTTGTTCCACGTCTTTCTGTTTTAGAAGTTGAATGATATCAATGGAGAACTCGACATTTGGCACAATTTGTGAGTAAAGAAGTATTTACAGGAAGACAAAATTAAGGGATATAGAAGTCATGGACCTTTTTAATGTAACTAATATTTTTTTCCCCACCATAAAAAAGCATTCACAATTCTGACCACTATTCCATGCACTACAATGAAATTGGAATGATCCTTCAGTATGCTTCGACGAGTGAAGAACAGTTTCAGTAACCCTATGGGAGAGAAAAGATTGATTGGATTTTGCACGATGAATGCATCAAAATTTCATTAAAGAACACAGATATTGAGAAACAAAGTTATTAAAAACTTTTCTGAAAATCCGAGACAAATAATGTTTACACAAAAAACTGTAACTGAGTTACAATCTTAATTACCTACATAGGTCCTTAGATTAAGTGGATGTATTACTATGTTAATAATAAAAAAATAGTTTCCTCGATATCTTTTAGTTTCATTTTTTAAGAAAACATCTTTTTTCAGTCACCCATCCCACTTTCTCGAAACCAATATGAGTTGCCACCATAGCTCAAATCTTGACCCCCCCACCCAATTTCTGATCTTGGAAATGCTCTAAATACAGCTTACTAACTAATGTTCACATGAATATCTTTGCCTAAACGTATGTTGCTGTTTCCCAAATCAGTTTCTTTACTGACAGGCATTTCTGCAGTTGTTGTAATCAAGCTATTCATCAACTTTCCTACCGAATGCTAAACTAATTGGCATGTAATTTTCAGCTTTGTTTGCCAACACTTTGTGTTTTAGTTTGATACTACTGTCACACTTTCCCACAGTTCTAGTAAGCAGCAAGGCTCCAGACTCATTCGAAATAGTATTTTAGGATATGGAACAATATCATAACCCGCTATCTTTAATACATCTGTAGCAATATTATTAACATCAACTGCTTTATATTTGTTTAGCTTTCTCAATTCCCTCATAATACCTTTAGCATATATTTCTAATTTTTTAGTCTGATTATTTATGTGTATCATCCTTTGCTTACCCCTGTCCCATCCATGAATGAAAGTCCCTTATGGTCTTATTACATAATTTAATTTACATCCCTGACTTTTTTCAACTCCTGAGTATCTTCTGCATTTCTGAATTTTTTTCATTCATCTGTTTTATGAAATAGCCAAATATTTCTAGATGAATCATTTAATGATCTTATTGCATTTACTTTTCATAAACTTATTATTAATTTCCGTCTTCACTGCTATTAATATTTTGTTTAGGCATTTCAAGTGTTCCCTATTGCCTTGCTGTCTCTTAACTGTGCTGTGTTCACTTCTTACCAATCTTTAGTGTTTCTTCACAATCCTGTTATAGTAAGCAGTTTCTATACTTTTCCGTATAGAAACTTTTCTGTGTAGAAGATGCAATAAAGGAAATAAAAGAAAAAATTTCATCTGGCACATGTGTTCAGGGAGAAAAAAATCAGTATGCTACGATTTGCTGATGACATTGTCTTGTTAGCAGAACGAGCTGAGGATATTGAGAAGTTACTGAGTATCATGAACAAAATACCGAAGGATGATTTTGGACTGAATATAAATCAAAGCAAGATAAAAGTAATGAAATGTAGCAGAAATGATACCAATCACAGTAGATTAAATATAAAAATAGAATCAGATGTAATAGAAGAAGTAATTGAATTCTGCTACTTGGGAAGCAAAATTAAACCAATGACCAAAGCAAGAACTATGTTAAAAGCAGAATAGCACTAGTAAAAAGAGCTTTCATGAAAAAGAAAAATCTTTTAGTTTCAGATATTGATCTACGAATTAGAAAGAACTTTTTAAAACTCTACATGTGGAGCACAGCACCTTATAGTAGCAAAACATGAACTTTAGGAATACCAGAAGGAAATAAAATTGAAGCATTTGAAATGTGGTGCTACAGAAGAATGCTGAAAATTAAGTGGACAGACAATGTATGAAATTAATGAGTTTTGGAAATAATGGATGAGGAAAGAAGTTTGTGGAAAAAGCTTACAGCAAGAAGAGACAGGTTGGTGGGTCATATATTGAGACATGCTGGTTTGGTTAGTGGAGGGAACAGTCGAAGGTAAGAACTGTAGAGGAAGACAGACATTAGAATATTTGAAGCAGATAATTGAGGATGTGGGTTGTAAGGGATATGTAGAGAAGAAGAGTTTAATTTAATTTAATTGCAATGGAGCACAGGCTCCGGTGGCAATTTCCCTACACCCCCATCTTCCCCCTATCCTGCACCCACCTACATTTGCCCTCTACAAATTTTATTTTTAAATCCTTTCAACGTTTTTGGCAAATTATTCATCATTTCTCTTGGTAACTCATTCCAATCCCTGACACCCTTACCTAAAAAAGAGAATTTTCCCACACCATTGTGCCTGAAATCGAGTGCCAGCTTGTGGTCATGGTCATCTTTTCCCTTACATGCACTACTTTTCATACCTATTCCAATATCTTTCCATGCCTCATCACTAGTATATGACCTGTGCACTCCCATGACCCTCCTCATCCTCCTCCTCCTCCTGTCTTGCAATAAATCCCATTCAAGCTCCTTTATCATATCTGTCACTGATTGCATTCTGCGATAATTTCCAGAAACAAATCTAGCAGCCTGTTTTTGCATCCTCTCCAACTCCTGTATTTGATACGTAAAATGATGGTCCCATACTACAATACCATATTCGAGCAATGGTCTGACCAAAGTTTTGTAACCCAATTCCTTTACTTCTCTCGTACATCCACTCATCACTCTCTCCAGCAAGTGCAGAATTTTGAAACCTTTTCCTACCACCAGTCAAATGTGTCCTGTTCAGTTAAGCTTGTTATCAAATGTATTGCCAAGATATTTACATTTCAAGTCTTCAGCAAGCAATTCTTTCCCCACCTTATATTCATAACTAAGCTTTTGTTTTTTTATTTGTGTATAGCACATGATAGGAAGGGATTGAGGATTGTATCAAACCAGTCGAAAGACTGATGACAGAAAAAAAAAACTTTGCTGTTTGCAAAACATATTCTTCCTGTGTTCTAATTATATCACCTTTAACATCTTTTCCACTATGTTGATGCTCTCCTTCCCCATCCTTCTCCTTTTCTTAAATATCTCTTCAATTATGAAATATTAGAATATCATGCATTTGCAAAAGGAAGTTATATATTACCTATAAGAACAGTCACAATACTAATGTTAAAACACGTTACAAGCAGTACTGCAAGATACTGAAAAGAGTTAGTAAGAATCTAAAAGTATGTACTACGAACATAAAATTCATGGCTCTGAAAATAAAACTAAGAATATATGGTAAATCATAAAAAAGGAAATAGGGAAAAATAATCAAGCCAGTAATCACATTTATATCAAAGAAAATTCAGTAGAATATAATTTTTCAATTACTGATATGTTTAATAAACACTTTTTATCTGTTGCTGATAAATTAACTGCCAATAGCTTACATAGTATAGATTTCATGAATACAGGCTTTCAAGAAAAATAACAGTAAATTTAGCTACTCCAGATGAAATAAGAAAAGTTACACTATCTCTTAAGAGCAAATACTCGAGTGGTTAAGATGGGATTTCCAGCAGATTAATCAAACTGTGATTCACATAATTAAATATTATCTGTTTACTATATCTTTACTTGAGGGTATCTTTCCAGAAAGGCTTAAGTGTGCTATAGTTAAACCATTCTGTAAAAAGGGGGATAAGTCAATTGTATAGAATTATCAACCTATTTCATTATTAACAGCCTTCTCCAAAGTTTTTGAGAAAGCAATGTACAATAAATAGAGTTTGTCAACACCTTAAAAATAATAATATTGTAACTAAATCACTTTTTTTTCTTAGGGCTTTATGCCTCGTCAACGGCTAAGAGGTGGGATGGGACTGGGGACAAGGAAGAGGAAGGAATTCGGCCATGGTCTTAATGAAGGAAGCATCTTTGCATTTGCCTGGAGTGATTTGTGGAAACCATGGAAAACCTAAATCTGGATGCTTCCCCACGTCCTCCCGAATGCGATGCCAGAACGTTAACTGTTCACCCACCACACTCGGTAAACTACATCACAATTTGGTTTTGCAAACATTTTTATAGCATAATAATCTAAAGTCCTTTTGGGTCTATAATTTTCAATCAGTATGGCTCTTACATCTTCCCACATATTTCTGTTCTCTCGTACAAATAACTTCTGGTGTGCTACGGCTGTGATTCGCATCTTTACAAATTTAAGTAAGATATTATGATCATCTTTTTTCACCAATTGAAACGCTGTGTCACAATTGTCAAGGAACTCTACCATGGTATCTTTATCTCCATTAAACGACTGAGGTATTAACTTAAGCACCTCAGCTAAGCTTACGTATGATCTACCCCCATCATCTCCTTGAGATGGCTCATTTTTCCCCCGCCCATTTACTTCTAATGGATCAATTTTTCCCCGATCAGTTACTTGCAATTGATCAATTTGCCCCCGCTCATCTACTTCAGCAAGCTCCACTTGTCCTCTTGTAGTAGGCATGTTCTCTGCTTTTGCACTTACTTACAGTTGTTGCTGACTGGGTGTTTGGCTGTGGTTGCATCGCCTGTTGTGCCACGGTGGCCGTTGACCTCCCTTGTTGCTTCGTCTGCTGCTTACTGCTTCACGACGACTGCCGACCTCGTTTTGTTCGCTGCCTCACTGGATACTGGATACTGGATACTGCTTTCCTCCGATACTCATCTCCTGTAGACACTGTATTTATTGGATTCTCGGGTGGCCCTACGGGTCACCACTAAAGTAGAGAGAGAATGTGGGCAAGGGTTGCAGGAATAACTCCAGTAGACCCTCGTTTAATCTGCCACTTGGGTTTGCAATTTTTCACCATCATAGGAGAGCTCTAAAAATAAGTAGTCACAATATAGCACATATCAGAACATTTATTAGCCTTTGTTATTAGCCTCAATGGCACTGACAATTAATATGCAGAGGTATTATTGCTTCCCCATGCAGCCGTGTCTCGGCCAGCAACAGTGAGTTAAGGCTACAATATCTCCCAATACAGCAATGACCATCCATGAGAATTAGACAGTCGGCCCCACCTGACTTTATAGAAGTCCCGTCGTCAATCTGGTAGCGTGTCCGGCGATCATGGCAGGCTGGGGCGACGTGCTGGCTGCGTCCCACAGTGGTGTCGGTCCCGGGTGCTGTCTGCCTCTAGCCCATCGAAGAAGACTCTTCCATCAGCGGCACACCTCTGCAGACGACTTGTCAGGTCGAGTAGGCATCACACAATCCTTTCTCTAGCTCTGTTCCAGAGCCTAATGTCTTACCCCCACCCCACCATCGATCTCTCCGTCAAGTGGGGACAATATTCCACCAATGATAAATCTGTTACCAGGCTGTATAGGTGACTTCTTTGCGACTTTCATTGCTCCAACTCTTACTCATCAGCACTCTACCTTCAGGGCACTGCCTCGGAATTCGTGCAACCTGTCTAGCTCGCTTTTGCTGCCTTTATTTCGAAATCGGTATGCGTACCAGCCGTGACGGCTACTACAATTAATACATACCATATACATATATCTGTATCTGAAATATATCTGTTTCTTCTGCATCATGCAGAAAATACAGATTTTTAATGGGTTTTCACAACTTGAAAGCTTGAGGTCCAAGTTAAAATCTGACGTACATGATGAGACATAGGGACACAGTTATCATATGAACAATCTGTCATTGGTTGAAAACTGCAGAACTAATTTTGACAGGATTTAATAATGTTGGTTTCTGTAAAGAATATTAGAAATAAGGAGGAGAGGGGTTGGGGTTTTTGGATACGAAATGTAGGCTATTTTACTTTGTTTTAAAGTATACGTGTGAAAACTTCCTTCAAAATCGGGTAGAAACTGTAGCTTTGTGTAAACAACACAGACAAAAATTATGGGGCTGGAAAGGGGAAGAAGGAATGTGTTTCTATAGTGTGGATAGTATTTTTTGTTATTTTATTTTTTAAAGTATTTTATTTTTTAAAGTATACATGTGCAAAGTTCCTTCAAAATATAGCTTTGTTCAAAGAACATTGAGAAAATTTAGGGGGGGGGGGGTTGTGTAAAATTGGAGAGTAGTTGTGTTTTTGTAAAACTAATTTGGACAGGATTTTTTTTCTTTGTTTAAAAGCGTATGTGCAAAATTCCATTGAAATTGCATAAGAACTGTAGCTTAGCACAAAGAAAATTTACAAAAATGAAATAGGGTAAAGAGGGTGAAGGTTTGGGTTTTATAAACGGAATGTAGACAATAGTTTCTTCTTTGTTTTATAGAGTATTCTATCGAAATCTGGTAGAAACTTTGGGTTTCTATACCGAACGTTGGAATTAAGAGGGGTGAGATTAGAGGGGGAGAGGGGTTGGGCTTTTGATTACCAAATGTAGACAGTATTTTTCTGTTTGTTTTAAAGTACACGTATGCAAAGTTCCTTCAAAATCAGATAGAAACTGTAGCTTTTTGTAAAGAACATTGACAAAAATTAAGGGGGGAGAAGGATTGATATTTTGCAAACCAAAAGCTATTCTATGTATTTTAAAATATACACGTGCAAAATTTCATTGAAATTGGATAAAAAAATGTGGGTTTGTATAGAAATTAAGGGTATGTACAGGGGGAGAGTGGTTGGTTTTTGGATTTTAATTGGTCAGAAACCTGCTCCATGAAAAAATAGATGTATGTGCCAACTTTTTTGTGATCAGTACCAATATCCATTTTTATATGTAAGATTTAAGTTAAGTTTTTTCCTGCTGTGAATACCTCAGAGATACCTTTCCCTTCACCATTTCCACACTTCTTCATAAACTCAGATCTAACATCCTATTCCTCTACTTGCCTTTTAATTAATAATATTCAACAAATGGCTTTAAAATAAAGCAACCAATATCTGAATTCCAGTCACAACTTTATTCTACACACCACAAGTTACACTTCTAACAGTTGCTGGCACTAACTAATCCATTTGTTTGGGGATATCTCTCAGTGCAGTAATTACAGCACACTACCAGTAATAAATGATATCTTAGTCAAGATGCACTGCTTTTTATTATCAAGTCGAGAAACACTGTAATGCAGATAAAAGAGCTGGGTTTGCAAATGGAACTACAAAACATTTCATAGATTGCTTAGATAGTGAAAACTGGTATGAATTACATACTACACAGAGTGTCAATATAAAATTTGATTTATTTTTAAATATATTTCTAATTCTTTTTGAAGGATGTTTCCAAAAAATGAAAGCTGACAATATGACGAACAATGGATTTGGTAAGGGGTGGATTGCAAAGGTTATTCGAGTTTCTTGTAAAATGAAAAGGAACCTTTACAAAAAATAAGACAGATAGTTATACATTTAAATCTCACCATAAAACTTATTCTGTAATACTAAGAAATGTTATAAGGAAGACTAAGGACATGCACATGTCAGAGAAAATAGAGAATTATAGTAATAAAATTAAAAATATATGGAATATAATAAAATGTGAAACAGGAAAATCTTTAAATCACTCAAAAGATGCAAAAAATAGAAGAAAATTGATTTGTTCACACTGAAATGGAGTAAACTGTAAAATATTTATCAGGAATTTTACTTCAGTTGCACAGAAATTAAGTATAGAAAAAGAATACCCAGATAGTGCCCTAAAGCTCCTTCATACTGTTTTCCAAAATACAATGATGCAGATACACCTGCCTCTGAAACAATTAAAACCTAAAAAATCTTATAGCTATGAAATTTCAAGTAAGTTACTGAAAAAAGGTTCAGATTGTGGTCACATACTTGCCCCCATATGTAATTAATTATTCTTCTCTTTTCATTCATCATTATGCTCAACTGAGGAGCGTGAATTAACTTATTTAGCATATGTGTTTTTCTTATTTTCCAAAAATCTCTTTATTCTCTCACTGAACTCTTTCCTACGTTCTTCTGACCAGGTGTTCCTTCATCTAATATACTGCTTACTGGCAAATTGGTAGTTATTGACCATGCTACTAAATTGCCATCTATCCTGTATGATATCATCTGTGATTGCTATTTCCTGCAGATCCTTTTCGATTTCAATTAGCCAACTGTTTTTCTTTTTCATTGAAATGGCCAGGTTGAGAAATGAATTATTTTTATTATTAATTTAATTGCAATGGATCACACACTTTGGTGGCAGTTCTCTTAGTCAGATAATTACATCTTTTTATTTATTTTTTACACTCTCTTATATAATTTGAATATTAAATTCCTACTCCATCTAATTTTGCAATTTACAGATTTTAATTTTAAATTACTTCAGCATTTTTGGTAAATTATTCATCACTTCACTTTGTATTTTTTTGCAAATCCCTGACACCCCTACCTACAAAAGAAAATTTTCCAGCTTCCTTATGCGTGAAATTAAGTACCAGCTTGTGGTCATGGTCATCTTTCCCCTACCATGCTCTCTTCTAATTGTTTGACTAAAATCCCTCCAAGCTTCATCACCAACATATATCTTGTACATACCCAGCATTCTCTTCACACACCTCCTGTCCTCGAATGACTCCCAATCCAGATCCTTTATCATATCAGTTACTGGCTAGGTCCTGTAATATTTTCCACAAACAAATCTAGTTACTTTTCTTTGCACGCCCTCCAACCCCTGTATTTGATACCCAAAATGTGGGTCCGAAACTACAGCATCATATTCAACCAATGATCTGACCAAACTTTTGCAACCCAATTCCCTAACTTCACTGATACATTCTCTCATCACCCTCTCAAGTAAATGTAGGATTTTGTAACCATTTCCTACTACCTGCCCAATGTGCTCAGCCCAGTTGAGTTTATCATCAAACATTATTCCAAGATATTTACGCTTCAAGCCTTCGACAGGTAATTCTGACCACACTCTGTAATCGTAAACAATCTTTAGTTTTTTATCTGTGATCCAAATAAGCTGGCTCTTCTTGGCATTTATTTTCATTCCATTCTGACCTACCCATTTAGATATTCCATCCAGATTACCCTGCAGCTGTTCATATTTTTCTTGTGTTTTGATTTGATTATATACCATTATGTCATCTTCAACCAACCTAAATTCTGACTCTATTTTCATTATTAAATTGCAATGGAGTGCACACTCTGGTGGCAATCTCCCTATACACCCGTCTTCCTCCTTTACTGCACCCACCTATATTTGCCCTCTACAAATTTTAACTTTAAATTCTTTCAATGTTTTTGCTAAATTATTTATCATTTCCCTTGGTAACTTATTCCAATCCCTGACACCCTTAACTAAAAAAGAGAATCTTTCTACATCCTTCAACAGAATGTTTAGTGCAAGGCGTATTTCGAAGTAGACTAAAATATGCTGTTGGTAAACCATTATTTAAAAAGTGAAATGTATGGATAACTAATATCCCAGTTCTTTTCATCCATTGGGTAAGAAATGCAGTAACATAACAAGTGGAAGTGAACATGAAATTGCCACAGGGTAACAGCGAATTTGAACCATTGCTATTTGTATTCTAATGAATTATTGTGTTAATGGTTTACTATTAGAAGTAAGTTCTTTGCAGATGACATAATGTTATATTATAGGATCAAAACTGTAAAAAACTGTAAATAGTTTCAGGGTGATCTGAACAGGATATCTCTAGCTCATCGTGTCAAAATTGGACGAAGATAGATTTAAAGAAGAGTCAGTTTATTAGGTACACAGATAAAAAACTAAAGGTTGATTATGATTATAAAGTTGGGAAGGAATTGCTTGTTGAAGACTTGAAATATAAATATCTTGGCATAAAACTTAATAACAAACTTGTGGTGTTACACAGGTATGCACCAGCTATTATTTTCTTGTGTGCGTGTGTGTGGAAAAGGGGGGGGGGGCAGCAAGCATCCAACGATAGATGAGACAGCAGGTGGCTGTCTCTGTAGGCAGTTGGCCATCTTTTTTTTGTGTGTCTAGCAGGAAGTCAGGGCCAACAGCCTTCCTTGTCCATGAGACTAGACCACAGCTGAAGCACATTAAGAGATGATGGTACAATAAATACATGTGTCGCAGACTTCACAGCAGAGGTACTATCACAACAATACTTGAACACTGTCTTTGTTAAAATAAAAATGAACTGGTTCCCAAGAAAAACAAGTAGGGCAGAGCAATTGCAAGTTCAGCTAATCCGGACAATTTTTAAAATTATCGTTAATTGTATACTGTTTGTTGCATTACCCAATGAACACAAAGTTCTGATTGGAGGAAGCAGCCTTAGGTGGGGACTACAGAATCTACATGGAAGACTACTGAGGGAGGGAGTGGATCATTCGTGCAGGAGCCTGTAAGTAACTTCAGCCACCCAGCATCATGCCTGAGGGAGCCATCGTGTGCAGGTCAACATACCTGTCCTGCTATGAGGGATTTGATGCTTGCCAATATATGGTTGACAATTCCTGATAGCTGATCAACCTCATACCCGGCTCGACATCACAGCAGACTCCAGGGGCGTCACTGCTGCCACACTATGACCCATCTATTGCACCTGTCTCCACGCTGAACCGAGACCATGCAACATGCCACCACTCACCATTCGTAACTATGAATGGTAACAGAACTTTGCTTGTGTCACAACAGTTCCACCAGAAGTCAGATTTTCAAATGCCGAGTAACAACTGAGCTGACTCTTACCCTCCACTGAATTTCTAACCCCTTTTGCTTTACATATATTTGAAGAAATAAAGTTCAATTACTTCTGATCTGTTACATGTGAAAATAAAGGTTTCAATGTCGGCTTTTGGGATTTTTAATCTCTAAAATAATAAAGTTAACCACCCTTTCCTTCCAAAAATAATTTTCGAAATATGAAATCAATGATATATAAACTCAACTGAACAGGACACATTGGGCAGGTAATAGGAAAATGTTTAAAAATCGTTCACTTGTTGGAGAGAGTGTAGAGAGGATGTACCAGATAGGTGAGGAAATTGGTTACAAAACTTTGGTCAGAACATTGCTTGATATGGCGGTGTAGTACAGGACTCACGTTTTGGTTATCAAACACAGGGGTTGCAGGGAATGCAAAGAAGGGCTGCTAGATTTGTCTCTGGAAATTACTGCAGAACAGAGACCACAATCAGTAACTGATATGATCAGGGATCTGGAATGGGATTGACTGGAAGACAGGAGGAAATTGAAGAGAGTTATGGGAGTGTAAAAGGTGTATATTGGTGATGAAGCAAGGAAATATTGGTGGAAGAATTAAGGGATGCTATATAGGAAGGCAAAAGTTGATAATTACCACTAGCTGGCACTTGATTTTGGGCATTATAGTAAGGGCAATTTTCATTGGTAGGTAAGGGTGACAGGGGTAGGAATAAATTACCAAAAGAAATGATGATTAATTTACCAATAATAGTGAAAGAATTTAACATTGAAGTTAGTGGAGAACTGCAGAAATGAAAGTGGAAAAATAAATGTGTAGAAAATTGTCACTGGAGCATGTGCTCTATCAGAAAAACTAATAAATCAATTTTTACTGGATCTTCGCAGTTTGAATCCATAGATTCTGAATTAAGATTAGGGATATGTCTAATGAGGCTACATCACCTGGAGCCTGAGCAACTAATAAAAATGTTTTCTTTGTGTATTTTGTAAGATGGCTTATAAGAATATTTGAATTATGTTACTTCTCTGCACATACAGGCACGAAGTAAATGAATTGGTGCCTAAGCGTTTTATAGTTGATTGATTCACTATAATCTGTTTAATCCTAAGGAATGTATAATATGTAATGTTTTTCACTTTGACCAAAAATTTAAAAAAATATCAGTTTTATATACATTAGGGAGCGTGTACAAACTACGTGGCTCAGTCCAAGGGGGGGGGGGGGATTGGCTGGAACGCTGGGCTACAAGGGGGGAGTGGGGGTTTCTGATCCAGGCCATGTAGCTTTCCTTTCATAACATTTTTCACAGTTAAAATGAGGAACAGAACTCACAACAGCATGAGAATATTTATTTCTCTCAGTTAATTATCTGCTTATATAATTTCAAATCGTCTGACAAGACAAAATGGTACAAAATATCTTTTGGAAAAACTACGTGCTACGTAGGTGGGGAGGGGGGGGAGGTAGAGGCAAAAGCCATGTAGGACTACGTGGGGGAATGGGGGGTTCACAGGAGGCCGAAATGGAGCTACGTGGTTTATGCACGCTTCCTAACAGAGTTATGACATTTATGTTGGGGTAGAGAGGCTGCTTCACGGTATGGTTCTATGAGATTCAGCCATTTAATAGTGCTCCAAAGGTGCATGTTGTTGGGGGTACATTATTAATTTCTGATTTTTTCATCAACATCAGTATGATAGCTGAGACAATTTCAGATTGCTCCCTGTGAATATTGTGAGTATGAAAAAATAGTTCCCACACTATAATCTACAACAGTGCATGAGTTCTCATCTCTGATAGTCAAATCCAAATTTATTTTTATGTATTTTGAAGATGGAATTGGAATAACTTGGAAATTTACATTTTCATACTTGAATAACATGTGCCTCTCTGTTACTTAATCATAAACCTACTATTATTACAATATTGATAGGTTTTATTCATGTGCCACATTAAAATCAATTATCAAACTAAATCACCTTTTAAACATATATAGTCAAATTATTTTTATTTATTTATAACAAATCTTCATTAAATGAAAAGTGTATGTGATTTCTCTGACCAGCCAACATTGGATTTATGGCACTAAATACCTAATCTGCATTTAGAATTGTCTGTAGATACAGTCACGATTTGAGGGGAAATGTGTTTTGACATAATTATTATTACCATTCGAATGCCACAATTGATTTTGCTTACAAAGTGAAATATTTTACATAAATAAGGAATTTTTTAACCATAAAAATATATTTACATTTATAATAATATTTTGTCCATAATGGATTTGTGGAAATCAGCAACTGTGGTATCAAATTTGTTGATATTGTGACTGGTTGCTGCTTTCAACACCAACAAAAAATATTTATATTTATTTGTGGGTAGGAATTTGTAAGATGATTTAAGTCAGCTACAGCAGACAGTGGCTGCTAACATTGCTTTGCTCAAAGATCAGAAAAATCTCAGTTCCATATGGACAATTGTAATTCTTTCATAACTTTCAGTGTGTTGTATAATATCTACATTTAATTCCATCACAAATACACACTTTGTTGAACATGGGACAGAGCCTTTTAATTACCACCACTTTACATTTGAAAGAGAATCATGACTGAGTTTCATAAAAAGACAGCCAGAAGTATTAAGGCTCTCAATAAAATAATTGTTTCAAGTAAAAATAAATAAAAATCAACTTAAAAAAAATACACTAATAATTTTAAAATAACTTTGTATCTTACTTAGAAAAAAATAAATCTAAATGGAAAATATTTTATATTACTATTATTTAAATTTTTACATTAATCAACTATTTTTGGAGTCGGTGCCAGCTGTCACATGTTAAGGAATGAATTAATGCACTTTACTTGCTTTTCGATGTGACATGGGGATTATGAACAAAAATTCTCAATGGAGTTCCAATTTTCTGAATCAATTGTGACTGGACCCAATTTGGATAGTCAAAACTTCGGATAATTGGATTTTTTTCCAAAAAACGGTCTATTTTAATTAATTACTTTACATATGTTAAAAATGGTAGAAACATTTTTTTAAAAAGAAAACAAGCTTTTAATTAATTAAAAGGAAAGTCAACACTTTTACATGTTAAGCGTACTTACTAGTGCTGTATATTAGTACAGTAGGAACGTACCATACTGTAAGTAAAAGTCATTGCTTGCTGAACATCTTGATCAAAGTAAGCTGTTTGACTGTATTCTTCCATTTTCAGGCAACCGAGTTGCGCATCCGTTTGACAGTGAGAAGTTGCATGTGGTCACACTCGGGCTGACGCTTCGTCAACATCAACGCAGTTTCAAGACTGGCAAATGCTTGACTGACTTCGACATTAGGGTCATCTTCTTCCTTTTCTTCTCTCACACTTTCAATAAGTTTATCATCATTTAGAATTTCATACCCAGAGTCTGATGAATCACACACCATCCACTCTCCTATATCTTCAGCACTAACTTCTGAACATCCAGAAATTTTCAAAACAATGTTTCTGAACTCCTCAAGTTGTGATATATCCTCAATTTTGTCAATATATTACAAAATTCAGTTAAAAGGCTCCAAGCATATAGCAAATGAACAGCAGATCATTTTCAAAGTAATTTTCTAGTGGTTTCAAATCTTTAAGACACAGTTCGAAGTATAGCTAGATCGAAGTTAAGAGTAAACACTTCCGCTATATAAAATTTGAGTATTTATTAATGAATTCTGTTCCCTCCATATTCAGTGGTGCAGCTGAGAAGGAAAGATGTTGGGTATCGGTTTTAGTAAGTTACCCAAAGTGATATTTCCCCTAAAAGATAACACTATCAGGTGTAGAAGAGAATGTAAGAATCACATTGGTTGTAGTCTCAATGTTGTACAAATTTTCTAAAGGAAGTTATGTGCAATCTTAAAATCAGTACAGAGACGCTCTGTACCAGTGATGATGCAACAGCCAGCAGGTTCATAGAGGTATGAAAGAATGATAGTAAACGAATTTAGATACAGGGATGAAAGTATCGAATCTTGGTTTAGAAGTACAAAGCATGGTTTCAAACAGATTTTAGAGTAAATATGGTGAGTTTTAAGGTACTTCAAAAAAAAAAAAAAAAAAAAAAAAAAAATGGTAAGTCGGGAATAAAATAAGTAGTCAACAGAAAATTACATCAGGTTAAAGGTTTTCTTGTGGAAAAATGATGACAGCAGTTTGAGATTGTTGAGTTGAGTGACTAGACTAAACACCTGGGAAAGTGCAATTTTTTAATGTAAGTTTGGTGGAAGGTTTTATCAAAACAATGCACTCTCAATATAAGATATTTAATTTCAAAGTAATTAATCTGCATTCCATTATGGCCGCATAGAAGGGATGAAAACTTTGAGAGATCATATCTTTTTAATTAAAGGTTTTTAGAAGGTAGTGAGATACACCAAATTAATTGTCAAAATATGTAGAATTTATGAAGATTAGAACTAACTCGCTAGAACAAATAGTTGGGACACTAGATCTAGATAATAGGTTTATTGAACTTTGAAAATTAATAACAAAAATAGGAGAGCAGATATGAAAAATTTTATAAGGATAGAAAATGCTTAGAATGATGAACTATATGTTATTACAAAGTTTCATGAAAATCGGAAAAACTTAGGGGGGAAGCCTTTGTAACGCAACGCCAGTGTGAGGGAGACAGCAGCCAGGGTTAGACAGAGAGGGTGGGAAATCCCACTGCTTGGTGTCACAAAAAATGCCCATCCTATTTAAGAGGGTGGCCTGCCCGAAGCATCCTTCAGTCTTTCAGCAGATTTGTTAGCGAGAAGAGAAGGCGTGGGTGTAAGTCACACCTTGTGCCGGGCTGGAACGAAGTGATCGGGGCAGTATCGAAATGTAGAGTATCCCTCCACAAATAACTAACATCAACACCGGGTGGAAGTGATGTCGTGTATTCAATGATTTTGAACTTTTGATCAATATGGGGTTCATCGGAAGCTGCTTGCGTTGTGTTTAAATGTTTTAACTTGCAATCATTTTATTTTTGGAATGAAGTCTGATGCCTTTTTATTATGCTGGTACAGAGTTTGTAAAAGAACTTTTGCACAATATATAATTTTGAATTTATCAGGAAGTCTACTGAGTTTTATTTCATGAACATACCTTTATCTCTTGTGGTATCCTATTTTATCATTTAAACAAGCGATTGGCGACCAAGGAAAAGAACCACTCGGTACCACAACCATGGTTATAGCTCAAAGTACTACTGTATGCACACCCCAGCAAACAGCACGTCTTTGACAAAGTGACACGTCATCCCCATCTTCTCCTGTCTCTTCCCTTTCCATCTTAATTAAAAAAGCGATTTGGATATTCAGCGATTTGGATAGTCAGAGTTCGGTTAACTGGAGTTCTAATGTATTTTACAACATGGAATAAGGCAGATATTATTACTGCAGGAGACAGTTTAAGGGATCAAATTAAATGTTATTTTAATCTGTGGCTTGAACTCGTTGGTGGTTGAGACATATTTCTGGTGCTACATTGACAGTTGGAATATTGTATCATGCAGTAAATGCTTTACAGTTAGTATAATATAGGTGTATCATCTGTATATTTCAGTTTTTTTGAAACATGTTTTAACATTAATCATAGGTTATAATTTTTTTTTTTGCTTTGGTTAGAACTGTCTCAAAAAATAACTGATTAATGTGAAAAATTAATAATATTATGTAAAATATTGTCCATTTAGGTTAATTTTCTTCTTAGCAAGGCACAAAGTTATTTTAAAATTTTTAGTGCATCTTTTTGAAGGCAGTTTTTATTTTTTTGAAACAATTATTTTATTACTAAATTTTTAGTGGTAACATAGTTTGTTTTGTATTTTGAATGTGGGACAGCAGTTCTGAATTTATGAACATTCTTGTAGGTTAGTGGTTAAGGAGCTTGCTTTCAAAAAATTATGGCTCCAGCCCTGGGTTCAAATACTGCAGGTTGCAGGAATTTTTAAGAGTTATGTTTGATGATATGGGCTACTCCAGGTCATTCTGTGGTCCCAGAGGAAAGGAACTGGTAGTCCTACCTCTGATACAATGGCTTAGTATGCCTCCTTCAGGCAGATCCAACCACACTTTGGATTGTGGACTAAGTTAGTTTAACAATAAAAATGTGACAATGCTATGATACTGAGTTCATTTACCTCTTGAATAGCTTGTAGGTTGGTGAATTAACAATGACTCAGCTGGAGTTATTATGTGAGTGACAACATGTATCTTTGCCAGTTGATTTTGTTGACAGTACTGTGATATGATCTTAACAAAATGGGGCAATTCCAAATCCGCTAAATAATAGTATGAAACCATTAGAACATGGATATCAGAATTCAGAGTTTTTACTATTGCTGAATCAAGGAATGATTTTTTGATATTTCAATTTATATATATATATAATTGCAACATTAACAGGAAAATGCTTTAAGCCAATAAAACACCAGACGGCTGCCATCTTTTGCACATCTGGATCCACCTGGTGTCTCACTTTTGGAAGAATTAGGCTAACTGCCAAAATATTGTGCATTTCTTGTGTTTGTTCTTATTTGTATTCATCATTCCCAGCTGCCTTCATCTGTGGTAAGTGTTGGGTCATATTTTCCTATTCTTCCCTAATAGATAGATAGATATGTTCACTTTGATCCCATGTGAGAATAATCTCGGGTATGTGGAACAGTACATACACTTATTGGTAATGTCAATATTACTATATAATTGATAACAATGAAAAAAAGACGCTAAGTAGCGGAAAGGAATCAAATTAGGATAGGGAAATGAGCCACCACTTACCTCACAGAGGCAATCTCCGACTGCACCCACCTCTCATAATGTTCTCTTGTTGACGAAGGGTTTTTTCCCCGAAAATTTCTTTATTATTTGTGTTTGTGTCTTTTCTGTGTGTTCGCGCCCCACATCCATCATCTAAAGGTAAGTGGTGGCTCATTTCCCTATCCTAATTTTATTACTATATAATTGATAATATTATTATATATTAACAACAAGTTAGTAACAAGTTAGCAACAACCCATTAGTATAACTAATATCTCCTGTAATCTACAAATACAATTCCGAGTTAATTAATACTTATTATGTGTAACAGTGTATACACTTGTTACCAGCATCTAATAACCAGTTACTTTCTTACCAACCAGTTATCATGATAAGTTTCACTGTAATTTGTGACTACGTATTATATTATGTTAGTTGCTATTTATGTGGAACAGTACACACACCTATTAGCAATATCAATTATATTACAACTCATAAGCAGTCAATTACTTAAAAACCTGTTAGTATGATAATTTTTCACAGCAGTTTTTGAGTGCATGCTATCCCATGTTAGTTACTATATATGAGTGAAATTTTGTAAACAGTGTAATTATTTATATAGGAACGAAGTCTTTCTCGGCGTTGAGAATGGATGTAGTCTTCTCGGGAGACTAGCTGAGTAAGTAAGATGTTTCGACACGATATTTCGACGATCTCAGTCTCCGTCGCCATCTTCTGGTGAAGTGCTGGATCCGTCAGAAGGCTGGTTCTTATAGCCTCCGAATGCGCGCGTGGTTGGCGAGTCAGCCAACCAGCTGTGTGCATGCCAACCATGCGCGCATTCGGAGGCTATAAGAACCAGCCTTCTGACGGATCCGGCACTTCACCAGAAGATGGCGACGGAGTCTGAGATCGCCGAAATATCGTGTGGAAACATCTTACTTACTCGGCTAGTCTCCCGAGAAGACTACATCCGTGTAATTAGTTCATTTGTCAAAAGTTTCAACAGAAAGAAAAACCATATATCATTTTAGTAATTGTGGATAGTTTTGTCACCTTCCCCTTCCATTCACCATATATACTATTTTATCAGTCATTCTTAGTTACCAAATTCCAAGAAGAAAATTCTTTCACAGAGTAAAATGGGTTCTGAAGCAGAAACTCTTTCAGTTTGGACTTAAAGTAGTTGGGTTTTTGTAGAGAACATTTAATTTCTGTTGGTAATACATTGAATAAGGAAGCTCCAGTAAATGTTAACCCTTTCTGTACAATTGACAGTAATTTGTAATCCTTGTGAATATTATATTTATTCCTAGTATTATGGCTATGTATGTCAGCATTAAGATTGAAGTGTTCAGGATTTTCCACTACAAATGATAGTACAGAGTATACATACTGTGCTGGCATTGTTAGTACACCCAGATTTTTAAATAGATTTCTGCACGACGTCTGTGGGATTGCTCCACAAATAGTTCTTATAGCACGCTTTTGCAATTTAAATCCCCTTTGTGCTTGTGACGAGTTTCCCCAGAATGAGATGCCATAAGTGAGCAGGGAATGAAAATATGCAAAATATACTAACTTTCTGGTTTCTATATTAGCTATTCTAGATATTACCCTCAGTGAAAATGTTGCAGAATTCAGTTTTTTAAGAAGTTGTTGAATATGCTGTTTCCAGTTCAATTTGTTATCTATATATACACCCAGGAATTTTGTGAAACTGCTTTCATTGATTGCTTTTCCTTCTGATATCACATTATAGCTGTCCTTTGTTTTATTTTTTTGTAACAAACTGAAGTAACTGTGTCTTTTCTACATTAAGAGCACCATGTGTTCATTATCACCTAGTATATGTGGGAGATCATTTATATAGATTAAGAACAGCAGAGGGCCAAGAATTGAACCCTGAGGCACACCACATTTAACTATACCCCATTCTGAGTTTATAACATCTCCTGTATTAGCATCTTTCAGTGATGCACATTGCTTTCTATTTTCCAGGTATGATTTAAACCAATGTCCTGGCTTACCACTAACTCCATAGTGGTCTAATTTACCTAGTAGAATCTCATGATCAACACAGTCAAAAGTCTTAGCAAGATCACAGAATATACCTACGGAATTTAATTTTTTATGCATTGATTCCAGTATGTTGTTTACAAAAGCAAAAATTGCTGAATCTGTTGAAACGCCTTGTCTAAAACCAAACTGTACTTTACTGAGTAGGTCATTATTTTGTAGATGTGCATACACCCTTCTGTACATTGCTTTTTCAAAGATTTTTGAAAATGCTGGTAGAAGTGAAATGGGTCTGTAATTCTCAGTTTTTGAGGTATCACCTTTTTTATAAAGCGGTTTGATTATTGACTTCTTGAGTGAGTCAGGAAAGATACCTTCTCCAAAAGAACTATTACAAATATGACTAATAACTCTACTAATGCTGGTGTTACATTGTTTTACTACATGGGTTGAAACCTCATCGTAACCAAATGACTTTTTATTTTTGAGGGATTTAATAACTTTTTCAATTTCATTTTGACTGGTGGGAAATATAGACATAGGTACTGTTTTTGGTGACATGGATTTATGTATTGCTATAGCATCCATATTCCCAATATATTTTCCTTTTATGTTTTCAGCAACTGTTAAGAAGTAGTTATTGAAAGCACTTCCTACATAAGAGGGCTCAGTTACAAGCTTATCATTAATGCTTATAGATATAGGTTTATGTTCAAGGAATGATACGGTTGTTTCTCTTTTAATAATGTTCCAGACACTTTTTATCTTATTATCTGAACTACTAATCTCATCGTTTATGGCCAAATATTTATCTTCTTTTATTACTTTGGTTAAAATTCTACTGTAAGTTTTGTAATGTTGTCTTAGAAGCATATTATCAGTATTCCTAACTTTTACATACAATTCCCTTTTATGTCTGCAAGATGTTTTAATACCAACTGTAACCCAATTTTTGTTTACTCATTTTTGACCAATTGGAGCTAGTTTTGTAGGGAGACACCTCTTGTAAATTTCTAAAAACCTTTGGTGAAAGTAATTGAATTTATTGTTTACCCCTTTTAATTTATAAACAGTGCTCCAGTCCTCATTGAGAAGTTCATCATTTAATATTTTTATTGAATTGTTCTTTAATGGCCTAAATCTGACAAATTCTTTCTTTTTGTTATTTTCATTTCCCACAACATCCAAAGTATTTATTTGAGCATTATGGTCTGACAAACCATTTTCCATTGGAACTGTTTCATGTATTTCTAATTTATTGTGCTCTACAAAAATGTTATCAATAATGGTACTACTATCTTTTTGTGTTTTAGTTGGGAAATTTACAGTTTGATAAAGATTGAATGATCTAAGCATTCCTAGAAGATACTCTGTCTGGTTATATTCTACAGTAAAATTTATGTTGAAGTCTCCACAGAGGATAATTTCCCTTTTAGTACGTGATAAGTTTATTAGAACCGCCTCAAGTTTATTACAAAATTTACTGAAGTCTCCTGTGGGAGCCCTATAAACTTTCAGCACTTTAAGATATTTGTTTTCTAATTCTAACTGTATTGCACAACATTCAAAATCTTGTTCTATACTGTATTTACTTATATCTAACGATTTTGTCTCAGTATTTTCTCTTACATATATTGCTGCACCACCCATTCTCATCTCTGACCTGCAATAACAAGAAGCTAATCTATATCCAATAAAAGGGAGGAGACCTGTTTCAGAATTCTTCAGATGATGTTCTGTCAGACATACGATATTTATGTTAAGGTTCAATGATTTTTGGGTTTCTTCTATAGATATTATCAACTCATCAAGTTTGCTTGAGATACCCCTAATGTTCTGATGGAACAAAGCTATTTTAGACTGACATTCTTTATTTTTTACTGTAATACCATTATGTACATTTCTTAAATAACTCTTCCTACTCTTGACATGTGGCCTAAAAAAGACTGAGTCCTACCACCAATTACCACTGGGATGGGGTTCACATCCAACCTGCCTCTCCCGATGCTATTGGCAATCAGTTGCGTTAGCTTCTGCTTGGCCCGAACATTCAGGTGGAGTCCATGGGAGGTATGGTCACTCCGTGTAATGCCAGAAACATCTATCAGACCAATGTGTGTTCGGTCAGCCTGACACAATGCACGCTTCAGATCTGCCTGTGTACGCTGTACATGACCACGCATCCAGGGTTGATCATAATGCTTGAACAGGTCAACAAAACCAACATTGGTGTGAGTGGTGTTTTTAGCAATGTTGTCAATGTCTGTTTCAACACAATAATTGAGATTTCTGGACAGACTATTTCCGGGACCCCCAACTATAATTATATGATCCTCTTTAGTAAGATCTTTCCCCAGGCTTGAAATTTCATCCACAACATTGCCATGTTCTGCATTAGACTTAAATATACTACACACCTCAACATCAGAGCCCAGGCTTGACTGTAACATTGCACTTAACCCCCTACCGTGACTACTTCCAAGCAATATCACCTTCTTGGATTTCTTTTTACGAGCTTTGCACAATGTGTGTTTTTTTTACAGCTTTGTTGCAATGAGACAGCCCTGCTGTGATATCTGATACATCCTCAGTTAGATTCTCCAACACCCCAAAAGTATTGGAAACTTCCAACTGAAAATTTGTAGAATGCCGGTCCTGTTGTTTCCTTCCAGTTTTGGCTGCAATCCACTGGAATTCTTTAACATTTAATGCTGCTTTTTCAGCCTTCAAAACATTGAGTTCTTTTGTTAATTCAGCCACTGTGGATTCAAGACAAGAGATCCTACATTCTAGTTCCCTCTTTTCCTTGCTACTTTTGCAAGTCAAACAACTCCAAGGAGAGTGAAGAGCATTTTCAGCTTCCATGTAGCCACATTTCGGATGAAAACGAACTCCACAATCATTACAGCTGTTTCCCTGCTTTACAACCCTGCGACAGCCACCACACTTCATGCTCATTGAGATTTTAACAAAACAAACTATGTGCCCTTGAAGCGAGTTGTAACTTAACCTATAAATAACTTTCCTTATTATGCAATATAATTTCCACAAGGCACACCTTTCTCCATTTACCAAGCAAGCAAACCAATTTTAACAATAAACCTGTTAGTAACTGCTGCTTTCCTTCACTGATAGAAGATTAATTCCCTTTAACGGTTATTAGTATAATGTAATCAACACACACGAGTTTTAAACTTGTCAAACCAACACCTTTTTGAACTATGATATATATATATATATACCAAGTTTCATTACTATGGCACCAGTCATTTCCAGAGTAAACTAAACATTGATATACCCCAACAATTCCCAGAATGGGGTGAACTGGATACTTTGATAGGAATATCAGTTTACATTTTGGTACAGACTGCATTTCAACATGATCAAAAGATCTTTTAAAGTTTCTGCTCAGTAATCAAAACATGTATTATATGGACATTATTACATACCACATTCATAATTACATGTATATGGAATACATCTATTTGTTCTGGCATCATGTAGAAAATATGGATTTTTAATGGGTTTCCAAGCTAAAAACTGATGCACATGTTGAGACATTAGGGCACATTTATTTCATGTATATTCTGGCATAACTTAAAACCACTGAATTGATTTAGAAGGGATTTAAAACTTTGGGTTTCTATAAAGAACATTGGAAATTAAAAGGGCTGAGGATAAAAGGGGTAGAAAGATTGGGCTTTTGTATACCAAATGTAGTCAGTCTTTTTCAGTTTGATTTAAAGTATAGGTGTGCCAATTTCCATTGATATTGGATAAAAATATAGGTATAAAATATATATATATTTATTAAGCAGTTGTAGAGGGGGAGAGTAGTTTGGTTTTTGTAAAACTAATGTGGACAGTTTTTTTCTCTTTGTTTTAAAACAAGATTTCTCAAACTTATAGCTCCACATACCACCATTAATTTTCCCAAACAATGGTGAACCCGTTTAAAAACTGGCTTTTTTTATTTTTTAAAAAATAAGTATAATTGTCTAAAAAAATAAATACAGACACAAAGAGCAATATGTTATTAATTAATCTGATGGATAGGTTTGTTTCATGTCACAAGTTGAGTCAATTTTAGGATCAATTTTACTCATTTTCAATCTCAATTCAACATGTTGCACTCTCAAGATACCCAGTAAGCTGCCAACACATAAATCTTATCGTGAACCCACTATGTTCAATTGGCGAACCTCTAGGGGTTTGTGTACCCTACTTTGAGAAACCCTGATTTACAGTATACATGTGTAAAGTTCCATTGAAATTTGATAAAAGCTCTAGCTTTGTATGAAGAACATTTGCAGAAACTGAATGGAATAAAGGGAGTGAGTAGGTTCGCTTTGTAAACAGAATATAGTCAGTAAGTTTCTCTTTGTTTTAGAGTATATGTGTGCAGTGTTTCATTGAAATCTGATAAAAAAATGTGGATTTCTATAAAGAAAATTGGAAATTAAGAGGTGTAGGGGTAGAAGTGGAGGGGGGGGGGGGTTTCTGCAAACCTAATTTAAACAGAATTGTTGTGTATATTTTAAAGTAGGTGTGCAATGTACCTTCAGATTTGGATAGAAATTGTATCATTGTATAAAGAACATAACAAGAATTAAAGGAGATGGAAAGGGGGAGAGGGTTTGATTTCTGCAAACCAAAAGAAGTCAGTATTTTGCGGTTTGTTTTAAAGTATATGTGTGCATACTTCCTTCAAAATCACATAGAAAATGTAACTTTATATAATGAACATTGAGAATAATTAAGTGGGTGGAAAGGGGGATAGGAATTGGGTTTTAGTAAAACTAATGTGGACTGTATTTTTGTTTTTCTCTTTGTTTTAAAGTATATGCAAGCAAAGTTCCATCAAAATCATACAAAAACTGTGAATTTGTATAAAAATTAAAGGGTGTAAAGGGGGAGAGACTTGTGGTTTTTAGATTTGATTTGGTCGGGAATCTTTTCCACAAAAAATATATATATATGTGCCAACTTTTATAGTGATTGATCAAATGGTGTCAACTGTAACTTTGTGTAAAGAACATTATGTGGGTGAAAAGGGGGAGAGGGGTTGGATTTTTGGAAACTAAATATTGACAGTTTTTTTTCTCGTTATTTTAAAGTATACGTGTGCAAAGTTCTATCGAAATTCAATAAAAACTGTGGGTTTTTATAAAAATTAAATGGGTGTAAAGGGGAATAATGGTTGGTTTTTGGATTTGTTTTGTCAGAAATCTTCTCAATGGAAAAACATACATACATGTGCCAACATTCATTGTGATCAATCAAACAGTGTCGACTATAGCTTGTATAATGATCTCTGACAAAATTAAAGGGGATGGAAAGAGGGAGAGGGGTTGGGATTTTGCAAATCAAATATTGAGATTATTAGAATTATAATAGTGTATGGAGGAGTAGGGCTTACCAAAACCAGAAACCATCACATAAAGAAGTGGAGACACTTTCATTTGTGTGTGACATAGTCAGGGATTGAAATAAATTATAAACAGAATTGATGCATGACTGATGCATCTAGAAATTTCTATGGCTATATCAGGAAACTGAGGGGAAGGGAGGGTGTAGAGATGCTTATACGTAAGGATGGAGAAGTAGTTACTGAGGATTTGAAAAAGGCAGAGATTTTAAGTAAATGGTTTAGTGAGAGAATTAGGAACAATGAATCAGATACGGGAAGGTCTAATTCAGAGAACGAGCTTAACAATATGATTAGAAATTAAGATAATAAAAAAATTGAAATTCATCCTGAAGAAATCATGAAAGAAATAAGCAAACTGGAAAAACATAAGGGGCCTGGTGTAGATAATAGTACTACAGATATCTTAAAGATAGCTGGATGTAACATTGTACCTTATCTTGAAACATTATTTAAATTGAGTCTGGATACTTGCTGCTTACCACAAGACTGGAAAAGTGCGATAGTAGTACCGGTACATAAAGGAGGGATGAGAAATAGACTTTAAAATTACAGGCCAATCAGGTTGACTTCAGTGGTAGGTAAATTAATGGAAAGATTGATATGCAAACACATCAGAAATATATGTGAGGAACATAAGTGTTTTTCAATTAGGCAACATGGGTTCAGGCAAGGATATTCATGCGAATCTCAGTTGGTGGGATATATGCAAGATATTTCAGATGAAATGGACAAGGGATTCCAAATTGATAGTGTAGCACTAGATCTTTCTAAGGCGATTGACAGAGTAAGCCATAAAATGGTAGTAAATAAGGTAAAAACAATTGGAGTGGATGAGAAAGTGATTTGCTGGGTAGAAGAATTTTTAAAAGGTAGAAAACAGAAAGTTAGGAGTAGGAAATGTGGTATGAAAGGAAGTGGAAGTAAAAATGGGAGTGCTGCAGGTTAGCATATTGGGACCACTGCTATTCATTATTCTAATGAATAATTGTGTTGATTGTTTACAATTAGATTATTTGCAGATGACATAATGCTGTATAAAAGGATTAAAACGATAGAAGACTGTAAACAGCTGCAGGGTGATCTGGACAGGATATCTAGTTGGGTTGGTAAACAGGGGATGAAGATAAATGCAAAGAAGAGTCAGCTAATTAGATCCACAAATAAAAAACAAAAGGTTAATTATGAATATAAGGTGGGGAAAGAATTGCTTGCTAAAGACTTGAAATGTAAATATCTTGGCATTACATTTGATAACAAGCTTAACTGGGCAGGACACATTGGACAGGTGGTAGGAAAAGTTTCAAAATTCTGCACTTGTTGGAGAGAATGACGAGGGGATGCACGAGAGAAGTAAAGGAATTGAGTTACAAAACTTTGGTCAGACCATTGCTTGAATATGGTAGTGTAGAATGGGACCCACATTTTGAGTATCAAATACAGGAGTTGGAGAAGGTGGAAAGAAGGGCTGCTAGATTTGTTTCTGAAAATTATCACAGAATGAAATCAGTAACAAATATGATAAAGGAGCTGGAATGGGATTCATTACAAGACAGGAGGAGGATTAGGAGGGTGATGGCAGCAGGGGTGGCATAATCGGTATTGCATGCAGGCACTCAAACAGCTAGCGGCGAGCCTGGAGTGTACATGGCGTATACTGGCGATGAGGCATGGAAAGATATTGCAGTAGGTATGAAAAGTAGTTCATGGAAGGGAAAAGATGACCATGACTACAAAATGGCATTCGATTTCAGGCACAAGGGTGTGGGAAGATTTTCTTTTTCAGGTAAGGGTGTTAGGGATTGGAATGTGTTACCAAGGGGAATGATGAATAACTTACTGAAAACGTTAAAAGGACTTAAAGTTGAAATTTGTAGAGGGCAAATGTAGATGGGTGCAGGATTGGGGGAAGTTGGGTGTGTAGGGAAATTGCATTTGGAGTGTGTACTCCATTGCAATTAAATTAAATAAATAAATGATGAACAATTAATTTAAATCAAGGAAAGAATTTAAAGTAAAAATTTATGAAATCAGAAATCAGTAGTGGAGAGAATTTGCCACAAGGGAAAGTGCTCCATCATAATTAAATTTGTTATTACTATTACTATTTAGTTCAAGATGACCCATGTATCTCTTTTCATGGTGTAATTGACCATCTTTTTTCTTTTTTTGGGTGTTGGTAGTATGCTGCCAAGGATCGTACTACAATAGTGCTTTGTCTCCAAACATTCTGCTCAGAAAGATTGAACCAACAAGCAAATACAGAGGATTTGCATGATAGATGGGTTAGGTATGGATCCTCACTGAGACAGTTTCTAATTGCCTTCTGCAACTACAACTACACCTATATGCAGTTCACAAAATAGTTTTTTATAGAGCATAATTTCCACCAAAACTCATATCTACTCTGCAAATTCTAATTTCTCGTGACATGAAGAGAGTGACATATTGTTTCCCTGACCTTTCCTTACATTTGCACCCAAGTATATGGGGGAGAAAAATATTTTTCAGCAATTGTAAATGTCGAAGGTTATTCAGATATTACACAATAAATTTATGTAGAAATGCCATCATTTGTCTAACACAAACATCCAGCCCAAACTCCATATCAATTCCATGACACTTTTGTAAGGACTGAGGAAGTTAGTCAAAAAATTTTGGCTCTTCTCTGTACATTCTCAAATCTATTAATTAATAACTAATCACTCACAGATTCCATATGCCACAATAGTACTCCAGATGAGAACATTCAATCACATTATGTGCTAATTCTTTTGCAGATACCTTGCAGTTCTTAAAATTGGACCTGTTGTTTGCAGTACTCAACTAACTTTTCCTATGACTGAGATTATATTCTGCAATCCTTCACTATTCTACATTGCTAATGCAATTGAAAGATCTTAAATTAAATTGTGATGAAGTACATACCCAGGTGGCAATTTCTCTGGACACCTATTTGTTCCCTTTCCTGTTATCTTTGAGTGTAATTTTTCAACTTTTGCCCTTTACTAATTTTAATTCCCTTCAGAATTTTGGCAAATTATTTGTCACTTCCCTTCATAATTTATTCCAATGAATGACTACCTAACCTACAAAAAAAGTTTTCTCTGTCCCTTATGCTTGAAATCAAGAGCCAGCTAGTGGTCAGGCAGAGATTTTAAGTAACTGGTTCAGTGAAAGCATTAGGGATAATGAATCAGAAACAGGAGGGTCTAATTCAGAGAACGAGCTTAACAACACAATTAGAAATGATGATAGTAAAAAATTTGATATCCATCCTGAGGAAATCATGAAGGAAATAAGAAAGCTGAAAAAACATAAAGGGGCTGGTGAAGATAATATTACTACAGATATCTTAAAGATAGCCGGATGTGACATTGTACCTTATCTTGAAATATTATTTAAATTGAGTCTAGACACTTGCTGCTTACCACAGGACTGGAAAAGTGCAATAGTAGTACCGGTACATAAGGGAGGGGTGAGAAATAGAGTTGAGAATTACAGGCCAATCAGTTTGACATCAGTGGTAGGTAAATTAATGGAAAGATTGATATGCAACCACATCAGAAATATATGTGAGGAACGTAATTGGTTTTCAAGCAGGCAACATGGTTTCAGGCAGGGATATTCATGCGAATCTCAGTTGGTGGGATATATGCAAGATATTTCAGATGAAATGGACAAGGGAGGCCAAATTGATAGTGTAGCACTAGATCTGTCTAAGGCGTTTGACAGAGTAAGCCATTAAATGGTAGTAAATAAGGTAAAAACTATTGGAGTGGATGAGAAAGTGATCTGCTGGGTAGAAGAATTTTTAAAAGGTAGAAAACAGAAAGTTAGGGTGGGAAATGCGGTATCAAAGGAAGTGGAAGTAAAAATGGGAGTGCCGCAGGGTAGCGTATTGAGACCATTGCTATTCATTATTCTAATGAATAATTGTGTTGATTGTTTACTATCTGAAATTAGATTGTTTGCAGATGACATAATGCTGTATAAAAGGATCAAAACGATAGAGGACTGTAAACAGTTGCAGGGTGATCTGGACAGGATATCTAGTTGGGTTGGTAAACATGGGATGAAGTTAAATGCAAAGAAGAGTCAGCTAATTAGATACACAAATAAAAAACAAAAGGTAAATTATGAATATAAAGTGGGGAAAGAATTGCTTGTAGAAGACTTGAAATGTAAATATCTTGGCATTACATTTGATAACAAGCTTAACTGGGCAGGACACATTGGACAGGTGGTAGGAAAAGGTTTCAAAACTCTGCACTTGTTGGAGAGAGTGATGAGAGGATGCACGAGAGAAGTAAAGGAATTGGGTTACAAAATTTTGGGAAGACCATTGCTCGAATATGGTAGTGTAGTATGGGACCCACATTTTGAGTATGAAATACAGGAGTTGGAGAAGGTGCAAAGAAGGGCTGCTAGATTTGTTTCTGGAAATTATCGCAGAATGCAATCAGTGACAGATATGACAAAGGAGCTGGAATGGGATTCATTGCAAGACAGGAGGAGGATGAGGAGGGTCATGGGAGTGTACAGGTCGTATACTGGCGATGAGGCATGGAAAGATATTGCAGTAGGTATGAAAAGTAGTTCATGGAAGGGAAAAGATGACCATGACCACAAGCTGGCACTCGATTTCAGGCACAAGGGAGTGGGAAGATTCTCTTTTCTAGGTAAGGGTGTCAGGGATTGGAATGAGTTACCAAGAGAAATGATGAATAATTTACCGAAAACTTTGAAGGAATTTAAAGATAAAATTTGTAGAGGGCAAATGTAGGTAGGTGCAGGATTGGGGGAGATGGGTGTGTAGGGAAATTGCCACTGGAGCCTGTGCTCCATTGCAATTAAATTAAATTAAATCTTTACCCTCCCATGCACTAATCCTAATTCTTCAACCAATATCCCTCCATATCCCATCACCTACATATGCCTTGTACACTCCCATCACTATTTTCACCCTATTCCTGTCTGCCAATGACTCCCAATCCAGCTCCTTTATCACGCCAGTTACTGACTGGGTCCTGTGATAATTTCCACTAACAAATATATCTGCTCTTCTTTGCAGTGGCGTAGCTAGGTCAACAAGTGCCCCGGTGCAAAAAAAATTATTTTGGGCCGTCAGGCCAGATGGACAACCTTTTTTTGCTTTGTGTTGCTGGTAAGGGCCCCCTGAGCACCCTTAGTGAGGGGCTTCCTGTGTCTCAGCGGCCCCCTTTAGACGAGCATGCCCTCAAACTCCTGTATTTGATACTCAAAATGTGGGTCAAAAACTACACCACAATATTCAAGCAATGGTCTGACCAATGATTTGTAACTCAATTCCTTAACTTCTTTGGATAATACTATGATCAGCCTATCAGTAAATGAAGGATTTTGTAACTTTTTCCAACCACCTGCCCAATGCGCTCTACCCAGTTGAGTTTATTATCAAATTTTATGCCATGATCTTTGCACTTCAAGCCGTAATTCTGACTCCACCCTATAATCTAAAACAACCTGTAGTTTTTTTTTTTTTTTTTTTTTTTTTTTTTTTTTAAAATCTGTATACCTGCAAGCTGACTCTTCTTGACATTTACCTTCATTCCATCATTTTATCTACCCATCTAGATATTCTATCCAGTTCACCCTGCAGCTGTTCACTCTTTTCCTGTTTTGATCCTATTACAAACTATATTGTATTATGTCATCTGCAAACAACCTAAATTCAATCATTAATTTGAATAATGAGTAAAAATGGTTCAAATATGCTATCCTGTGGCTCTCCTACATTCACTTCCACTTCTTTTTACAATACATTTCCTACTCTGATACTTTGATCTGTGCCTTTTAAGAATTCCTCTATCTTGCAATTCACTTAATCATCCACTCCAATTGTTTTCAATTTATTTAAAACTATTTTATGGCCGACTATGTCAAATGCCTTGAAAGGATCTAACGCTACACTATCAACTTGACCTATCCTATGAGTTATGTTCTAATTAAAATGGTTTTAAATAAACCACATTTTGGTTATCAAATACAGAAGTTGGAAGGCATGCAAAGAAGAGCAGCTAGATTTGTTTGTGTAAATTATCACAGAACCCAGTAAGTAACTGATATGATTAGGGAGCCGGATTGGGAATCATTGGAAGAAAGGAGGATGGTGAAGAGTGCTGGGAATGTACAGGACATATGTTGGTAATGGGACTTGGAGGGATATTGGTCAAAGAATTAGAAATAGCGCATAGAAGGGGAAAGGCGACCATGACCACAGGCTTGTGGTCAATTTCATGCATAAGGGAGTGGATAAATTTTCCTTTGTTGGTAAGGGTGTCAGGGTTTGAAAAAATTACCAAGTGTAGTGATGAGTAATTTTACAAAAATGCTTAAGGAATTTAAAATTAAAATTTGTAAATCAGAATAGTAAATGGGGGAGGAATTTAACATTCCAATTATAAATTTAAAAAAAATGTGTATATAAAAGGGGTAAATGGATGACTGGGGGAATTGCCACTGGAGTGTTAGCTCCATAGCAATTAAATTGATAAAAATTGTGTGTGGTGGATATTACCACAGACAACTCTAACTGCTATTCTTTGCACTTCCTACAACTCCAGATTTGATACCCAAAATGGGGTCCCACACTACACCACCACATTCAAGAGATATTCTAGCCAGTTTTTGTAACCCAATTCGTTCACTTGTCTGGTACATTCCCTCATCATCCTCTCCAATATATATAGAAATCTCTCCTAATGACCTGCACAATGTAACCTGCCCAGCTGTAATTATTATCAAGTATTACACCAAGGTATTTACACTTCAATTCGTCAACAACAAATTTCTTTCCCACCCTATAATTGTACTATTTAATTTGTGTTTCTAATATGCTGACTCTTCTTCACATCAGTCTTTAGTTCATACTTGTCTTTCCAGATAGATATCTTGTCTTGGTTGTCTTTCAACTGTTTGTAGTCTTCTCCTGCTTTGATACTATCATATAACATTCTATCATCTACAAAAAACCGAACTTCAGATGTAAACCATTTTCTCAATTATGATACACAGGAATACTACTTCATGAGTTCTTTTTTCTACAGTATTTGAAAACAAAGGTAATTTATTTATCAGAAGTGATCAAAATGACAGATCATTGTCTATGAAAAGTGGTGCATTGTATGATGAAGAGACTTATTTAGTTTAGTTGCAACACCTCAAATAATGTACAGAAATTGAGTTCCTTGTGATCTGTAGAAGATGATGTGTGTGTATACTGTTGGTGCCCAATTATGTAAATAGGAGTGGTGAGATGTCACCATGTCACATAAATATATAGAATCTAATCTGATATTCATGATTAATTGACTTTCGGGTTATGCCGCATTGTTTATTTCATTACCTAAGCATTCGGCTGGTATCCTCCAGCCTTCGTCAGAGATACTGTTTATGTTGACATAGCAACGAGCGCCAAGCATCGCAGAGTAAAAGGCCGCTATCTTCGTTGATGTTTATTCATTCGTTGATGTTGTTGGTATTTTTTAAAATTTCTGCTGCCTCTTTCACCCGTCGGGGCCACCACTGGTCTTCTCTCCACAGTAGCCTCGTTTCTTGAAATTTTACTTCATGCCCGGTATTAATAGCATGGCGGACTACGGCGGATTTGTCGCTGTTGTTATATTTGTAGTGGCGGATATGTTCTTTAAGTCTCTCCGCCACAGTGTGACCTGTCCTCGCCGATATAAACACTGCCACAGCTGCAGGGGATATCCACCACTACAAATATAACAACAGCGACAAATCCGCCGTAGTCCGCCATGCTATTAATACCGGGCATGAAGTAAAATTTCAAGAAACGAGGCTACTGTGGAGAGAAGACCAGTGGTGGCCCCGACGGGTGAAAGAGGCAGCAGAAATTTTAAAAAATACCAACAACATCAACGAATGAATAAACATCAACGAAGATAGCGGCCTTTTACTCTGCGATGCTTGGCGCTCGTTGCTATGTCAACATAAACAGTATCTCTGACGAAGGCTGGAGGATACCATGGAGGAAGGAAATATATGGAGGAGAAGTGACGTTAAATTGGTGAAGCAGGCTCGCGCTTGCGCAGTGGCGGCAGCGGCGATATTGCGCTTCCAAACAATTGCGATGTTCCCAGTATATCCCGAAAACTAAGCAAGATATCGAAAAATTTTATTCTTTATTTTCGATTTGTCTCGTCGTGTTACATAAGAATCGATCATTAAATTTGACTTTTGCGAAATTTTTCTTCTCCATTTCAACTCAAGACACCTCACTTTTGATACAGTATATCTCTAGAACTAGGTGAGATATCGAAAATTTTTATTCTTTATTTTTCATTTGTCTAGTCTTTTTAAATAAGAATCCATCATCAAATTTGACTTTGACCAATTTTTCTTCTGAATTTCAACCAAAACCATTTCACATTTGGGACAGAATATCTCGAAAACTAAGCAGGATATCAAAAAATAATATTCTTCATTTTTTATTTGTCATATCGAGTTACATAATAATCCATCACCAGATATCGGCATCACCTTTATCCTAGAGTCCCCTTGAGGTTTTTGTACATATTCCCCGTGTCTGTATGGAAGCGGCCATGCCCCCCACTCCTCCACCGCCCTGCTTCACTTCAATGCGTGATGAAGGTCTCTTGCGTCGTCTCCATATATTTCCTTCCTCCATGGAGGATACCAGCCGAAAGCTTAGGTAATGAAATAAACAATGCGGCATAACCCGAAAGTCAATTAATCATGAGCAAAGATGGCCGTGGAAGTCTGAGGAATCACTAATCTGATATGTTTGGTGGTACAACTTAATTCTGAGGACGATAGTCTTTGAACTACATGGCTGTATCAAATGGAGTTAAGCCCTGCAAACAATATCTAATTTTTCCAGTGTGAAATGAGAGAAAAGCAGCTACACAAAAAACTATTACAATTTATTCAACACAAATTCTACCGAACACTACTGTGAGATGTAACATAAAACTGATTTAAAATATCTAATGTTTTTTAAGCTGCCTCATTTTCTGTTAACATCACTGAACAGTTATAAGCCATAGCGTAAAATATATCCAGAATATTTGTATTGCGGTATAAGAAACACATAGTATTTTGTAATATGCTGTAGATGGTGCAAAGTCACAAATCTTCTTGGGTGTCCTTGAATATCACTTTTCACTTCACGACTTTTTTCTTTTTTAGGAATCACATTGTCAGTGGCAATTGAAACAATAAATATGCTTCCATCGTTTGGAATAATCTGTGCGAACCTGCCTGTCAGCGTACTGTTCAGGTGGCGTGCGCCCTACTGGTATTCACCGTCTCCTCACTGCCACTGCTGCTGCCGCCGCCGCTGCTGACGCCGCTGAGGCTGAGGCTGCCAGCGCTGCTGACGCTGCTGGAGCTGAGGGAGCGGGCAGCCCTCGCGTGACCCCCGCCACTGCCGGAGGCTGAGGGACCCTCGGTGGCTCTCGCCGCTGCCGCCGCTGCTGCAGCGTTGTTCCTCTCGTGTAGTTCCTCCACAGAGCGGGCCATCAGCAGCGCCTCCTCGTAGGACGGTGGCTGCGTCTGCTGACTCTCCGTGCGCCGGGATCTCGAATCGGGAGACAGCCGTGTCATTGCCTCCAGATCCTGAACACACACAAAAAAATCAATGCACCAATCTACTCACTTAACTGTCTAAAACAGTGTTTTTCAACTTTTTTAATACGCGAACCCTTTAAACGTAAAAAATTTTTGGCGACCCCCCAAATCAGTAATAAAAATTTCGAAATTCCCCCCCCCCTCCCCAGGTCCGTAATAAAAATATATCAGTGATTTCAAAAACGACATATTTAATTTCCTTTCTATTGAGACCATGCCTACTGATCGGGAACTCTGCGGGTAGTTTATTATCTGTGCGGTGGCGGCGCGGGAGGCAAGAAGGTGGCATCAGCGGCCGCATAAGAATAGTTTCGTTCACTGTAATCAACAGTCCGAGTACGCCAGCGAGTTTAGACGCGTTTTCTGCTAACGAAGATAAAATGGAGAAGTTTCTTAAAAAATCTACGAAGCCCTCCATGTCTGCTATAAGTAGCAGTGACGGAAACAAATCAAAACCGAAAAAAATAGACTTTTTGACTAAAGTTACCTGAAATATGGTTTTACAGTCATGAGTAATAAACATCAATGTATAATTTGCTCCGATTAGAAAATGATTTGGCTATTTGCGTTTAAAAAATACAACCATAAGTTGACAATTTACTAAAAAAAAATACACAGGCACCGACTTATAGCAGTGTAAGACCAACAACACTTGCTTTTACTTTTACCTGGCTTGCGACCACGACCCCCTCAGAGCAAGGCTTGGCTATCCCCCACGGGGTTGCGATCCACAGGTTGAAAAACACTGCTCTTAAACATCCTGGAACATGTAGCCTGATTCAGCTTCTAGACTCAGTCCCTACAGATATGTAGAAGATGATAAACGAGTTTTACTGAAAGATCAGATCAATAGATCAAGATTAATTAGAATATTGCAGAAGATATTAGTTACATTCATCCTTAGATACAACAGTCCTCCATACATCTGTTCCATCAGCAGTTTGGCCAAACTATTCGCCATCATAACAGGCTGCCTCTGCTCTCTATTTCCATAAACCTAATCTACCAGTTTGCAGGCGTAGCCTGTCAGACATCAGAAGGAGACAGTTGCAGAAAGTGGAAGGTGAAAACCGGAGGCAGACACCGGGCATCCAATGTTTAACACCTACATGAAGAAGAAGCTTCTTGCTTGCAACGACACCGACTTCATTACCATGCAACTTGGCGAAATCTGGAAACAATGAATAATTTGGGAAAATCAAATGGAGAAACCTGCAGCAGGCTACAATCTTCCGCAATAGACTTAGAACCAGCGTATCTCGATTAAAATAAATCTGAGAAAACGGAATTACATCGGAGTGGACGAGTTCTGTAAATAAGGGGTGATGCAGGACCCACAACACCTGCTGATCTGCAATAAACTAGACAAGTACGCTTGACGACCTGTTCACAGCGAATGACAAGGCCATCCTGACTGCTGTTAACTAGGCCTCTTGCGGATTAAAAATGGTTGAAAATTCTGGCTATACTAAGAGCTGCTCAACTTGTTTGTATAATAGTTTATTGTAACATTGTTTTACTGTGTGCTAAGTTCGTTTCATTAAATTGTATTAAATTTGTGTCTTAGACAAAAATAAATAAATAAATCCTTAAATAAAAAATACGAGTATAGGTATGCTATCAGTATAACTGATTTACGACGAAATGCGTCTTGCATTCTTGAAGTTGTTCCAGTGTAGACTGGAGGCATCTTGCTATCAGAAATCTGCTCCACGATGACGTTAAGTACGCCGTTTCGTCAGCATACACCACCGTGAAGACGAAGTTTGGTCTGGGAATGTCGGAGCTGAAGATTACATTCAGAGTTGGACCCTGGACTCAGCCTTGTGGCGCGCCAGTGCGGATATGACTCCTTGTCGACAGCGACCTTCTATGAGGCAGGAAGCTAAGTACAAGTTCAAAGTACTGTCTGAGAATTTCTGAGGCCTTCAACTTCTGAAGAAAGCCTTCAAGCCAAACAGTATTGAAGGTTTTTACTACATCGAATATAACCATGCCGCATTATCAGCGGCGGTTGAAAGCGTCGGTTGTTTCTTCTCCACCCCCAACCAGTTGGTAGATTTCGGAATGGCCAGCGTGAAATCCGAATTGTTCAGATGGAATGATGTTTATGCGTTATACGTGGAACATTAGTCTGTTCAGTAATAGCTACTCAAATGACTTAGATATTGCAGGCAGAATTGACAGCGGCCTGTAGTTTTGCGGAAATGTCGGGTCCTTCCCTGTCTACTATTTCCGCATACTTCCAGGCTGTCGGGTATCTTCGTTGTCTAATAATCTAGTAGATTATTTGACCAACCGCTGAACTGCTGCCTATGGAAGTTGCCTAAGTATGGCACCGTTGATTTTATCATATCCAGTTGCCTTATTTAGATGTGACTTCTTCAGGGCGTTGATGATTTCATTTTCATAAACGAACGAATGCTACAACACCGCTTTACGTTTAATTGGTTTTCTCTGTGAATGCGAGCTGGACAAAATTAATCAGAAAATTGTACAATTTGTTTTTTAGAAGTTTAGAAAATCTAATTTTTAGAATATTACATCTGGACAGTTCCAATTAACATAATTGGTTTCTCCGAGTCTCTATTCAATATTTCCATAACTGCTACATTGTTCCTATTGTACTAACGGTATTCACCGTAAACACTAAATCAGTCCAGTACTAAACCTAAACAACGTTGTCATCTGCATCAATCTAGCAAGGAGAGTCAGATTCCCCTAGCAAATCTTTTACCATGATACCGTAGCAAATATTGCAGTCACATAATAAAGCAACCGATATTACAAGAATGTTCCAGAAGATCCTAATTATGTCTTTAATGAAATGATGGAACAAGGTCTCTAGTTGCGAATTTAATTGTTTTTATGTCCAACATCAGTGTATGAGAGAGGACACCGTTTCGAATCCACGTTTGGCCATAGAGTTTTCGGTTTTCCCTGAATCACTCCAGGCAAATTCCAAGATAGTTCCCTCAAAAGCACATTGCCAAATTTCTTCCAGTTCCTTGCCCACAGTAGTTTACCGTCTCTAATCACTTCGACATCGACGAGGCGTAACGCCATAAGTAAAACAAACGAAATAAAAACGAAAGAAAACAAAATAACCGAAAAAACGAAAAATACAATGACTGAAAGGTTCTATATAATCAGGAGAATTGACTTTGTCTTCTTATGCTATTATTAATGAAACGGCCCAAAAACAGTTAACTCTACATATGGTAGTGGTTATATTGCCTAGGTATCTTCTGTGAAAGACGCAGCACCCGGAAGAGAAATCTAATTGAATACTAGGGACAAGGAACGGCAAGGAATTCGGCCAGTCTAGTTCCGGCATTCGTAGCGATAACTTCCTCGTACTCAGAAGGAAACTACGCAACACACGCTCGGAGCAGGAGACATCAAGAAATTGACAGTTCCAAGTTTAACCTTATTTTTGTTTAAATCAGTGCAAGTGTTAAGTAACAACGACAATCCCGACGCGTAACTGAGACACAGTCTCAGTTTCGCAATGCTAGAAATGGAGGCAGATGACACTGGCCAGGCGGTCGGTGAAGGACTAAGGACGTACTACAACGTGGTGAATGACGAGCGCGATAGCAGTCGACAGCAAGACGTCTCCGGTAGCTTCTACCAGCAAGCTATTCTACCAGTACAGCAGCAAGCAGCTTTGCAGTTGATGGACCAGCAGAACGTGGACGCAGTGAACCAGACTTCGTGGGAGAAACGCCGTTCGAGGTAAACAGCGACCGAGGTCGTCGTTGCCAGAAACCAGTGACAACGTTGCAACAAAAAAAGTCAAAACTCAAGAATCAGGAAGCAAGTGCTCTAACTTAAATTCCACAGTCACATGTGATAGGAAGCCAACAA